>CM053784.1:240246416-240658916 GCA_028749045.1 Cupressus sempervirens | reverse complement strand
TTCTATGTGAGGTGACTAAGCAAAAGAAGAAATCTACAAAAGACAAGGCCATGATTGAAGAAGACAAAAGAATTCTGGCAAACAGATTGGAAGAGAAGTCAACAAAGCTATCTAGGATCTCAAACATGCAATTGGAGACCCTAAGCCAAATGATGAATGCTCATCATGAGTTGAACATCAAGGACATTGAGATAACTACATTGAAGTTGAAGAATGAACAATGACAGAATGACCTGAAAAGAGAAAAGGAGTTTGCTGAAAGTTTCAACAAGCCAATGAATCCATCAAGTATTTTGAGCAACTACTAAGATCCCCTAGATCCAATAAAGACACATCAGGATTGGGTTACACAAGCACTGAAGAAGGAGAATCATCCAAAGCTAACAAGGAAAGAAATGATAAAGTTAAGAATTATAAACCTACTTGTCATCATTGTGGAAAGAAAGGACATACAACTAATGTTTGCAGGAGCAAGAATGCTAGTTAGAATGCTAATCCAAAGAACATGACTCATTGTCACAAGTGCAACAAACAAGTTCATTAGGCACATGAATGCAAAACTAGAACCATGCATGCACCAAAATTTAAAGGACGCTGCAACAATTGTCAGAAGTTTGGACACAGAGCCTTTGAATGTAGATCCAAGTCCACATGGTCATCAAATAAGTCAACAAAGGGAAGAAACTATGAAAATTCCTATAACTGGGATTACAATACAAGACATAGCTATCATTATTGTCAAGAGTATGGACACATTCCTAAGACTTACATAAGAACACACTTCAGAGGTAACTACAATAGATGGTTGAGTCAAACCACATGCTTTAGTTGTTTGAAGACTGGTCATATTAGCAAGCATTTCCCAACAAGAATAAAGACACCTAATTCAGAGTTCAACAAAGGAAAAGGCAAGGTAGATGTTGAAAACATCAGAGGAGGGATGACCAAAACATGAAGGAAGAAAGATGGATGCAACACATCAAATGAAGAGATCACTTCACTGGATAGGTCAAGTGGTCACATCTCATCAAACTAAGAAAAATGAGGTATGTGGGGTTGATATTTGAATTGCTTTAGCATACATTAGTTCCAAGATAAGCTAGTGCTAAAAAAGATGTATTAGCATGAATAAAGATGCAAGTCAACAAGGAAAAACCAAGGTTAAATCTTTAAGTTTTCATCTTACTACAAAGTGTGAAAAATCGTCTTCAATTGTTGAGTAAATTCTAGTGTGTGCTGAGCTATCAACCAAAGCCAGTTTTAGCCAAATGAGTAGTAGTTGTTGAGTGATGGAAAAACTAATGCATGCCGAGTGAAATAGAAATTGCATAGAAGCTTAGTTTATGTTAGGAATAAGGTGTCTCAACCTTGTATAATTCCTATTCTTATTATTATTTGTTTTGTAAAATGTATTTTTGCAAATAATATGTAAATGTGAGTGTACATGTCTAGTTGGCATGTTGATCACTTACATGTGTCAGCATCTTGAAGTGTGTGAAGGAGATCATGGCTGAAATGGTTATGATAGATTCCTATGACGCGTAAGAGCTATTTAAGGAATGAGCTATGACAGGTGTAAGAGTATTTTATGACATGAGGCCTATTTGGGTGCCCAAGAATGAGTGGTTGGTGTGTGTAAGAGAATATGCCAAAAATAGGTTGGTATGACGGATTCCCTTACACTTCTCTTGTGACTGCTATTTTTGGCAGATTCTATGACAAGCTGTCATTGCCTATTCAAGGGATGGACACCCTTTTCTTGGTATTGGATGTACATGTGGCATTGTGCATGTTTCTTGGTGGTTGAGCCATGAAAAATGCCCAACTCCTTTGTGAGCATGTTGTTGGGTCTTAAGATGTTCATAAAATGAGTATTGCATGTTGTAATGCAATAGAGTGGAAGAGTGAGATGAGAAGATATTTGCACAGGGTTATGCTGCCAGATTTTCTCTAGAATGGAGCAAGATGTAAATCTCCATGTGAAGGCTGAAAATGTATTGTAACTTGTTACTGAATAATACATTAGCTTGATGGTTTGGAGGGTGGGGTTTTTTACCTAAAAAGGTTTTCCCCACGTATATCTGTGTTCTCTATTATGTCTCATTCTTCTAGTTCTATGATTGTAGAGTAATAATCTGTATGTCATAATGCTGCTGAATTTTGTTTAGATCGGTAAATTGCAATCACTTTCCTTTAAGGTTTTAATTGTGGGAAATCAACTATGTATGTTTCCGCTTTTATGGCATAGTAGTATGCACTTGTATTTGCTGATTAGATGTTGTACAAGGAACTATTGCATACAGGATGTGCATATTGATCTCAGATGAATTTCTGGGATGCTCTCATTTCCCTTCAATTGGTATCAGAGCCCATTTTTGTGAATTGCATGTTGTTTGCATGGGAGGATTCACAAAGTTTTTTGGTTCAGGGTATTTCTTCTATTAAGATTTCTTCGCTTGCAGAGCTTGAAGAAGTTTGTTTTGAAGAAATTGACTGATAATTAATCCTTTGATGAGTGGAAGTCTTGCAGTTGATTTATTCTTTCAGGAGACAACAGACATTTCTTGAAGGATGGTAAAGACAGAGAAAATAGAGCTGGTCTTGTTGAAATGACATTGATCTGGAGCTCTTGGTTGACAACGAATAACTCTTGATGCATGGGTATTTGAAGGTGTCCCTTTTGTTACCTGGAATGCATAGAGGCTATGGAGTTGATCATTGGATGATCTGAAAACTTTTGGATAACCTCTCTCTCTCTCTCAGATGCATGTACTAGTAGTGGTTGTGGGATTGGTCTACAAGTGGGCCTAAAGTTCCAGTACTATGTTTTCCTCTTGGATGTTTATACATGCATGGCTTGGATTCTTGTTCATTGGATTCGAGGGGTTTATAGATTTTCCTAAAAAAAATCTATGGTGATGTTCATCTATGATAATCCATTATTCTAGGTTCAGTTGTTTGGTATTTTTTTTCAAACTTTGAGTCTTCCAGATGAGAAGTGGGTGTGGATGTGCATGGGTGTTCTTAAACACAATGTTTTTGCAAGTTTTGCATGTTGAAATAGAAAGCTTGTGGTTTTTTTTAGATCTACTGAAGAGCTATATTCTGGAATCTTGTTCCTTTAGAGTGGTACCAGATGAGAGTTACAGTTCTACATGCATGCATTCTTTGTGCATGGTGAGAGGAGGTGTTTTTCTTTCTCTGCATAGAGATTTTGGTACGTGATCAGTCACTCATCATTTCTATGGTGATGCTTTGTTGGATTCCTGGACTATGGTGTTTGATGTGGACATAATTGGCAAATCAGATTTGTGCTTGATCTGATGTTTGAGTCATGTTGTCTACATGATTATTCTCTTTGATCTAATTTGTATATGTCACTAATGTGATAGTCGGTTTGCATGTTGTAATGATTGGATCTACAAGTTATGCAGTTAGGTGGGTAGGCCGCCCATTTAATTGCAGTGGGATAACTTGGATGTGGACTGTCTATATCCACTAGATTTGATTCGGTGTTGGTGCAGACTTGTTAGCTGGCCTTGTTTGTGGGCACTTGTGCATTTGTGTGGTTGCTTTGAGATGAGAGGATGGATGATATTTGAGTACTTGGATAGTCAGTTATGGAGTCCTAAAGCATGGTGAATTTCCTTAGTGTGGAGATCTTGGTTTCACCTAGTGTGATGTGTGGACCTGGATGTTTTTCAATTTTGGAGGATGGTGTGTCATATGCTTGGAGAGCTTGGTATCACGCTTCAGTGGGAGCTTTAGCAATGGCTGTATTTTTTCCATCATATGGTGGTGGATGATCTTCTTTAGTGTTGCAGATGTTGGAGGATGCCTTAGATCCTGTTGCTGCAGAAGGGTCTTTCATATTTGTTGGTTCACTAGTTGGAGATGGTATCTTCATGTGATTGGAGATGTTGACATCTTTAGGATTCAAGGGGTCCTTGGTAAATATGTTGTTTATTCTTTTATTTGATATGTTATCATGGTGGCTTTTATGTCATGGTTCTCTCTTTATTACTAGTTTAGAGTTGTGACATGATATAGTTATTTGATATGATCACATGAAGCATGTTATCTCTTTGGAGGAGATGGTTTAGATCATGATGTCATGATTATGTTCCTGATTCCATGGTTGGAGCTTTGACATTGATCTTGTTTTGGTTTCTTGGTATTGAGTACTTTGATCATTTGCTTGATACTTCATGATAGTGCTATGTTGCAGTGGAGTTTTGCATGAAGTGATTGATTACAGGTGCTTGTGGATACTTGGAGACTTAGGTGAGGGTAGAGTTCTCTTGAGATGAGAGACATGTTGAGATGTATACTCTTGATGAGATTTTAGCAGAAAGTTCGAGGAGCCTACACCTTTGTTGGACATGAGTTCAATAGAGACCTATGAGGAGATTGTTCTTTGATAATTCATAGGGTGACTTGCATATCTTGGAGGAGCATTCTCATTCCCCGCTCTTGGTCTACTTGGCAGTTTATCACTTGAGAGGTATTGCCCAATGTTACTTTCAGGTGATTTATCTTTTCTTTCATATTCATGGATCTTGAGCTGCAATTAGATGGTTATGGAGGATTCATTGTGAGAGATGGATAACATGATTATCTCCTTGAGGTGTAATTTCGTTTATGATGACAATAGGAGATGGTAGTGGGCTGATTTCTTGAAATGGGAAATGGAGTTGTTTGATCTTCTTTGAGAGGCTTACATCCATATAGATTCGTGATATCATATTATGTTTGATCTCTTGAGGTTGAACGGTTTTGGATGTTGTTGTGGCTTTTCTATTGGGGTTGTGAAGGAGATCATACATGGCATAGTTGAAACTTAGAAGTGTTTGTAGAAGGACATGCTACATGCTTATGCTTTGTAGCTTCTTTCTTGGTCTTGGTTATCTTCTTGAATGTTTGGGTTCACATAACATTTTTTTTGAGATTTGTTGGAGCTATGTGGTCACTCTTTTGTGGTCAATTGTTATCACTTGTACTTCATTATTTTTTGGTGATGACAAACTAGTTCCTTTATCTCTTGTCTTTGTTGGATGTGGAGAACATAGGAGATTTGTGGAGACTGGATGAGAGATGTTTCTTGCAGTGTTTTTGCTACAAGATTTGCATATCTTTGTGGATGGTCCTTAGTACTACATGGTTTCACTTTCTTTGTGTTCTTATCAGTAGACTCAGTATGTTTTTGATTTTTTAGATTCAACATTATCCATGCAGTGGGAGTTCTTTTATGTGTTTGGTCTTCATCGACTGGTTTGCACATAGAGCTTGAGGTTGCAGTTTATGGGTTGGTTATGTTGCTGGCATGAGTTTTTTGGTGTTTGATACCTTTGAGGTATGGGTGATTGGATGAGTTAGCATTTACTGTGGATGCTATTTTCAATCTCGTGGGTTTATCAGTTGGATTGCACAAATCAATTTGGTTATTGTTCTGGCTGATGTTTTATCTTGTTTTTTGGAGGATGACTTCACAGTTTTGTTGGGCTAAGAAGTTGATATTTCTGATGCTTCTGTGTAGCTCATGAGCACAGTCGAGTGGTGGCAGTCTTATGTATGCTATGGTCTGTACTAGACCATACATTGCCCAAGCAGTGGGAGTCTTGAGTCGGTTTATGGCTAATCCTGGACGGGTACATTGGGATGCAGTTAAGCGAGTATTCAGATATTTGAGGGGTACATCAGATTACTCCATATGTTATCATGGTAACTCTTCTGGATCTTTGCATTCAGTTTGTATTCATGGGTTTGTGGATTCAAATTGGACAGGTGATATTGACCGTAGGAGATCCACTAGTGGTTATGTGTTCACTATGTTTGGTGGTGCCATCAGTTGGATGAGTAAGCGACAACCTATGGTTGCTTTGTCCACTATAGAAGTAAAGTACATGGCTGCTACTCATGCTTGTAAGGAAGCCATTTGGCTTAAGAGATTGTGTTCTGATGTTGGTGTTGATGCAGAACAGATTACTATTTGGTGTGACAGTCAGAGTGCTATTTGCCTTGCGAAGAATCCAACTTTCCATGCCAGAACAAAGCACATTGATGTGCAGTTTCACTTTGTGAGAGATATGGTGGAAGATGGAAAGGTAAATTTGGAGAAGGTACATACTGTGAAGAATGTTTCAAATGCATTAATGAAACCAGTGGGCACTGAGAAGTTTAGATGGTGTTCGGAGTCTATGGGCCTTTCGACCTATAGCAGTTAGTTCCAGTTATGTTCTTGTTGCTCTTACAAGGTGTTTGACAAGTGGGAGAATGTTAGGAATAAGGTGTCTCAACCTTGTATAATTCCTATTCTTATTATTATTTGTTTTGTAAAATGTATTTTTGCAAATAATATGTAAATGTGAGTGTGCATGTCTAGTTGGCATGTTGATCAGTTACATGTGTCAGCATCTTGAAGTGTGTGAAGGAGATCATGGCTGAAATGGTTATGACGGTTCCCTATGATGTGTAAGAGTTATTTAAGGAATGAGCTATGACAGGTGTAAGAGCATCTTATGACATGAGGCCTATTTGGGCGCTTAAGAATGAGTGGTTGGTGTGTGTAAGAGAATATGCCAAAAATAGGTTGGTATGACATATTCCCTTACACTTCTCTTATGACTGCTATTTTTGGTGGATTCTATGACAAGCTGTCATTGCCTATTCAAGGGATGGATGCCCTTTTCTTGGTATTGGATGTACATGTGGCATTGTGCATGTTTCTTGGTGGTTGAGCCATGAAAAATGCCCAACTCCTTTGTGAGCATGTTTTTGGGTCTTAAGATGTTCATAAAATGAGTATTGCATGTTGTAATGCAATAGAGTGGAAGAGTGAGATGAGAAGATATTTGCACAGGGTTATGCTGCCAGATTTTCTCTAGAATGGAGCAAGATGTAAACCTCCACGTGAAGGCTAAAAATGTATTGTAACTTGTTACTGAATAATACATTAGCTTGATGGTTTGGAGGGTGGGGTTTTTTACCTGGAAAGGTTTTTCTCACGTATATCTGTGTTCTCTATTATGTCTCATTCTTCTAGTTCTATGATTATAGAGTAATAATCTGTCTGTCGTAATGCTGCTGAATTTTGTTTAGATAGGTAAATTGCAATCACTTACCTTTAAGGTTTTAATTGTGGAAAATCAACTATGTATGTTTCCGCTTTTATGGCATAGTAGTATGCACTTGTATTTGTTGATCAGATGTTGTACAAGGAACTATTGCATACAGGATGTGCATACTGATCTTAGATGAATTTCTAGGATGCTCTCATTTCCCTTCAGTTTATAGCTATACATGTACCATGCGTTAAATGTGATGTTTTGAAAGGGTATAAGGTAGATTTTTGCTCATTTTTCATCATTACAAACATAGAGCAAGAGCGAGTAGAGCAAAGAAGTGATTTTTGAGCAAGAGCAAAGTATTTGCATGGATTCTAGCAATGATTAAGCATCATTTCATCAATCTAAATGTATTCTTCACCTCCCAAGTTACATAGTTTCATTTTTTTGAAACCCTAGTTTGAAAATATGGCCTCTAGTTCTAAGAATCCAAAGGATAAGGAACCATTTGAAGCTCTACTAGTCAGTAATGAGGTAAAGCAACTAGATTTTAGAGCCATACCAAAGGTTACATACAAAAATGACCTAGCAGGTGCATTATTTGTTATTCCACCCAAGGTCATAATGGTACAAGATGTAAGGAAATTTTATAACTACAAGGTCAAAGAAATTGGAGACATGGAAATACATCAAGCATATGATAAATTATGTGAAAATGGAGTGTTGAAGAAAGAGTTCAAAATTGTAGAAAGAAAGGGACTAACTTGTGCCCTAGATTTCCCTACTATCTTCAAAACTGAATGGATTAGAATTGTCTTAAGCAGAATCCATGATGGATGTTTATGGCTAGAAGGTGGACCCATCAAAATTTCAAAGAGAATAGTACATAGGGTTAGAGGATACCCAACCCTAGATCGGCCCAAGACCCTAAGAAGTGACTCTAAAGAGGTGATAGAGTGAAATACACTGGCAAAGCGGAACAAGAGAGGAATGACAATTGATACTATCAAAGATCCACTTCTTGAATTTGTAGTGAGGGTCATATCACAAAAATTCTATTAGTAAAGCTAACTAAATAGTGTTCCTTGTATAGCAATTGATGTAGGTTATAAGATTGTGAAGAAAGATCATACTTATGATCTTGTAGAACTATAGTTGCCGCAAATAATGGAAAACTTAGGAGCAATAAGGAAGACTAAAAGTGATCAATGTAAGTTTGGTTCCATATATATATGCATATTTTTCTATGTTCAAAATCAATTCCCCTCTTTTGGTAGAATAGGATGGAAGACCAATAGGTCTATGGCTCTACAAATAAATGAGTACACTAAATAAATGGGAGACAATTTTGAGTCTGTGATGACTAGTTAGTTTGAAGATTTCTAGAAGTTAATGAAACAAAGGCTAAGAATTCCTATTTCCCTAGTGGAGAAATACTACAATGATATTTGTTTCTTGGTATATATTGACTACACCTTCATCTAGGCTACAGTACCTAGAGTCAAATGGCTGAGGCTTTTGGGTTATGAAATCAACATAGATGAAGCTTTGGCTACCATCACTGCACTTCTTGCAAAAGAAGTTGACAAGTCAGCTAAAATTTTTGGTAACTATGATGTTGTGAAATCTAAAGTTGAGATGGAGTTGAAAATAGCCTCAACTCTAAAAAAGAAACATAAAATGGTGAGGAAGTTGAAAACCAAGTTTGGTGAAGGAGCCAAAGGCAATGATGAAGATGATGATTAAGAGGAAGAGGAAGAAGAAAAGCAAGGTCAAGAACCTCTTACCCTAACCCATGGCATGGGTGAAGATGTAGAAGAAGAAGAAGGTGTCAAGGAGGAACAAGCTGAGGAAGCACCAACCAAACAAGAACATGAGAAGAGAAAGGCTAAGACACAACCTACAACTCATCCAAAGGGAAAGAAAATTGCAAAATTGAGCCCTACAAAGCCTACTGCTCTAGCTACAAGAGCCAAATCAAGCGTCACCACTCAAAAGGCAAAGGGGCAAGTAAAGGAAAAGAAGAAGGCTACTGAACAATAAGGTCCTGTGCAGAAGAAACTAAGGAGAAAATATGTTGCACAACCAGAATTAGATGATGAAAGGACCGAGTCAAAAGACACAAGCCAATTCAAAGTGGTATGTCATGCTCCCAAGTTTGATATTAAAAACATTTGTGATAATGTTAGGGATAATGTAGACTTAACTGGTTTTAAAAATATTGAATTTAATAAATTGATTAGAGAATATCAGAATAAGTTAGAAGAATCAGTGTATGCCATGATGGAAAAATTCAAGAATACCCCTCTTGAATTTGACAACACAATGCCCAAAGATTTATATTCAATTGTTGAGAATAAATGGCACTATTGCCTAAATATGGAGAAGAAAATAAGAGAATCTACATCGGCACAAGTGATGCCAAATTTGTCAAAAGGGAAAATCACAAAGGCAAACAAGAAACATGTTAGCAAATTTACACCCAAGTACAAGACATTTAGCATCCTCCAAAATAATATTGAAGATGTCATATAGAATCTTTCTCTAATCCTTTAAAATCCACTCAAATGTGGAAGTTGATATATGGCTTGACTACTGTCAAGGAAGGAGAAGAGGATCCCTTTGAGGGAAGGAAAAATGGAGATGATGAGGATAATGATAAGGAAGGAGAAACTAAGAAAGAAAAAGGAGATAACATAGTGGAGGAGGCATAATAGAGAAAGGATGAAATGGCAATAGTTGAGGAGTAGCAAATAGAACAAAGTGTGCAAGACACATAATTGTCACCATTAAGCCCTCCATATGACACAAACACACCTGCAAACACAATAAAAGTTAAAGATGTTTCTAATAAATCAGCTCAAAACATTAATCCACTAACTACAGAGGATCTAAAGAAGATCCTTGACCAATCCACACTATAGGCTAAATTGTGTGATAATTCAGTGTTGGTTAGTGTGGATGAGTTATAGAAAGAAATAGCTAACATAACTAGGGATAAGGTGAATACACGAGAACCACCATTTTTCATCCCTGTAGCTACTAGTGGTCAATCTCTAGTGCAAACATTAGAGAATACATCAGCAAAGGTTGACACCACAGTCAAAGTTGTTATGATTGAACAATAGACTCATATTGTAGAGGAGCCCACAAAGGAATAAGAAAAATAGATAGATGCTTCTGTACCTACTACACAAACACAAGGTGCACCACAAATAATTGTGATTGATCAAGGAGGATTAGAAGAAGATAAGGACATACCAAAGGAAAAGGAGGAAGAAGCCACACAAACATTAGTTAATTTACCAACAATTGGCTCTCCTACCAAAGTCCTTTAGGAGCCAAGCATTGATGCAATGCCACTTCAAATTTCCACACTAGGCTCAAGCTCAACAAAGGTTGCAAGGGTACTTCACTATGGAGACCCAACACTAGATGAATAAATAGTTTTACCAAAATATGACTATGCAACCATGAACTTGGAATAGATCACTATCATGCAAGAGGCATTAGAAAGAAAGAAGAATCAAGAAATACTTGGGAAGGAGCATAAGAAAAGGAAAGCACTTCATGAGATAAAATACATCTTTTTAGATGCCTTCACCTTGCAAACACCTAATGAAACCAAGCCTGTATTGGAACAATTATCAGAAATTGTTGAATAGGCGACAAATGAAGACCAAGAAACCAATGTAAAACTCATGGAATGGTTTGAAAAGAAGTTTCAAGGAAAATTAAATGAGAAGATATCCAGTGGAATAGCACAATCACGAGTGAAATTGGCTACAAAGATTGAAAAAGTGAAGAAGGTACTTGAGAATATACTCTCATTGTACACAAAATTGTGTGACCTCACACTCTTCACACAAGAGAGAAGCCATGAGATTTTGAGTCTAGAAAGAAATTTGAAGATTTCAAGTACTCAACTACCTCAAAATCCAACTTAGGGTGAGAAGCATTTCCATATAGTGCTTCACACACAAAAGGAACTAGTTGTATTAATAGCAGAAGAGGCTAACACAAGAGCCAAGCTAGTCCACATTCAAGCTCCCTTGACCCCTCACATGGAAATACTATAGAAGGAACTAGCCTATGCAAAAGTAGCGCTAAAGAAAGATCCTAATCTTTCAACTTTAGATAGCTTAGTTCACCTTGCACTAGAGATAGCCATCCAAATCAAATCCTTAGATGTTGTAATAGACAATTGGGATGCTACTCTCAATATTGTAATGGATGTGAACAAGAACTTTCTAGATAAATACACACTCAGTGTATAGATATTTTGACATAAGTGTCAAAAAGGGGGAGATAAAAGATGGAGATAAAAGCAAGGGGGAGACAAATATGCAAGGACATGTGAAAGGGGAGATAAAGTAAATAGAGAGAAGAGCAAACAAAGGGGAAGTAGATAGTAGAAAAGAAAAAATAGGTCACATATCAAACAAAGAGTATCAGATGATTGAAGAAAAAGAGTATCAACAAGACGCAAATCTACTCAAAGAGATTTTGGATACAGAAAAGACACATTAACTTAGGGAAAGTTACAAAAATTTTGATCAAAATTTTGAGGTATATAGTCCATTACAAAATTTTGAAAATTTTGAAGTTTTGTATATATGTCAAATTGGATGTACATTATACTCGAGGAGATTAGATTCATCATGTATACTTAAGTGTTTTTGTCACTCATGTCAAAGGGGGAGATTGTTGATCTCAGATTGGTTTTGACAATTGAGTGTCAACACACTTAAGATATTTACTAAGTTTATGCTAAGCTAGTAACATATGCTGAGTATAATATGTATAGATGCTGAGTCAATCAAGTGCCAAGAAAATAGACAGTGCCAAGAAATTTCAAGTGTTGAGCAAGACAAAATTATAGTAAGTGTCGAGCATCAATATTATCAAGTGTTGAGTAACACAGAATGGACCTAGTTTTTTATGATTGCACAAACAACTATATAAACCATTTTTTATCTGACTTATGGATAGATCTCAAAGCTTTGAAGATAAGATCAAATATATTTGGATTCTCTATGTGATCAACATGTAACCAATCAGAAAAATGGAAGGAATTGAGTGGGAAAAATGAATGAATCTCAATCATAGATTCATACCTAACCCTAAGCCACCAAAGTCTTTTTAAAGGGAGACGAAGCCCCATAATTTAGTATGAGATAAGAGTATGAATGAGATGCATGCAAGTGAAGAATAAAAGGAGGAAAAAGAGGTGAATTGATAAGAAGGTATTCAAGGTGACTTAGAAGAAGGACATAATTGTAGAATCAATTAGTAGAATAGAGGATCGAGGATACAACAATTTCATATTAGATCAGAAAGGATCAAGATGGACTGAATTGGGATCTAAAATTAACAATACCAAATTGTAAGTATATCAGATCGAACAATCTACTATATTTTCTAACAACTATATCAATAGGATGAAATCCTTCGTATTAAGGTTGATTTAATAGTCATAGTGAAATCCTTTAATAGGGTGACATTCCAAGTGAGTGTTCTAAAGTACTTTAGCCAGGCACACTTTTAACAGGGTGGGATCTAACAGTCCCTTGTAAGCCTTTAACATGGCAGGCCTTTCATAGGGCAGATCATGAGAATGGTCAAATTATGTAACCTTAATAGGTGAACTTTATTGCTACAATAGTGAAGAATTGTGGTTATCATCCACACCCTAGTTTTACCTTCTCATTGGTGGGTTTCTAGGTAATCACATCTGGTGTCAAGTGTTTATGTGGACACATTTACTTTACATTGTTATTTCAATATGTTTATGCATGCATTATTTTAAAGTTAAAGGTTTTATTTGTTAGAGATTAGTACTTCTGATTCCCCCCCCCCCCCCCCCCTTTAGAAGTATACATTTCCCATTTGTATTTCCAACAATACGAATATGAGGCAAAGAGAGAATTCTGATCTACACAACTTTCACTATTATGTTTCTCATAAATATCTCTCAAACATCTATTTTTTTTATTTCCTTAAGCTTGCTAGTGTGGGTTTTGGCAAGTCACTTAAATTTGTAGATTGTGGACTTGATGGATCAGCACTAAGAGTCCCAATTGAAGATAGTGTTTTTTGCATATTTAATGGTATAATTTCTTGTGACCATGGGGATGTCCTAATACTTGATGATGGTGTCCTTTGACACAACAATTGACCTTGGATGGGTGTAGGAGGAGTCACATTTGAAGTGTGTGCTAATGAAAAATCTTCATCTTCTTCTTGTGTTGGCTACTACATTAATTGTCTTATGCAAGGTTCCATCCCATGCTTCATCTTCTACAAATTGCACATCTCTATTGATTATAAAATTTTTGTTGAATGGATTGTATAGATTGTATAGTATATCTTTGATTCATCACTATAACCAAAAAATATACATTTTTCTCCTTTGTTATCCAATTTTCTTCTCAACTCATCTGGAACATGTGCATATTCGACACATCCAAATACTCTCATATGAAACACTATATTTTCTTCCACTCCATGCTTCCTCAGGAATCATATTTTTCACACTCTTGGTTGGAAATCTATATTCAGTATATAGGCTATACATGATAAAACTTCAACCCAATACTCATTTGACAAATGTTTTGCTTCCGTTACGCTTCTAGCAATTTCCATTATTGGTCTATTTTCCCTTGCAACTATTTCATTTTGTTGAGGTGTATATCTAGTTGTGAATTGCTTGTGAATTTCATGTTCTTTGTAAAAATTTAGAAAATTAATTGAGACATATTCACCATCTCTATATGCTCTCAATGCTTTGATGTAATGACCACTTTTCTTTTCAACAAGAGCCTTGAATTGATAGAAGTAATCAAACATTTCATCCTTATGTTTTAGAAAGTAGAACCATGTTTTCCTTGAGTAATCATCAATTAATGCCAAGAAGTAGCTACTTCCACCAATGGAGGGTGTTTGCATTGTGTGAGGTCTCACCTTGGCCCATCATAGCAATTATTTACATTTTAAAAATTGTATATTTTGAGACCTTGTTATATATTGGACTATTTGATACTATGGGATGCTTTATTTTTAGAGTACTTATTATGATGTTAGAACTTATTAATGATACATGGTGATTATTTATATTTATGTATTTGGATCGTAATTTTATTGAGTATGAAAATATATTTGAATGCAAAGGTTAGATAGATTATATATATTTGGAAATCGTGAAATGTGGCAAAATGGTCATCATGTTTAATTTGATTATGATAGTATTATATATGCACAATGATTTAGAAACAAAAAAATAGGTATTTGAAATTCGATTGAGAAATGTTTTTTTGTTTTGATTCAATTATGAATATAGAATTGAGTTAGGATTTATATATGCATATGATTTATTTATCTTGGACTATTGATATGCAGTTTGAGTGTATAGGAAATAACCATGGTAAAATAGAGAACCAAGACTATACCTTTGTATCTATTGAGAATGCCAAGGCTATATCTAATGAAGAGATCTTAGCCTCGTTGTTTAGTATTTCACTTTGCAAATGTAATGTGAATGAGTGTTTTTAGATTAGATTTGCCACTTGCAATGTTAAGTGTATATTTTATAGTGCCACTTGACACTTGTATTATTATGTGTATAAGTGGCAAGTCAGATTTAGATATTGGCAAAATACATCCAACCTCATTTCTAACCAATTAGAAATGTTTAAGTTATATCCTCTTGCATAAAATTATCATATGAAAGGCTTTAATTAGATTAAATTCGGATTTTAAGTTTAAGGTGACTTTAGAGGGCTTTATTAGGGTCATTGGGTGTTCTTTTGGTAAAATTAAGTTACCAACACATTAGTACTATATCTTAGGGCTTTAATTTTGACTTTAATTTAGTTTGAATCACTTTTCTAACCCTTTTAAAATCTGATTTTTCAAGTATTACGAAAATGGAAGAAATCTTACCCATCTTCTCGCCTTCTTTAGTGAGTTGGAGTTCTAATCAAATAAGAAAACTTAGGTGGAGTTAAGGAGTTTTTTTCTATTTCATAATGGAGAAAAAAGGAGTTGAGTTTTTCCTTATCAAAGGAAATTTTTGAAAATAGGAGATTCATTCACCCACTCTCTACTTTTAGAGATTTTCTATTTTTTTGGAGATTTGATCAAGGAAGGATAGAGGGCTCTTCTCAAATTGGTTCATTTTCCATAGCTTGGAGAAAGGTTGGAGCTTTTTCCATGTTTCAAAAATTATGTATTGTATCATTTTATTGAATAAAAGTTATGTAAATTTGGCTACAAATGCATATGTGTATTGTCCATGTTGTATTGTTGGGTGTGAATGAATTTCTATTATTTTTCCTTTTTTTTCTTTCTCTTTGATTTTGAGGGTATGATGTTATGGGTGTAGAAGGACATCACTCACCCATAGGAGGGAAGAAGTGGCCTTCGAGTGAAGGGGTTAGTTGGGCCTTTCCCTTGAGTGTAGAATCTCTTCCCTGGAAGGAAGAGGGTTACACATGTAGTATGGGTTGCATGTGTCAGTTTATTGTTATGCACTTTGGGGGTGATAAGGAGAGAATTTTTGTGAGAGTTGGTATTTATTTTGTATGCCTTGTAAAAGAAAATTTGGTTGTATGTATTTGGCCTCTCCTTAGGGTTCTAGGCACACCTTCACCATTCTATTGGTTGCTATGGTAACTTGTTGTGCAAGCTCAAAAATGGTGTTAAATGTTGTATCATGTAATTATTATTTTATGTGTTTGTGCTTGATTGTTACCTAGATGGTCTTAGTTCTCCAAGCTTGGTGGGTGGTCTCATAGAGACCTAGGTTGGGAGGTGAGCTCTCCATGGTTTTCAGTGTTGTTTTATACAAGTTTCTTAATGGATTTGTATTGAATAAAATCTTGAAAGATTTTTATTTTCTATTAGAGATTTCAAGAAGATTTATTATGAATATTTATAAAAATGCTATATTGTAAAAGATCACATGTAGATCTTCATTTATGTAATTTTGATTTGTCCAATTGTGATTGTAATATTTGAAGAGACATTTCAATGTTTTGATTAAGTAAAAGCAAGTTTTAAAGGACTTGAAACTTTTTTACAAGATACATAAAGTTTAGCTAGAAACCAAGATAGCAGTTAAGAGAAAACACGAAATAGACCTCCAAGGAGAACAAAAAAGAGGTCATAAAGAGATCTATTGAAAAAGATAGCAAAAAGATAGCAAACGAGACAACAAAGAACCAACTAAGTAGCCTTGATCAGGTCCAATGCCCAGTCCGCCAGAATCGCATGTTTTTAGCCACTGCCTTCACCTCGTCCTTTTTTCATATTATTTTTTATATTTCTCTTATTAATTTTTCATAATAGATTTTTTATGGGAGTTTTTAAAATAATTTTTTCATATTTGATAAATTGAATTTAAATAAATAATATTTATTAATCTATTTAAAATATTTTAGTAAATACTATGTTATTTAAATTAAAAATTATTAATAATCTAATTTGTTCACATAAGATTATATTTAAAAATATTATTAATATTTTATTATCGAGCACTTATCGGCTTATCATTGCAAGCACAAAAGTGTGCAACTACTAGTATATTCTTGTTTAGAAAACTAAGTTAATAACAACTTTAAAAAATAAAAAAAATAAAAATTTAATACCCCACCTATGACATGCATAGCCTTGGTCTCTAGTGCTCAAGCCATGAAATGCAAAAAATGGAAATCACTTAAAAACTAAATCAAAGAATTGTTTTTAGGGGACCAAGGTCAACCCCACTAGTCCCATAGTAGCCGCTATAATGGCAAGCCCATGGGTGGGTGTTCATCGTTGTTGCCTCTCTTCTTGGAAGTAGAGTGTGCATGACAAGTTAGGTAACGATATATACTTTTAGTTTAATTATTTTTGTTTTTAATAAATATTTAATTTTTATTTATTATATAATATATTTATTTATTTAGATTTAATATTATTAAATATTAAGTATATGTGTAACAGTATATATTTTATAAGCAAGAGCCTACAACACAATGGTAACTTGTGAGTCTCTCATGTGGGAGGTCTTAGGTTCAAATTTTCTTAACACATACAAATAATCTTATGAAATCTTTTATAACTTTGACTAACTAGAGTACTCTTAACCATTTTAGTGAATCATAACATAAACATGGAATAGAATGAGTCAAAAAGAAAAAAGAAAAAAATTATGCTACTCAACTTCAGTTGAAGATGTATTGTATTTAGCCTGACATAATATCTTTCTAGTAAATCAAATATAAAATTGAATTAAACTAATTAACTTACAATTAAATAAATAATTTATATATTAAAATATAATAGTGAACTTAATATATATATTATAATATAATAATGAAGCAAATATGCATTACAACATTAGAATGAGTAGCAAAATATTCATAATCTATATGTCCCTCTATTTA
Source organism: Cupressus sempervirens (assembly GCA_028749045.1). Lineage (NCBI taxonomy): Eukaryota > Viridiplantae > Streptophyta > Pinopsida > Cupressales > Cupressaceae > Cupressus > Cupressus sempervirens. The sequence goes on along the minus strand of CM053784.1, from coordinate 240,641,425 downwards.
TTAATAAGACATTTTTTCTTACCCAAAGGTAGGTGTGTGTGTGTGTGTGTGTTATCATAGATTTTATCTCCTATTTATCCTCCTATAAAAATGAACATGCCGTGGAGGTATTATTCCTTCTTGGAAAAAAATTTGGTTCTTCTTATTTCTTTTTGGAAACAAATAGATTATAATTATTCTAAATAGGATTTTAAAGAAATTGGAAGTGGAAAGTGCTCTTATAATAATTATATATAGATGGATGCTTTATCATAGATTTTATCTCCTATTTATCCTCCTATAAAAATGAAAATGCAGTGGAGTTATTATTCATTCTTGGAAACAAATTTGGTTCTTCTTATTTTAGCTCCTATAAAATAGATTATAATTATTCTAAATAGGATTTCAAAGAAATTGGAAGTGGAAAGTGCTCTTATAATAATTATTTACTATATATATAATTATAAAATATTACTCCTTATTTTTATATAGTGAATAATTTGATTTGATTAGAAGTGGGAGAGTTTACTATAAATGTAAAAAGATACACACACATGATTGTTGATTTCATAATGATTTTTAAAGTAATAACTTGAGAAATCATAGATGAGGTGGTAAAAAAATGATAGTATAATTAATTTATGTTTTAATGGTATAGAATATGAATAGAAAGGTTAATTAATTATGGTTAATATACATTCTCAACAATGTCATTATGAACAAAAGAAGTGTTAATATCCACATTATTTAAAATTGGGGTAGTGAAATTATTTCTTGATGATATGGGAATAAGTAATACCGGGATAATTTTATAAATATTATTAAATTAGGAAACTTATATTCTAAGGTGAGTAATAATGAGTTAATACATAGAGTTAACCTTAATCAATAATGAATAAGTTAAATATTTAAAATAGTATGCATGATTTTTAAACTACAAAAGTGATAAGATTATGAGCATAATAATAATGTTAATAATAATCAAGCAAACAAATAAGACAAACTTTGGTCTTATAAAAGTTAGAGTTCCAATGTTTATACCCATAGAAGCCAAAAAAGGGTGGTAGTTGAATATAAATTTCATACCATAGTCATTTGGAATAATAGGTTGAAATGGTGAATTAGAAAATTTAAAGTCCTATTTAGAACATTATTTTTCTATTCCTAAGTTAGATATTTTGATTTATAGTAGTATCAATGCAAAGACTATAACTTTTGGCCCTATCCTCTAATAGAGTTGAAACTTTTTGGACTTCTTGATGTCATAAGATTTAGGTTAAAGTATATGTATCTGTAAGAATGCCAAGCCTAGTAGATTTAGTAGCTTGAATTCCCTATTGTATATTATGGTGAGTATTGGTTTTAAGGGTAAAACATAGGATTAGGAGATAGGTGCATCAATATGCAAATTCTAATGAGATGATGATGTTAGAAAATTATATGATATAGTGTTGGTGTATATTATAACTATATGTAAGTAACTCCTTAATTGTTTCTTTATGAAGCTCACACTATGTTAAGAGGTAGAATTCTCTGCCACTATGAGATTCCTAGTGCAAAACAACCCTTCTGCATTTACTCTTAGGTTGTGGATGATGCATATCAAGATATTTATACCAGGGAAAGGGTGGAGGTTATTTTGAGCTTTCAAATTTAACATTACAGATTCATTAGTTCACTTACACTTTGTAGACCAATAATGATATTATTCATAGAGTATATGGAACTCCCAATCAAGTCATAAGGAGTCCTCCTTTTCCTCAATGACCCTGGTATGGCCGCATTGTGATCATGGTGTAAATAATGTAATCAGTGTGATTTAGTGTTTTCTTCTTCTTCTTTTTGTTACAATTTTTGTATTTATTTCTCCTCCTTTTGTGTTAGCAATGTAAAATGTGATATTGGGCTACTTAGCCAAAATTTCTTAATGATGGTCCTATCTTGCCTCTAGGACATGCCTTATTTTCTTGATTAAAAGTTTTATATTATGGCCACTCTTGATTTTTTTGTTGTTTTATACTTCTTAATTGGTTATTTTATCTTCTATTTTATTTTCATTATGAGGAATTTTCTTGCAAATTATGTTGCCAAAGTAACTTGTGAATGGCCAAACCATAAAGGGATTCCTGATGATTAGGTAGGAAGTGGAGCATTGGGGTAAAAAATTTAGTGGAGCTATTGCTACTCACCCTCTCCTATATTTTAGTAGGAATAGATAACTTCTTTTGAGTATTGCAAGTCAAGGTCAAACCACCACAAAATATTAGTGCAGGATTATAGATTAACCTAGTGTATTATAGATAAGGACTTTTGTAAAGTGATAATAGGTTAGGATGAGAAGTATGCCTTATTGTTTTGGGTGACTCCCAAGAGCAAGTGAAAGGAAAAGAGGGGGAGGATGTAGGACCCACTCGTTAGTATTGTTTTTCAATATGGAATTCTCTGGTAAATTTCTATATAGGATAATCTGTGATTCTTTATGATTGAGGCACCTTTGTATACACTATATCGATATGTATATATACTATATTTGATGAAACTAAAATATTAGAATCATACAATGACCTATTGCACATGTGTTAATATCTATCAATTCAAGTGATCAATTGATGGTATTAGGAAACTGTTTCTCATATTTTTGTGTTATTTGGGTGTTAATTTTATTGTTAAAAATTAAATTAAGGTTAAGATGAGTTTAGTATGTAAATATTTATATGAAGCTTTAGCCACAAAATGTAATGTTAGTTGAAAATAGGATGATTATCCAAACTCCTCCTCAAAAGAAACCCTGCCACCTCGTATTCTTTTATCTAAATAAAAACATGTCAAAGTATGACTACTCTCTCTGTCTGCACCCAAATATGATGAGATCTTAGCCCAATATTTTCTCTGAATTAGGAGAGAAAGAGTGAAATGGACTCTAGTCAAGAAAGCAATCTTTAGAACCAAACTCATTAAGGCATAGAGTGTCAATCAAACCAATCCATAGATTCATGAGAGTATGTGATTCAATGAGATCATAGTACCCTTATCTTTTCGATGAACTCTAGGAGGAGGTTCCTAGAGTTCATGCTTAGGGGCAAAGGATGTGAGGCCTCACCCTGGCCCATCATAGCATATCATAGTAGTTTATTTACATTTTAAAAACTTTATATTTTGAGACCTTGTTATATGTTGGACTATTTTGGACTGTTATTCAAACTATTTGATACTATGGGATGCTTTATTGTTATAGTGATTATTATGATGTTAGAACTTATTGATGATAAATGATGATTATTTATATTTATGTATTTGGATGGTTATTTTATTAAGGAGTACAAAAAATATATTTGAATGAAAAAGTTAGATGAATTATATATTTGGAAATCATGAAATGTGGCAAAATGGTCATATCATGTTTAATTTGATTATGCTAGTATTATATATGCATAATGGTTTAGAAACGAAAAAAATGGCATTTGAAATTTGATTGAGAAATGTTTTTTGTTTTAATTCAATTATGAATATAGAATTGAGTTAGGATTTATATATGCATATGATTTATTTATTTTGGACTACTAATATGTAGTTTGAGTGTGTAGGAAATAACCATGGTAAAATAGAGAACCAAGACTATACCTTTATATCTACTGAGAATGCCAAGGCCATATCTAATGAAGAGATCTTAGCCTCGTTTAGTATTTTACTTTGTGAATGTAATGTGAATGAGTGTTTTTAGATTAGATGTGCCACTTGTAATGCTAAGTGTATATTTTATAGTGTCACTTAGCACTTGTATTGTTATGTGTATAAGTGGTAAGTCAAATTTAGATATTGGCAAAAGACATCCAACCTCATTTCTAACCAATTAAAAATGTTTAAGTTATATCCCCTTGCATAAAATTATCATATAAACATTTTAATTGGATTAAATTTGGATTTTAAGCTTAAGGTGACTTTAGAGGGCTTTATTAGAGTCCTAGGGTGTTCTTTTGGTAAAATTAACTTACCTACATGTTAGTACTATATGTTAGGGCTTTAATTTTGACTTTAATTTAGTTTGAATCACTTTTCTAACCATTTTAAAATCCCATTTTACCAGTATTGCGAAAATGCAAGAAATCTTACCCAACTTCTCGAGTGAGTTGGAGTTCTAATCAAATAGGGAAACTTAGGGGGAGTTAGGGAGTTTTTTCTATTTCATAGTGGAGAAAAAAGGAGTTGAATTTTTTCCTTATTAAAGGGGATTTTTGAAAATAGGAGATTCATTCACCCACTCTCTACTTTTAGAGATTTTTTGTTTTTTGTGAATATTTGATTAAGGAAGGATAGAGGGCTCTTCTCAAATCGGTTCATTTTCCATAGGTTGGAGAAAGGTTGGAGCTTTTCCATGTTTTAGGAATTATGTACTATATCATTTTAATGAATAAAAGTTATGTAAATTTGGCTACAAATGCATATGTGTATTGTCCATGTTGTATCATTTGGTGTGAATGAATTTTTATTATTTTTTCTTTTTTTCTTTCTCTTTGATTTTGAGAGTATGAAGTTATGGGTGTGGAAGGACATCACTCACCCTTGGGAGGTAAGAAGTTGTTAGAAAGGACAAGGTTGTCATTGCACCAAAAGATTGACCTATTAATGTCTGATACAACCAATGGTCTTATAGAACCATAGGAGCCAATTAAGCCATGTCTTAAACCTTACAAGGGACACTGGCCCACTCGTCTACTCATTGGTATTTTTTTATAATATGTGATTCTTTATTATTGAGGCACCTTTGTATACACTGTGTTGATATGTATATATATCGTATTTGATGAAACTAAAATATTATAATCATACAACGACCTATTGCACATGTGTTAATATTTATCAATTCAAGTGATCATTAATTTATGGTATTAGGAAACCGTTTCTCATATTTTTATGTTATTTAGGTGTTAATTTTATTGTTAAAAATTAAACTAAGCTTAAGTTGAGTTTAGCATGTAAATATTTATAAGAAGCTTTAGCCACAAAATGTAATGTTAATTGAAAATAGGATGATTATCCAAACTACTCCTCAAAAGAAACCCTGTCACCTCGTATTCTTTTATCTAAATAAAAACAAGCTGAAGTATGACTACTCTCTCTCTCTACACCCAAATATGATGAGACCTTAGCCCAATGTTTTCTCTGAATTAGGAGAGAGAGTGAAATGGACTCCAGTCAAGAAAGTAGTCTTTAGAGCCAAACTCATTAAGGCATAGAGTGTCAAGCAAACCAATCCATAGATTCATGAGAGTATGTGATTCAATGAGATCATAATACCCTTATCTTTTGATGAACTCTAGGAGGAGGTTCATACCTAGGGGCGAAGGATGTGAGGCCTCACACTAGTCCATCATACCATATCATAGCAATTTATTTACATTTTAAAAACTTTATATTTTGAGACCTTGTTATATGTTGGACTATTCTGGACTGTTATTCAGACTATTTGATACTATGGGATGCTTTATTTTTAGAGTAAATATTATGATGTTAGAACTTATTGATGATACATGATGATTACTTATATTTATGTATTTGGATGGTTATTTTATTAAGGAGTACAAAAAATATATTTGAATGAAAAATTTAGATGAATTATATATTTGGAAATCATGAAATGTGGCAAAATGGTCATATCATGTTTAATTTGATTATGCTAGTATTATATATGCATAATGGTTTAGAAATGAAAAAAATGGCATTTGAAATTTGATTGAGAAATACATTTTGTTTTGATTCAATTATGAATATAGAATCGAGTTAGGATTTATATATGCATATGATTTATTTATTTTGGACTACTAATATGTAGTTTGAGTGTGCAGGAAATAACCATGGTAAAATAGAGAACCAAGACTATACCTTTGTATCTACTTAGAATGCCAAGGCTATATCTAATGAAGAGATATTAGCCTTGTTTAGTATTTTACTTTGTATGTAATATGAATGAGTGTTTTTAGATTAGATATGCCACTTGTAATGTTAAGCATATATTTTAGTGTCACTTGGTAGTTGTATTGTTATGTGTATAAGTGGCAAGTCAGATTTAGATATTGACAAAAGACATCCAACCTCATTTCTAACCAATTAGACATGTTTAAGTTATATCCCCTTGCATAAAATTATCATATAAAGGTTTTAATTAGATTAAATTTGGATTTTAAGCTTAAGGTGACTTTAGAGTGCTTTATTAGAGTCCTAGGGAGTTCTTTTGATAAAATTAACTTACCTATATGTTAGTATTATATGTTAGGGTTGTAGTTTTCACTTTAATTTAGTTTGAATCACTTTTCTAACCCTTTTAAAATCCAATTTTTCAAGTATTGCGAAAATGGAAGAGATCTTACCCAACTTCTTGCCTCATCTTCAGTGAGTTGGAGTTCTAATCAACTAGGGAAACTTAGGCAGAGTTAAGGAGTTTTTTCTATTTCATGATGGAGAAAAAAGGAGTTGAGTTTTTTCCTTATTAAAGGGGATTTTTGAAAATAGGAGATTCATTCACCCACTCTTTAATTTTAGAGATTTTCTATTTTTTTGAATATTTGATCAAGGAAGGATAGAGGGCTCTTCTCAAATTAGTTCATTTTCCATAGCTTTGAGAAAGGTTGTAGCTTTGCCATGTTTTAGGAATTATGTATTGTATCATTTTAATGAATATAAGTTATGTAAATTTGGCTACAAATGCATATGTCTATTGTCCATGTTGTATTGTTCAGTGTGAATGAATTATTATTATTATTATTCTCTTTGATTTTGAGAGTATGAAGTTATGGGTGTGGAAGGACATCACTCACCCTTGAGAGGTAAGAAGTTGTTAGAAAGGACAAGGTTGTCATTGCACCAAAATATTGACCTATTAATGTCTAATACAACCAATAGTCTTATAGAACCATAGGAGGCGATTAAGCCATGTCACAAATTTTGCAAGGGGCACTGGCCCACTACCAACAATCCCCCTCCTAGTGTCACTCATCGTGGCCTGCAAGATTTGAACCTGTGATCAAGCTTTGATACCACATGTTAGAGTGGGGTTACCGTTGCACCAAAAGACCAATCTAGCAATGTACGATACAACCACTCAACTTATAGTATACAAGAGGTGGTTAAGCCCTTGTCACAAATCCTAAGGGGAGTGCTGAACGAATTTCCAACAGAAGTGGCCTTTGGGTGAAAGGGTTAGTTGGGCCTTTCCCTTGAGTGTAGAGTCTCTTCCCTGGAAGGAAGAGGGATACCAATGTAGTATGGGTTGCATGTGCCAGTACATTGTTATGTACTTTGGGGGTGATAAGGGGAGAATTTTTGTGAGATTTGGTATTTATTTTATATGCCTTGTGAAGAGAAATTTGGTTTTATGTATTTGGTTTCTTCTCATGTTTCTAGGAACATGTACACCCATTCTATTGGCTGCTATGGTAACCTGTTGTGCAAGCTCAAAAATGGTGTTAAATGTTGTATCATGTAATTATTGTTTTATGTGTTTGTGCTTGATTGTTACCCGGATGGTCTTGGTTCTCCAAGCTTGGTGGGTGGTCTCATAGAGACTTAGGTTGAGAGGTGAGCTCTCCATGGTTTTAAATCTTGTTTTGTACATGTTTCTAAATGGATTTGTATTGAAGCAAATCTTGGAAGATTATTATTTTCTATTGGAGATTTCAAGAAGATTTATTATGAATATTTATAAAAATTCTATATAGTAAAACATCACATGTAGATCTTCATTTTTGTAATTTTGATTTGTCCAACTATGATTGTAATATTTGAAGAGACATTTCAATATTGTGAATACACTTCTCTTTAAATATTTCCTTGTATATGATTGCAAGTAATTGAAATTTATAGCAATAATTTGTAATGATTTGATATAATTTTTTAAAATGATTCAAAAAAAAAAAAAATTATAGAATGTATGTGTGTGTGTGTGTGTGTGTGTGTGTGTCTTGTTCAAACTTTGTGCATGACACATTGGTCCACACAAATATGAATAGATGATCTCTAAAGGTTTCTTGGCTCTCATTGACATACCTGCTAGAAATGATTCTCTATGTTTCTTTCCTAAGATGCAACTTTCACACACCCTTTCTAGTTTCTCTATGAGGGGAAATTCTTTGACCACGCTCTTCTTATGAAGCAAGTCTAGTGTTGCAAAGTTTAAATTCCCAAATCTTAGATGCCAAAGCCAATTTTCATCTTTTATTTCTACTTGAAATATTATTTGTGTGACTGCTGTAACTTTTTTCTTTCTCATCTTGTGCGATAATTGTAGGTTGTGGTTGAGAATTTTCCACATTCAAATCAAGCTTAATGTTTAAGGGAAATATTCTATTGTTTTTCATTTGGACTTTGGAAATGAGTTAATTGATTGGAAATTTGTCTAAGATTGTGCACACTCCATTTTTAAAAGATGCTCTATAATCTTTTTGAACAAGCTACCCAATGATTATTAAATTATGTTTTAAACTGGAAAACAAGTAGACAACATATATATGTTTTTCCTTCCCCTTATTGGTTAGAATGTTGATATTCCCTTTTCCTTTGACTTCAAATTTGTTGTGATTTCCCAATGTTACATCAAATTTTACACTTTCATCCAAACTAGAAAACATTTCTAAATTCCCTGTCATATCATTGTTGCACCCTAAATATAAAAACCATACATATGTTTGACTTTCTTGTGCAACATTACAAGATAACAATATGCTATCTTGATTTTAGTTTTCTTTGGTAAAGTTTGCACTTTTTTGTCTAGAATCATATTGCTTCTTTCTACATTCATTAAGATAATACCTAAATTTCTTGCAATAATGACATTAGATTGAGGATTTGTCATACCTTTTCCCTTGAGGCTGATTTTGAAATGCATTTTGTGTTGGGCATGGCTGCTACCTCTTCTACTTGAACTTGATGGGTTGCTTCTTCCACCTCTATTTGAGTTTCTTCCTCTACATTTTAAATTTGTTCTTCCCCTACTTCTATCATGGCTGATTGAATCTTGTGCCTTGTAAGGCATGCTCCAAACTTATATGTGTTTTCCTATTTAGTCTATGCTTAGAAATGAATGATGCATGTATCTCATCAACTGATAGTTATAATCTATATTTTTTTACTCTTTTATGGCTCCCACAATACTATCAAACCTTGGAGGCAAACATCTTAAAATCTTTTCTACTACTGTCTCTTCCTCAAGTGTCTCACCATGAGATCTAATTTCGTTTACCAATCCAAGAAGTTGAGGGAAGAATGAATCTATTGTATCCAATTCCTCCATGTCAATAGAATCAAAATCCCTTCTTAGTGTTTGTAGTTTGGTTGTCTTCACTTTTTCCATTCCTTGGTAGACTGTCTGAAGAATATCCCATGCTTGGACTTTATTGTTGTTTTAATCCTTGGAAATATGCTTTCATGCACCCCTTGAAAGATAAAAAATAAAGCTTTTGAGTCTCTCTTCCTATTATCCTTTAATAAATTCTTATCTGCCTGAGAAAATGCATTGTATGTTGTTGCATTTCCTGGTTATGGCTATCCATTTTCAACAATATCCCATAAATATTGTGAAGAAAATAAATATCTCATTGTCATTGCCCAATAATCATAATTTTTCCCATTGAACTGTGGGATCTATGGATTTTTCAAGCTTGTGCTTGCTACCATTGTTGACTATAAAAAACCTTTCTAATATTGAGAGCTTCCCAAACAAAAATCTCCACCCAATAGGCTTCAAACCTTTAGCTTTGATGCCACTGATTGAAAGAGGAAGAGGACATAAAGAAAATGAAATGTAATCAATCGAAACACTAAAACGGAGGTAAAAACCAAATTGCATTTAAACTGTGAAACATTTATATAAAATTTTGTAAGATATACAACATTTTGATTACACAAAACAACAATATAGACCTATTGCTTACTCACTACATCATTACAAAAATCTTGTCTTTCTCTTACTTTTCAGATTGTTCTTCTCTACTGCTGCATACCTTGTTTTTAGACTTTTTAGACACAAAATAAAACTCACCAAACTCACTGTATGTTGAAAAAAAAGGAGGAAGAAAAAATTATGGACATTTAATTTAGTTTCAAATCCACTACAGGAAGTTTCTAGAATAGACTATGAGAGTATTTTTAACTCAAAATCCTTCCACAAAATGATTGTCTGGCCAGGGCAAGCTGGAGATGATAAGTAAGTCCATGTTGAAATAAATGAGGCAATTGAAAATTAATTCCAACACATGATAAGGTTGATGGATGACCCATTTAGAAAAAGCATAATGGGTTATGCCTGACTAGGCCCCAACCAGTGCTTGTCTACTACACTTGTTTGCTTCATTCAAATTGAAATAATTCTAAGCATGCACCAAAATTTGGTAACTGTGTTTAGCTTGGCCCCATTAAGCATGCCAAAAAATTATTGTTGATCCCATAAATACACTCATTCCTAAATGAGGGTTGTCAAAAAGTGTTACAAGAGTGAGGCAAGGTGTTCCCTGCAACACAAACTCTGAGATTTTAGTAGTTGGATTTTTGTGGTTGGTATTTAAAAGGGAAAAGGTTTAGTGAACAACAAAAGCTAAATGGTGGTGAAGTGTTGAATCAAAGCTTTGTTGGATGGGTAGATAAGTTTTTAGATGTTATTTGTAGAAGATCAACTTCTATAGTCATAATTTTATGGCTTATTCATTCACAGCATGGTGCACCACATACTCTTCATTGTTGGTAGGAAAAAGAGAAGCAAAATTTATTGGACATAGTGCTCACACTTTCATATCCAGTTGCGGGAAGCATCTGCAAGGATGTGAATTAAGGAACAAAAAGAAATGCACAAATAAAAATTACCTGAAAATATAGCCAATATCACAAAAGAATAAAGAAAACATAAGAGAACATAAGACCCAAATCTTTAACACAGTTCACTGAATCCCTGGGCTATGTCCACCAAACAAAAAGTCCAATAGTATTATCGAGTGATTTCAACCTGATTACAAACCGTAATCACTTGCAACTCAATACCTCTGCAAGAAGCTACTAAATCATCATATCTCATTAAATCCCTAACCACCATTTTATACAAGACTTATAGAAAATAACTATCGACACATTTTATAATAGTAAAACTATTTTTAGCCTTGGGAGCACTACTCCTCAACCCCACCTTGTATTGCAACAATGAGCACACCTAGGGCATGATCCCATGACCCTTCCTTTGGGTGCTACCCTTGGACCCCATAAGGGGTGCTACATTATTACCCCTATAATGGAAGCACTACTCCCAGACCTCCATTGAAGAAATCTTAGGGAGAAAACTGTGTTGAAGGAAGAGGGAAAATAATAACCTTTGATTCTAATTAGGCTCCACATAACAACTCACATATCTAGACGTGGGAATGAAATCATAAAGAAAGTGAAAGCCTTCCAACTAAGGACCCAATATCTAACACTAGTTTGAGGTTGACAAGAATAGTTCGAATAAGGGTCACAAGAAAATAAGTCAAATATATAAACAATTAACTCAATCAAATCTATAAGAATTCAACACATGAAATTTTGGCTAACAAAAAGTAAAACGCTCACCAAGTACTTAGTCTTCATGATTTATTAAGAGGAAACATGCGAGACAGAATGCCTCAAGAAATAAATGTTATAGCATGCACCCTCAATCAATAAATCATAGGCTCTTCTTCTCATAGATCTAAAGTCTATAAATAATATAGTGTATTTCTTCACCTATTTAACTAGAGCCAATATTTCCAACATTTCTTCAAATTCACAAGTTGCCTAGGTTTTATAGAACAACTCCATGATCACAAAATGATTACACTTACATTACAATCGATTAACATGTCAAACTATATGCTATGAATTACTCAATTTCTTGTGGTGTAGAAAAATATATTTCTTTGATTAGTTGATTCTAACATGCCTTTCAATTGGGATCAAATAAAAAATTGTGGCAGCTTGATTGTAGCTACCACGATTGCACAAATAGATTCAAATGATATGAAGAGAACAACTATCTAAAATGTTGTTAGATGGAAGTCCTTATCAGAAGAATGTTCCAAGTAAATATGTATCGACAAACTCCTTTAGAGCATGAGTGTTTTGAGGGGATATGTGGTGGGCTCTCGAAACTTGGAGAGATTGCATCCTTCACGGAGTATTTGGTAACTTTGACAAGGTAACACATGTCAACCATCATTGAGAATTCATTACTGGGAACGCACATCGCACGAGAGGTGTTTTAAGGTCATTTGTATTGGAGTCTACAATAACCACTAGATATTAGTGTTACAAATCTATATTTGAAAAAATTAGATCTTTATTGATTTTAGAAAAAAAAAAAATTGCAATAGAAAGAAAATGTCACTTTTTACAAATATTATTTTTTATTAAAAACTAATTTACAAGATGACCTATAGAGATATTCATATGTTGCTCGGATATCAAAAATTTCTCCAAATTTTCAAAATCCTCGTCATGACAAACTGTGGTTATTCCTTGGACACACCTCTTTTTATAGGTTAAAATGGTTGCTTCTCCTCAATCTTTTTAAAGCATTTTTGCCTTTCAAATTTCTTTGGCTCATTCCTATCTCTGTCCAACACTTTGAATTTTTGAAATTCGATTGCTAAGTCTCAAATTATCAAAGGTTAAGATAAATCCCAAAACACGTATTTTCAAATAAATCATTAACCATTAACCTCATTTAAAAAGGTTAAGTTCATTTCAAAATCTTAACCTCTCCATCTAAAAGGTCAAGATAACTTTCTAAAATGTGTATTTCCTTCCTAATTATTAACCATTAACCTCCAACAAGGTTAAGGTTTGGGCTCCAAAACACATGTTTCATCTTAAAATCTTAACCTTTTTCCATCAAAAGGGTTAAGATAAAAATACCAAAACACATATTCTCAACCATTAACCTTAACCTCTCATCCAAAAAGGTTAAGGTTTGAATTTGAAATGTGTATTTTAGATTCAGTTATTAACTTCTTTGATCCAAATTGATAAATGACAATGTACATCCTAAGATGACTTCATCACACAATTTGTTGGATTTAGTTATGAAGAAGATGGTGAAGATGAATTAGAAGCTCTCAATCAAGAATGCTCTATGCGAAAAACATGATCGCAAATGAAGATACACTCAGGAAGTTTTCATATAATCGGGACTACAACATGCAAGATGCTTCTTGGTTATATCTCAATATAGAGCCATGGAGATAGAAATTTGTGACACGTGAAACATTTATCATGGACATGTATCATGGAAGCATAGAAAGAGATACAAACATTTGACAAAACTCTTCAATCTACAACTCTAACCTATGTGAGAAATATATTAAAAAATTAATTTAATACTCCCAACCCTAAACCTAAACATCTGCTCGGCACTTAAAAACTGCTCGGCACATGAAGGTGCCAAGTGCTAGTTTTGCTCAGCACGTGAAGGTGTCGAGTCACAGATTGCTCGGCACTTGATGGTGTCGAGTGAAAGGTTGCTCGGCACTTGAAGGTGCCAAGTGACAAGCAACAGGTGCCGAGTTAGCTCGGCACTCAAACAAATAATACTCGGCAACAATGGATGCCGAGTAAGCTAGGCTCCAAAAGAAATGCTCGGCACACAAAAAATGCAATAGGTGTTGAATGTTCTGTTCAACTGAAAAATTATAACTAAAGAGATTCCAACATGAATGCTTTCACCATTAAAACCAGAGAGCCAAAGCTTTAAGCTTTCAAAAAAATTACTCAAATGCAACATACAAGGGAAGAGAAATGGATTCAAGTATGCCTACTTGCCTTCTATTCAATCTTTGATTCAAACTATTACAAAATCTGGGAGCATTCGGCTTTAACCAGAAAAACCCTAAATTGATAATACTTCAAACTTCAATAAACTTTTAAACTTGCAGCTCTAATGGTTGCATACAATGGTGCTTGGAGAAATCACTGCTTCAACAGGATGAATCTAACAATGACAAACTTACAGAGTGAACAGGGGAAGCACGTGCAACTACAGGCACAAACTTCTTTCCTTCTTCCTTCTCTGCTCAGCTCTACAACTTCTCTCTGATCTGCTTGATCTTCTTGAACTCCCTGAATGAATGAATAAACATTCCTTTTTGTCATATCTTTCCCCCTCAATGTCCAAATTCAAAATCTCACCTACCAAAAATAATGCCTGCCGTTCATGGATGCCTGCAGTGACCTGACAGGGTAAATGGGCATGGGGCTTGAGGACAACCTGCTGGCTCTTCAACATTTAAGTTTTCCAACACTCCCCCTTTCTCCCAAGCCAAAAAAACAAGGATCACAACTAATCCAAATCAACTACACCAAGACTCTCCCTTAAGTGTACAAAAGTTCCAATGCCTAATGGCTTTGTGAAAATGTCTGCTAGCTGTTGCTCAGACTTACAAAAATTCATTTTGATATCCCCATTCTCCACCAACTCTCTAATGAAGTGATATCTAATCTCAATATGCTTACTTCTCCCATGGAAGACTGGATTCTTGGACAATGCAATTGATGAGATGTTGTCACAATAAATTGTAGTTCCAACCTCTTGCCTTTCATTCAAATCTGTCAAGATCCTCCTTAGCCAAATTGCTTGACATGTTGTTGCATTTGCTGCTATGTATTCAGCCTTTGCTGTATATTGAGAAACAATGGGTTGCTTCTTGGATGCCCATGAAATTGCACCCGATCCCATATGAAACATGTATCCGGAAGTGCTCTTCCTATCATCTAAACTTTCAGCCCAATCACTATCAGTATAACGTACCAACTTGAATTCATTTGATGCAATATACAAAATTCCAAATCCCTTGGTACCTTTCACATACCTTAGGATCCTCTTTCCCACTTGCCAATGGGAATCTTTTGGTGTTTCCATAAATCTAGAAATCAGACTTACTGCATGCATTAGGTCTGGCCGAGTTGCAGTCAAATACATTAAACTTTCAACCATACTCTTGTATAATGTTGGATCTACTCTCTTGCTAGAGTCTTCCTTGCTCAACTTCAAACCTACTGTTGTTGGTGTGGGGGTTGCCTTACTATTCTACATTTTAAATCTCTCCAAGATCTGCCCTACATATTTTTCTTGAGAGATGAAAATACCATTATGCATTTGTTTTACTTCTATGCCTAGAAAGTACTTGAAGAGACCTAGGTTTTTCATTTCAAGTTCACTTTTCATGGCCTCTTTGAACTCACCTATTAGAGCCTTATCATTACCAGTAAAAATTAAATCATCTACATACAAGACAACAATCAATACATTACCATCTGCTACCTTGATGTAAAGAGTGGGCTCACCATTGTTTTTGCTAAAGCCATTGCTCATCAAATATGATTCAATCCTACTGTACCATGCCCGTGGAGCTTGCTTGAGCCCATAAAAAGCTCTTTTCAACCTATATACTTTGTTCTCTTCACTTGAAACTTCATAACCAGGTGGCTTCTCCACATACACTTCTTCTTTCAATACATCATTTAGGAAGGCGAACTTCACATCCATTTGAAATACCTTCCACTTGTGCTGAGCTACAATTGCTATGACAACACGCATGGTTTCCATTCTTGCAACAAGGGCATATGTCTCATCATAGTCTCTTCCATACTACTGTTGGTAGCCCTTGACTACCAGCCTTGCCTTATGCCTATCAATCTTGCCTTCCACATTGCATTTGGTCTTATAGACCCATTTCACTCCAATCACTTGCTTCTTTAGAGGCAATTCAGTTAGTTCCCATGTCTCATTTCTTTCTATAGCATCTATTTCCTCATCCATGGCATTACACCATTTCTTTTCCTTAATAGCTTCTTCAAAATATATAGGATCACTATGAGAAAATAATGCAAAATTAACACTCTCATCATAATCTTCATACCTTTCATCTTGGTATAACTCCCTAAGACTCTTAGTCTTTCTTGGTAATAGGGAGGAGAATGTGGGATTAGAATCTTCAAGCTCGGTCTTCACTGGTACTCAGCATTGACACTCGATCATGCCTAGAGGAGCTCGGCAATGTCTGAATCTGCTTGCCTTTTCTTCTACTTACTTCTTCTTCTTGTTGTTCATCAACATCTTCTTCACTCATAATTGGCACTTTACTAGAAGTGCTTGGTGACTCATCAATTGAACCATAGCAAGACTGATTTTCAAGAAATTCCACATCTCTTGAAAAAGTCATCTTGTTGTTCAATGGGTCATACAATCAGTATGCCTTTGATTCTGAGCTGTACCCTGTGAAGATGCACTTCACACCTTTGTCATCCAAATTCTGCCTTTTCTCTTTAGGCACATGTGCATATGCAACACATCCAAACACCCTTAAGTGTTTAACTATCCATCTTCCTCATGACCATGCTTCCATTGGAATTCTGTCACGGACTGCCTTTGTAGGACACCTATTAATTAGGTAAACTGTTGTTGCCACAACCTCTCCTCAAAATTTAGTTGGGAGACCTTTCTCTTTCATCATGCTCCTTGCCATTCCAACAATGGTCATGTTCTTTCTTTCAACCACTCCATTCTGGTGTGGTGTATAGCTGGTTGTGAGCTCTTTCTTTATGCCATGTGTCCTGCAAAAATTTACAAAAGAATTGGAGGTATACTCCCCTCCTCTATCTGATCTTAGGACCTTGATATAGTGTCCACGTTCTCTTTCAGCCTGGGCTTTAAATTCTACAAATTTATCAAATGCTTCAGATTTATTCTTTAAGAAATACACCAATGTCCTATGACTGAAATCATCAATAAATGTCATGAAATAAGTACTCCCCCCAATGGAAGTAACTTGCATAGGACTGACTAGTCAGTATGCACTAATTCTAATGGAAATCTAACCCTCCTATAATTTTTAGAATTAAAAGGAAGCCTATGTTGCTTACCCAAAATACAAGCCTCACACTTGTCACATGAATTTCCTATATGTGGCAAACCTTCTACCATTCTTTTATTTGATGATAAATTTAAACCAGCATAGCCAAGATGACCATACCTGAGGTGCCATAGCCATGAGGGGTCTTCAATCACACTCCTTAGAGCTGATTGTGTGGCAGGTGCAACACTAACTTGAGATGAGAAACATGTCTCTATCCTCAAAGAAAACATTCTATTCTTTGTCATTTGAACTGCTACAAGTAGGTTCTTACTCCCATCCTTTTCATGGATGACACACTTGTCATTCTCCATCATCACCTTGTATCCATTTTGAATGAGTTGACCAATGCTCATCAAATTGTGCTTCATACCAGGGGCAAAATACACATTTTGTATTTCCCTTTTCTCACCTTTCTTGGTGTAGACCATAATAGATCCTTTGCCCACAATTGGTAGGGTTCCATTGTTACCCATTTTAATTTCAGATTTGAAACTCTTGTCAATGAATGAAAATAAGGTTTCATTGCCACTCATGTGGTTGCTACATCCACTGTCAAGGTACCAAACCTCAGGGCTTCCTTCTTCACCAAAATTACACATGATGAAGGCATCAACATTGGGTCCACTTCCCATGTTCACATCAACCACATTTGCTTGTCCTGACTGATCATTCTACTTCTTCCAGCATTCATTTGCATAATGTTCATATTTATGATAGTAGTAGCATTCTACATTACTCTTATTTGAGTTGTAGTTTTTCTTACCTCCTCTTGAAGTATTTTGTGAGCTACTTGCTCCATCTGCTCTTCCTGAGCTTTCTGCTGCAGCATTCCTTTGTCCTCCATTACCTCAGCCTCTACCTCTGGAGTTCCTGCTTGAGCCATTTCTTCCTCTCCCCCTTCCTCTTGGATTTGACTGAGCCTTGAATTCTTGCTCTTGGGAAGTAGAAGATGTAGATCTATTGATCCTATGCTCATGGGTTTGAAGAGAACCCATCAACTCATCCATTGTCAAAACAGTAAGGTCTTTTGCCTCTTCTATGGTCATGACCAAATTGTCATATTTATGAGGTAAACTCCTCAATATCTTCTCCACTATCCTTTTCTCTTGATAGTCTTCTCCATTTGACTTCAGTTGATTAATTACATTGGAGGTCCTTGAACTGAAGTCTGCAACTGATTCATTTTTCTTCATCTAAAGGTTCTCAAATTCCCTCCTTATATTATGTAGCTTTACTGTACAGACTTTATCAGTCCCCTTGAAGTTTGTCTCAAGGATATCCCATGCTTCCTTTGCTTAATTTGCTGCTGCAATCTTTAAGAAAATTGTCTCTGTCATTACTGCTTCAATAAGACTTAATGCCTTAGTATCCTTCCTCCTTGACTCCTTCAAATGAGTCTTCTGTGCATTTGTGAGGGAAGCATAC
Organism: Cupressus sempervirens; assembly: GCA_028749045.1. Lineage (NCBI taxonomy): Eukaryota > Viridiplantae > Streptophyta > Pinopsida > Cupressales > Cupressaceae > Cupressus > Cupressus sempervirens. The sequence goes on along the minus strand of CM053784.1, from coordinate 240,623,120 downwards.
TGAGTTGGGCCTATCACATCATTGAACCCATTAACAAAAAACTCCCACAAATCATTTGCAACCATTATGGTCTTCATCTTCTTTGCCCATGTATCATAATTTTGCCTATTGAATGGTAGTGGTTGCTGCCATATCTTTCCTACATCTCCTGCCATGTCAAATATCCCAAGAAAAACAAATGCCCTAACTCACTGTGGATGTGGGGCCTCAAAGCTCTGATACCATGTGAGAAATATATTAAAAATTTAATTTAATACTCACAACCCTAAACCTAAAAATCTACTCGGCACATGAAGGTGCCAAGTGCCAATTTTTCTCGGCATTTGAAGGTGCTGAGTCACATATTGCTCGGCACTTGATGGTGCCGAGTGAAAGGTTGCTCGGCACTTGAAGGTGTCGAGTGACAAGCAACAGGTGTCGAGTTAGCTCGGCACTCAAAGGAATAATACTCAGCAACAATGGATGTCGAGTAAGCTCGGCTCCAAAAGAAATTCTTGGCACACAAAAAATGCAGTAGGTGTCGAGTGTTCTATTCAATTGAAAAATTATAACTTAAGAGATTCCAACGTGAATGTTTTTACCATTAAAACTAGAGAGCCAAAGCTTTAAGCTTTCAAACAAATTACTCAAATGCAACATATAAGGGAAGAGCAATGGATTCAAGTATGTCTGCTTGCCTTCTATTCAATCTTTGATTCAAACTATTACAAAATCTAGGAGCATTTGGCTTCAACCAGAAAAATCCTTAAATAACCCCAAATTGATAATACTTCAAACTTCAATAAACTTTTAAACTTGCAGCTCTAATGGCTGCACACAATGGTGCCTGGAGCAATCATTGCTTCAATAGGATGAATCTAACAATGACAAACTTACAGAGTGAACAGGGGAAGCACGTGCAACTGCAGGCACAAACTTCTTTCCTTCTTCCTTCTCTGCTCAGCTTTGCAACTTCTCTCTGATCTGCTTGATCTGCTTGAACTCCCTGAATGAATGAATAAACATTCCTTTTTGTCATATCTTTCCCCCTCAATGTCCAAATTCAAAATCTCACCTACCAAAAAATAAATGCCTGCCATTCATGGATGCCTACAGTGACCTGACAGGGTAGATGGGCGTGGGGTTCGAGGACAACCTGCTGGCTCTTCAACGTTTAAGTTTTCCAACAACCCGCAGGATATGTTTTTCATCAATCACTTAGAAACCTTTTCATGAGAATCGAGCCTTTGATACAAGAGATGGCATATGATAAAACACGTCTACTATGCTATTGCTAATTATCGAGTGAAATTCCTAATGCCTTGAGTGAAAGAGTTCTCTCGCTTAAGAGAATTTTCAAGTGATAAGAGAAAGGATCAATGAGCATGCATGTCAACTATTTGATTAAATGAACGGTGGAGATAGTGCAATCCATCCACGCACCAATGCATCACTTATTGAAACAAACAATTGTAGTGCGAATACCAGAAGCATATTGAGGAATGAGATCGAATATCGATGCTCCATATATATGTGGGCCAAAGTTGGAGTGTTTCGAATGCATAACAGATATGCAATTTTCAAAAGAGAACCCGACATGTTTCACCAAATGTCAAACATAGAAGTATCGATATGGTGGACAGATAGAGAAAAGAATCTTGATTGCAATCTCATGGTAATGACAAGATGAAGATCCATCAATCTACCTCATTCATGATCGATAGCATCAACATGCTAAATGTCTGGACATAATGTTTGACTAGTGAAAGAAGTTATGATATTGGTATGTTTGACATGATTATGGAATCACGGTCACACCATATGAGTGTATCTTGAAATGCCTTGGGAAGATCATGTAACCATAAACATTGCATGTGATTTGCTTGACCAAATGCCTCTAACTGCAGCATGTTGTTCCATCATGATTTAGAGATGCTATGGGAAGAAATGATGAAAGGGGTATTGCGCATTGTCTTCCAGCCCACGACTAATAAAGAACAAATGCCTTGGTAAGCGCAATTGTAGAGTCCAGATCCAATATGGTGATAAGACAAAAGAGTGTTAATGGAAAGATTGGGTGGATGGACTTATGCCCAGATGAAATATGAAAATGGAAAATGGCTAAGGCTCTGGCCCATGTCATCTCTAGTTCCCAGGGGAAGTTCATTTGCATTGGTGTCCGAATCAACAACTCCTTGTCTGGTCACATTTTTAGGCTCAAAACATGCTTAGACAAGCTTACGTAAGCTATAGGAACAAATCTTCACCGTGTGTCTCTTCTGGAAGATACAAAATATGCATGTCTACATTCATAAAGCATAGAAAGATGGATCATGGCACTGCAACTATTTTTTTTTTAAAATAGTGTCTTAATGCCTATTCAAGAGCTTGGTGAAAGATTTGAGTGGTTTATAGGTAATATTTGCAACTGTGGGGCTAGTGAGAAATGCATCACCTCAAATTGACCTTTTTTATTATTAACCACTACTAGAAAGTGATGTTAGAATCTCTTCAAAGATCTTCTCAAAGTTAAAAACCAAAAGAGGGACCAATTTGAAATTGTGGACCTTGATCCATTCTGATTAGATGAATTGAGTCTCTCACTCATTAGAAAAGTTGATAAAAGTCTTTAGATGTATGACAAACAACTCTTGAGGAGACCAATCTACTACATCTCAAGTTGCCACCCAAGGAGGGAGCTCCTCAATATAGTTGCATTTGGATTTTATGTTCCACCATGATACACATTGAATATGAAAAAGTGGTAGGAGTGAAGAAGGTACAATACAAGAATTTGATAGCATCTATATTATTTCAGTGAAATTTGAGAGGATTTCTTCAAAGAGTAAATTATTTGGATGCATTATTACTTTCTCTTCAGGTGAAATATTCAGTCCCATAAGGGTAATTGTCAAGTTTGGAAAGGATTGTGAAATAGTTGCAAAACATCTTCAAATGTACACAGACCTTGAAGCCATAATAAGGCTCTATAAACACTTTATCCTTCATGTGATGTAACGGTTTTCATCTTCTATATCTCTAATCAATGATCTTTATCATTTTGGGGTTAATTTCGTAGAGGTTAATTAACCTCACCCAAATCACGTATTTGAGAAGTAATTATTAACCACAAAGGAGTAGTTCTTAACCTCAATGTCTATATAAGCGATCATCTTAGCTTTGTAAGGGGACTTTTTGGACTTTGGAATATGAGAACACTTATGTTAGAATTTTGGTGATAAGATAATATTTGGAAAGCATGTACAAATTTTGTCTTTATACTCAAAAATTCCTCTTAGGTTCTTGATGCAAGAAAATAAAGGAACACGCAATTTGAGTTCTCTTCTTTCAAAATCTAAGTTGTTAAAAATGTTGATTCCCTTTGCAGTAAGCATTTTCATGGTATCATGCAGAGGTTTATGAATCTTTGGGTCATCATTGTGCTAGTAGTAATTCTCAAGCGTAGATTTTGATTGTTGTTATTAGCGGTTTAAGTAAGTCCAGAAAGCTGTGAAGTCGTGTGGTGCATTCATCATCAATAACTTTCTCTCCATCTTTTCAGTTTTAATACAATTTATTGAAAAATCAAATACATCAATCATACGAGGGAGTTGCCCCTCTCAAACGCAGAGGAAGATTTTAATCTAGTAATGATTGGTTTCAATCTCTCCAACTGTTGACAAGGTCAGTTTTAGAAGTAACTATCATAGTGACAAATCCGTTTACCAACATGATACATATCAATTCAAAATTTATCTCTAAATTCTATAGACAAAATTCTAATTCACATCATCTTCAAATCCATAACAATTTACCAACAATAAATGTTTGAATGTGATTTTTTTTTCCAGAATGATCATTTCAGTGTCAAAACTAGCAAAAAAATGTGACCCACTAATATGAGACCCCCTGGAATCTAAGGGGTTTGTCCGGTGATTTTAAATAAATGGTTATTGGACTATCTTCAAGAAAGTATTGGACAACACTTTGAAATGACTACTTTCTAACTTTTTTGTATAATAGACTTTACAACTTAGATTTTTAATATTCAGAAGTGAAATCTTAACAAGTTAAACAAGTGACTTTTTTTACAGTGACTCTACAACATACATTGTTAATACCCGAAAGTGGAATCTCAGTAAGTTAAGCACTTCAATCTAATAGAAAGATTATGGATAAAATGTTAAAATTTTATATTCCATTCAGAATATACGAGTATACGGTAAGCCTTTCCCCAGTTTTTATATATCTATATATATATGATCGTAGTAGAACAAAATGCTTAACAATTAAGAGTTAAATAGCCTCCAAATAAATAATAAAAAAGAAGAGCAAAACAAAATTTTCACAAAAAACAACAGTCAAATTAAGTCGGAATAAAAATTCCCACACCGAGCTGTGTTTTAGTCAAAACCAGCAACGAGGTTTCAAAGAAGTCTCTTCCGCTACAAAGATCAAGTGAAGAAGCCGACCGTGATGTCTGAAAGGGCAAAAGGAAAATATTTTAATTTTCAATCAATTCAATGATGCGTAAATCTGACCAAATACTCTTTTCTGTATAGTCATCTTAATTCCTAAGCACTTCAGTCCAGAGAGCTTTTAAAGTCACAGAAAAAGAAGAGTTGATTTTTATATCTTCCGGTCGTAAATCTTGCTGCTATAGTGGTGAGTATTCCCGCCTGTCACGCGGGTGACCCGGGTTCGATCCCCGGCAACGGCGTCTCTTTGGTTTAATTCGCTACACTGTTTCTCTCACTTTCAGGAAATTGTGAACACAGTGCATTCGAACTTTTCAACTCTTACATGTTAGAGATAGAAGTGCTTTTCACATTTACAGCCACCAAAATTTGGTTGTGAATACATCTGTAACTAGTTCGAATCCATTTACAGTACGTTAAATGTTTTATTTGTTATCGAGCTTTCGCCTGATTGAGTGTTGATGCGGTTCATGCATCTAAATATTTAAGAGTAAGTATAATAAATTAAATTATTAATTTGTAGTGCATTCTATGTCCTTATTTTGGAAGAACAACTGCTGTTCTTGTAGGAGATGAGCTCTGTAGAGTGCACAAAAAGTAGCTGTAAATTGTACCATTACGCTAAATCTTGAAATTATTATAAATGGTATAAAAATACAACTATTGTTCTCCTCATGAAAAAAATTATTTTAGTACAAATGTAAAATAGAAATGCATAAATATTATGCCAAAAATTATTAGGACAAAGTCAGATCCCAGAGAGGTTATTTCCATGGCCCCTCTCAAGAGGACTTCTGCAACCATTTGTGGAGTACAAACAAACAACCTTTTCAGAATCTTCAATCTCAGGAAGGAAAATCGATGGATGTCTATGCCAGAACTAAGGGGCAAGTTTATAGTTGTTCGGTTGTGCTTCACAATGTATCTTTCACTGTGTACAAGTTTTGGATCCTTTAAAATCCTACTTACCAAATCAAAAAATCATGTTGAATCTTCCACAAAATAACTATTATAGGAAAATAATTCTACTAAATTCAGTATTTATGGCTTTCTTTTAAGTCCGTCAAGTTTTTAACAAAGTGAAATTCTGATACAAGAGAGCATTTCTGCCAATAACAATGATTTCTATAAATTTGAGATTTAAAAAAAAAATATAACGGATTATTTTTGGCCTCTATAAGTTACTCTTTGCAGTGCATTTTTATTAGAAGGCAACAATGGATGTATGCATAACTTGCAAAGATTACATAGTCACTGGTTGGTGCAACATAAAAGCCTCTTGAAACACCAAACAAATTTTCAAAGAAAAAAGAACTGAAATATGTGAAAGCTAAAACCTAGGTAATAATGTGATGGCAGTTGTCCTGAGTGCTTGATACCACTTGATGCAAGCTGCACACTTCCTAAGCCCCATGAGAATCCCATGCGTTCTATGTAAAAGCAAATCACGGTGGATTATCCATTTGTTTTAGTCAATCTGCAACAATTGATACCTATGACAACCTACACCCTAATAATATCACCTAATCTACAACAAAATATCCACGACAATGGAGACCTACTATTGATGCACCCTATCACACCAATTGGATACCATTGAACAATAAACACAAACTCATTTTGCATATAACATGTTTTCACATGTAAGAACTTGTGCTTCCCTTGTCCACGTGACATATATGCATACTCAACTCCTCAATTGTACACACACAACCTCTCCCCTCATCTCTTTGAACTCTCTTTCTTATAACCTTGCCACTGATAGATGGCCACTCATTTCTTATATGCAACTTTTCTTTTCTTTTTAGTCACACACAACCTTTTTCTCCTACCACACTACCCAATCGATCTTGTGCATGCTCTTCATCTACTTTAGCTTGCTTATAACCTCTCCCATCCTCACATATCTTTTCTTAGCTCCTTGGGCATTTTCATCTATTGTAATCTTATTGGGGCTCTATTGTCTGCAACACTCTACCTTGTCTATAAGCTTCCTGATAACTTTTCTATTATCCCTCCTCAATTGTACTCCAAATGCTATACCTTTTTTATTGCACTCCATCTAGTGGTCTTGCCCAACTCTCTTCTTTGGCTTTTAATGAACAAACTCACTTCAGTTCCTTGTCATCTTCTAGATGTTCACACATTCCTCAACACCTTCTGCACAACTGTTACATCCCAAATTTTGGTCTAAATTTTAATTTGATTATAACTATTGGTATAATGTATTATTTCTTTTCCTGATCATGAGAAATGAGTTAGTTAATTATATATGTTGTATCAACTGTTAACAGATTATTTCTCTTCTTGATCATGTGAAATGAGTTAATTATTATAGATGTTGATGAAATAACTAGTAATCTATAACTATCATTAGATGATTAACAATTGTTTGATTTGAATTAACGATCAATATATTTTGAATTAATGTGTTTGCAAGAATGTTTTGCTTGGGTGATTACATGAGAAGACTGAAGAAAGGGGAAGCATTGCCTAACAGGATCATCGGAATGGGATGGTTGTTTGGTTCAATCATCAGGATTGACAGGTATGACCTAAGACTCCCTTGGAAAGGATATGAAGACTTGACCACAGGTTACATTATGGGACCGCATGAGCTATTAGGAAAAATAATATAATAAAAACATAAAATAATATAAATTAAAAATAATTCATACCTTTAAACATTTATTATCGAATTTTTCTTATTATATCATCATAATAAACACTTAAATACAAACACATGTATATAAAAATGAAATGGTACTAATCTAATGATGTCACCTCATCCTTATACACACATGAACGTATATAAGAGCATATTATATTAATAAAATAAGCTCATAACCTTTCAACTTCTCCTTATTTCTTTTCCCTCCTCATTTCTCCTCCTTTATAATCAAAATTCTTAATGCATCTGAATAGACTTCTTGGAAATGGATGGAAGCCGAGACTCGGCTTAGTTATTAAGAAGCTGTGATCGAATTAGGAGGCTCATACTTCTTCCAATTTCTGTTATCTCCATCCTCTATGTCTGCATTTGAAACTCTCTCTCTCTCTCTCTCTCTCTCTCTCTCTCTCTCTCTCTCTCTCTGCCGAATACCATACTTGTTACACCTCGAATCCCTATGGTATAGAAAATATATTCACCTTGTTGTTTATCATTGCTATCGGATTGAACCTAGAATTAAGCCTTAGATTTGAGGGAGTCAAGATACAACCGAACTTGTAGGTCATGAATCCTGTCAATAATATTTCTTGTTTTGGTATTCCATGATAAACCGATTTGGAGTGGTATTTTCTTTGGCAAGATTAAATACATAGAAGCAGTGCTAAATGTGAATCAATTTTTACTGAACTTAGCTGATGCATAAAGAAAGATAGTGAACAAATTGCATATGTTTTTCCAATCCTTTTTCTTTCTCATTCTGGTTTGATATCTACCCTCAGCCGGTTAAGATTGATAAGTAGAGATAAATCCATAATACTAGCTGTTGTAATCTGAGGTGTATATGAAATCAATCATCAAGTTGACCCTGAGTTTACATCGATTATAAATCCCTTGGAAGTTGTAATATTCATGATTGTTGAAATGAATACATATCATCACACATGCTTTAATAAACTACCAAGCATATTCAGAACACTTTGACGCCGAGGAATTGACCTAGCAATGAAGCCATAACAATGGTGAAGAGGTGTAAAATCAAATCAGAATCATGCGAACATTGAGGAATTCACCTGGTGGAGAGGTGTAAATTAAATCTACAAAATAAATCAAGAAATTAGATTGGAATAAATAATTAATAGCTCATGCATGCCCCGGAATGGAATCTGTTGTCAAGTTGAGTGGTGGAGATCGAGTTCACAAACCCAACTGAAATCCTTGGCCAAAGTAGTTATAGGCATATGTGCCAATCATGAAATCTTTTTGTTTGTCCATAGACATCAATTATATAGGTATAGTTGATGGGGCACTCAAACTGTCGGGTAGCTCGAATGGCTGGACTTCAAAACATCCCAAGCCTGATCCCGAGGTAGAGAGGACCGTTCTATTAAGTTAGGATGTGTGGGGATAAGTATGGTTCAAGGTTGGGAGGTTAAGCCTATGTCAATGCTTCTTCTCTCACCATGAAAAAGGGATTCCTCCATTATCTCTGTATGTCTTTTTTGCACTTTTACCTTTAAATCTATAGAAGAATAAATAGACAGTTTAGTTTTCTAATAGCATAAATTGAATGAATGTACTAGTTGATATAGAAGATAGTCGTTACTTTATTTTCAGTTGAACATGTTTTCAGTTAGTAATGTTTAAAATGTTAGCAATTTATTCATTTATTTATTTCGTTATATCAGCTGAATATGAATTACAGTTAGAATAGAAAAGAGTTATTTTATCCTAATTTAGTTAATGGAAGTCATTGTCATGTGAAATGGAAATAGTTATTAAATCAGATTATTAGGTGTTTTAAATTGGTTATGAAATTTCACTTGTTACAACAACTCTTCCTTTGATCCTACCAAAATTCTTGAGCACTCAAACTCATCTACCACATCATCTTCTTCTATCATGCTCTCAATATTTAACTGCCAACATTCTATCTAGATCTCCTCAACATCTCACATAATCATTATTCTACACAATTAGGCTTCCAATAAATGTTGAAAGGGTATAATAATCCCCTCAGTGACTCCTTCTAGCTCATTCATGCCAATTTCCATCCTACATTTCTCCCTTGGACAATTAATACACATTCGCAACCTCTTCACTATCCTTGCAACATTTTTTATATTAGCAATGTATGTCTATTCCTATCAATCATAGCCTCTATTTTTTCCTCCTAAACTTTTGCCGCCGTCTTTACTCCATCATCCCTTTCCCCAAGAAACTCTTCATGTTGTCGCTTCAACCATTTTGTCACTAAATCATGGCCTTAAATGGCCATTCAAACCATCCTAGCTACCAGTTGTTTTTGCCACAATATCATTGCTCCATTGTGACCCCTCTATCACTAATCTTATATTTTGCCACCTTGCAGCTATTTGGTATCTTCCTTGATCCCTTTGTGCACAGCACACCAATGTTGTCAATATACATCCTACTACAATATATCTAATTCTATCTACATCAACATCAATAGCCATTACTTCCATCCTTACCTCCTCATCTTGAAACCCCTTGTTTTTCCATTAGTACTCCATTAGCAACCATGCACTCTCCATTACATAATATAAAGTTTAAACCCTTGTCAGACTTGCATCTTCCTCCTTGATATAAAAGCACTCTCATTGTATCATCTTATTGTATAGCTAACTGCAACATCATCACTCCCTTCTCATGTTGCCTTATTGACTCACAACCTCTTGTTCCTACAAAAGTTTTCATATTCCTGATATCTCATTTCCTTTACCATTGCTCTTAGGGAGAAACTCTAATGGCTACAAGTATCCTCTTCTTCAGCTATGACTTTTGTTGCTGCAAGTAATCCAATGACTACACTCTTCTTTGCTAGATGTCTCTTGGACTCAAGTAACCCCCTTTGCTAGAAATGCATCTACACTATGGTAGCTCCTTCACCAATGGTGTAAATAAAAAGCATTAACAATTGTAAGTTGAAACCATCTGTATCTACAAGTGCAAGAAATCTTATAAATAATCAACTCTGTGCCTCTATTTCATGTTAGTTGTCAAGACCCATGACGCTACTAAATCATATGTACACTAGGTAATAGAATATGTGAGCTTCTTGTGACTGTTGAGAGGTCTCTTCATTTTCTTCCTCTTTTGACACCTCATTGGAGTCAACATCCTTTGCTAATGCTCCCCTCAGCCTCTTACCTACTGCACTCTCATGCACCAATACATATTTCTATAGGATCTTTTTCTTGAATTGCTCCTCCTTTCCTTTTCTCATCTCCTCGCGGGCTTTTCTCCACTACTAGCCATCCCTCCCCACTTTCTCCCCTCTTTTCTCCCAATTCAGTCTTCTATCTCCAAATCTTCTTCCAAATATTTGTATAACAAATACTCGTCCTCAATGTGACCTTCTCCTCCTTGGGGCTCAACTCTATGCTCATGATGAACTCCTATAACTCTATCATCCTGCTGTTTTCTCTAACCTCCTTGGTGTTACTTGTATCTTTCACACAACATCATGCACATTTTTGTGCTTTACCTTCTCATTTGGAAGCTCCACGCTACTTGATGCCCCTCCTTGCAGCATTTTACCTACAACATCATATCAATTCTCCTCAAATACATTCTCTTGTAACAACTTGGTGGCATGTAAAAGCATTTTGTACACAAACTACTTGTTCTTCCACCACATCTCCTTGCAAACCTCTCTATTAGCTTACACTACCTCAACTGAAAAACTCTTTACCATTTTCTATTACTTCTAGTAGCAATATTTCTAGAACTATATCATCTTCCCTTGTAAGTTTTTGACTACATTTCTTTTCTGCTACATCTACTTGTAAACTCTTCTACACAACATCCTCCCTATGCTCTGCTGTTTCACCAAATTGTAGTGTGATTCCTATGCATCAACTTCTCTACACCATTTTGTTACACTTGTGCCATAAAAGCTACAGTTGTTTGTAGCTCCTTAATGATGTCCTATATCACCTTCACAATCTCACATGGACGACTCCTTCGCTACACTTACATGTAGAACTTGAGTAGTGTCTACATGTAGTACCTAACTTGTGCCTACTTGCAACTCCTGACCTAGTTTCTCCATAGTTATCCCCTCAAGATGCTACAATCTGCAGGTTACATTTTCCGCATTCTTATCCATGAGAACTCTGTTCTTTTCCCCACCATCCACATTGTTTTTCTTGGGCTACACAAGGTTTATAGCTCCATTTTTAGGATACCCACATGACATCTTGACCTACGTATTTACTTTTATTATAAACCTCTTCCATTATTTGGTCCTCTCTGTCCCCTATATTGGCGCAATTTGTGCACATCCTTAGCTTCATTTCTTGTCATCCATAAGGCTTCTAACCTTGCTCTAATCTCCCGCCCCCACGGATTTCAAGATTGCTTAAAAATTGGAAAAACATTATAGCTTTTGATATTCTCCTTAGTGGCATCTTGGCTATCTTGCATACATAAAGATGAGTTTTCCTCCTATCTCACCCAGACTCGAAGGACTCACTCTCACTCTTACTAAACCTATAGTTGTATCTTATTTTGATACTAGTCGAATGAGAACAAACTCTATTAGGTACCATGATAGTAATTGACATAAGTTGCATCCTATCTTGCAACCACACAAGAAGCCCATGTACAGTATGTAGAAAGTAAACTAGGTTTTTTTTTAGCAGCTCATGCCTATGATAGCCTACACATTGAGACTACTACCCAACTTGCAGTAAATACACACAACAACAGAGAGCTACCCTCTTCATACACCTTATCACACATATTGGACACCATTGAATAACGAACATAGGAAAAATAGCTTGGTTACATGTAAAATATTTCTTTCTTTACATGAAAGAACATGTGTTTCTCCTATTCACGCCCATGCACATGAACACTCAGCTCCTTGGTTACACGTGCACTCTTATCCCCTCTCTCTCTCAAATGACCTTTCTACCTACCACATGACCACTCACTCACTCATCGCTCACATGTTGCTGCTCCTCCCTTATTTCTCTTACCACATTGCCCGATCAATCTCATGCCAGCTCTTCACCTTCTCCAGCCTACTCACATCCACTTCCCTTTTTTTTGGCACTTCTTTTCTCAACTCCTTGGGCAATTTCAATTGCCTTACTCTTACTGGAACTCTTCTTGTATACAACCAAGCCTCAACAACTCTCCTACAATTTCCCCCTCTTAGTTTTACTCCTCACAACTTATTGACTCCTCTCAATAATTGATCCTTCTTTCTTAGAGAGAGGTGCGATGTAAGGGTGATACAGCAATGGAAGAGGATGGAATTGTAGTAGTAGTGGCAATCATGAACACTTCAGAACATGAAACCAACAAGGAGTAGGATTGGAGGAAGTAGAAGATATCTTAGATAATGCTATTGAAGGGAAAGTGAAAGATGGGATATTGGGTTGGATGGTTTTAAGGTAGAGACACTCGATGACAATGCTCTAGAAATTTATATAATATCTGCAGGAACAACATCAAGTACAATAGTTTTGGAAGAACTAAAGGTGTTAATCGATTATTGAGGTCACTTTCGCATTCACATCATGTCTAATATTTTGTAACATTTCCAGCTTGATTGGATTAATCAAGATAAGATTAAGCAAGGAATCAATCAAATTAGTAAGAATCAAGAGTTCATCTCTATTTATTGCACTTTTTACATCTGGGAGCTGTTGGCCTAATTTAGTCCATTGAACATAAATAGGTGTACTTAGGAATGTTAGATCATATTGAGTCTAATGTGGTAAAAGTTTTCCCATCCACATTTCACTTCTGTTGGAGTTTCAGGGCCCGGCAAGAAAACAACACCCTGTTAACCTGAGCTTTATCCTGATGCAGATCATGTTGCAGGACAAACAGAGATGCATGGCATATTCGAAGGGCTCATAAACATATGCATCACATGTTCAAAGCTCTCCAAAATCCAGGTTCCACATGGTATGGCCTCCGCACCTTACCAGATCTGTGTTTCCATTGAAAAGATCTGTTGAATCACCAAATCTCTGTTCAAACAGCAAAGATACTGAAATAACCACCTTTGTTCCTAGTCAGGTATAAGGATTAGTAGGACATATAACTGGGCAATCCAGACATCATCAATAGCTCGTAAAACCCTTGTTAAACCCTCTATAATTGTCCAAGAATAGTAGAATTCAAGGGGTGATAAGTTTTTGGAAATATTGAAGCTTTTTTTCCTGTGGCAGAGGAGGCTGGAATATCATGTGATTAGACATTTGAATCAATGAAAAATATACTTGAGTTTTATATACCAAAGTTACATGAAGCAGTATGAAGTTAGGGCCCGTTTCGTGAGCGGAATAGGAATACGTATTCCAAAAATTTTGAATTCCTTGTTTGGATGCACCAAAACGAGATTGGAATATGAAGTAAAAATGGAATACGTATTCTATTTTTGGCCCAAAAATGGGGTTTTGCAATTCCACCAAAATAGGTGTTATTGTAATACGTATTCCTATTCCATTTTTTTTTATTTTAGAAAACATAAATTTTCGGGTCCGCGAATTCCCATCAAATATGGGCTGAACCAAACAGAGAACAGGAATACGTTCTATTCCAGAATACGTATTCCTATTCCGCTCACCAAACGGGCCCTTATGTCTGTTATAAAATTCTCAAGAGCGGCTGGCAAATGCTATAATTTGGCCACTTTTTTGTAACATAAATCTTGACTATATAAAGGACTGTCTTGGGGAATAAATGTTTTGTAGCAGTGGAGCAATGAAGCGATAGATGCTCTGTAATCCAGATGATGAACTATCCATCTTTTGTTTAGCGGCCATTCTTGTCTTAAGACTAGCTCATTAAGGAGATCAATTAATTGGGATTATGTTATTAAAATGTCATGTGATTTGAAATTAAGATGAATGTTGCATATATATGGCCATTATACTGTGAAATAAATATATCTGCAACCTGGCCAGCCTAGCAAGAAGAAGAGGCAAAGCATCAACTAAACAGTCCCCATGAAAATTACAGATTAAGCTGCTTATTTTCTTAGTCCACTGGATTAAGCTCAATCAATGGCCAATATTTCTTCTTCAGATATTGCATACTTGCATATTTATCTACATTGACCATTATAGGCTTAATTATTGTGCAAGAGACCTTGGATTGTTAAGGGTATCTGTCGACAATAACCTAGGTTGGTAGTTTGGGCATATATACATTTAAAGAGAAATATATAGAATTGTAAAAATTAAATCACTTCATAATATGACATTCAATCACTGATGAGTGCCAAAAGTCAAAGATAAATTTTAAATGCCAATTGATAGTTGAAAATTTTAAAAGAAGTTATATCAATGATATCATATATGTTTACATTTAAGAATCCAATGAAAATTATTAAAATTACTGAATTACAAAATGTAGTTCATGCAACATAATTTAATATTCATCAATCATGTGAATTAAGTTACAATTTGTATAAAACTTACTAAAAATTGTCACCATTTGTATAAAGCTAACATTCCTTGATACTATTGATTCACCTGTTCTTTTATTTTAATGATGTCTGACAATGCTATATTTTAATTACTTTTGTAGTTTTTACTCTGCAAAACTTTAATGAGTTTAAAATAAGTTAGCTCATTAGTTTTCAATAGTGTCATTATCACTTTAGTCCAATTGTTCTTTGATTTGCAGCACCATACACTGCCTATGTATACATCTCCACTAAAGACCACCAGTAACAAAAAAATATCATTGAAGTAATCACAGAATTGCGCAAGTCCGCACACCCATAGGGCTGGGTGTGCAGTTGCACCCTGTACACACCCAGCCTGCACCCACAGATGCATCGACAACAGGCACAAGCGTGGAGGGTGTGAAACCTGCTACATAGAGAAAAAATGATATAGATCCATCTCCCACAAATTTTGTTGCTCACAGTTTACATTTTGACATCCACAAAATGAATACAATCTTTGTTCATTGTTAAGATATGAACTTCATTCCAAACAGTTTCCAAAATGATTTGCGAGATTTTGTGCTCACAGTTTACATTTTGACATCCACAAAATGAATACAATCTTTGTTCATTGTTAAGATATGAACTTCATTCCAAACAGTTTCCAAAATGATTTGCGAAATTTGTAAGTTTTAGCTGAGTCACAGTTGAGTTCTAAATTTGTAAATTTTAATTGAGTCATTTTGTGATCATTGATTATGTAATGCTTCTTTAGGTTATTGATCTCTGTTGCGGTTCTTCTTCTGGGTGTTTACTAGGATGGCTTTCCTACCAACTTTGTTATTCCTTTTTTAGCGTTTTCTAGCATTAAGGCTACAATGACTTCCATAATTCCAGTCTATGCATTCCTCATGGTTCTCTCAGCATTTGATTCATCATTCTAGAATTACTTGTTAGAATTTGTCAAGGTAATGTTTATTAACGTCTTTGGGGAGATTTCCATATTGCTAAAGACAAGTTCTGTTAAGTCAATCAGCTAAATGGATCAATTTTATAGTTACTAAATTCTAACTGTACAAATGAAAACAACATGCTCAAACATGTGAATGACCCATATGATTATGATACATTCTAGTCATCACTGGTACCCAAAACTATGGACACGCTAATATAAACTTAAATGGATATGAAACAACTCAGGCATTCAAACTGCCTTTGACATTGCAGTGAAGCATCATACGTGTCATCAAAATGAGAAAAAACAGCCTCATCAAACAATTGGCCAGAATAGCTCCAATACATTTTGTTAAGTGTGAAAGAAAGCAAGCATCATCAGGAGGTGACTTTCTACCAGTTTATTGTGACTATGATAGGTTTGGTCATCTCATGTTCATCAATAAAAATGACTAATTGTGCAGCCCAACAAACTCTCACATACTTGAAAAATGCTGTAAACAAAGAATTCAATTCATACCTATTAATTTTACTTAATTTTTATACATTTCTTTTGATTTTACATACACTGCAAACCAATCAGGAGTTCCTCAAGATTTCTCCGATTGTTTGAAGTTTCAGTCATGTAGACAAATTGAATAGTGGTCTCTAGTTACACCTTACAAACCCATGTGGTAGACACTCTTTGCAAGTACACAATTGGGATGGAACTGACTGCTTATTCCAAGTATAGTTGAGATGGAACAACCTGCTTATTCCAAGTCACTGCCTACTCCTTGCGTAGCTTTCAAACCCCTCGGTCTCTGTATCATCACATACTACATTTTTTAGCAAAAAAGTTGTCTACCAGAAGTTGGTATCCACACAATAAGAAATGTTGATAAAATAACTAAACAATTACCTTTCTTGTGGATTTATTTTCCCTGACTTCATACCGTTCTTGAGAAATGTTGCTAAGCCAGAATCCAGGAGTAACATCCTGAAAACAAGCATGCAATTTACATATGTAAGTGTTTCACTTATGACGACTAATATTCTTTAATCATCAACAACAGTCCACTGCAAGATCAGTCCAAATAAAGGTGTTTTCTGACAATCTAGAAATATCCATAATCATTGGTATCCAGATGAAAACGACAGTTCTTTCAACTTCAAAGCACAATTCAATTTTCCTAAAGAGATGCGACTAACAAAAGTTTAAAAGATATCTAAAACTTTGTTATAATATAGCTTTAAATGGTGTATTATAGAGAGAATTTTAAAGCAATTCCTTAGCAAGAATTCAACGAAGATTGATTGGGTAAATAGAGACTGAAACAGAAAAATATCAGGGGAAAGACACAAAATTTCAGGAATAACAGTTATGAGATCACTTTTTTTAAAAACTCAGCAAACTAAATTCCCAAATGGTATGGCATTATAATCCACAACTCTATTGAGTTTTCTAATTGTATATGAACATGGACCATCCAGAAAATAAGTATTCCAAATAAATTGACTAGAAACAAGCAACCTTGGAAATGTTCAAAATCTAAGACAATACCAAAACAATAATAATCCCTTTAAAATAAAAGGCACAAGAAAAGGACACCGAACCAGACATAAAAGGAATAGGAAAAACAATAAGGCATATATAATTATCAAATCATTGATCTCAATTGTAGTGCAAGGATAAATATTGCAACTGCAGTAAGAAGGGTAACGAGGGGAGAGTACCACAGAGTACATAGAAGTGATTCAAAAACCTTGTACACAATTTAACTCTGAAAGTATTAATTTGCAATATGAATTAAGGAAATCTTAAATGGAAATCATACAATTATATTCAAAGGCAATTAATGATACAATGGAAAAATACATATTCTGACATTCTCTAAACATTCTGATGATAGATTAAGGATGCTAAAACAATATTATACAATCATATCCAAAGGCAACTAGATGATAAAATATAACAATAGAAGATAAGAAAAGCATAAGAGAAAAACTCACGTGTATTGCGTTCTGAATACGCTTGAGACGCTTTTTGGGTCTCACTGGCAACTTTAAACCCTTTATTGCCAGGAAATCTTCCTCTTTCTCTCGGAGAGATAATTTTAGGCTCAATTTTGGGCAAACAAAAGTCTCCATATTCAAGGGCTTGTTGTCTTGCATTGTGTTCCTATTCTTGTTCCTGGTGCGCATTATATGGCTCATCGGTTGCTGTGACCTAGTTATGCTTTCTGTAGGCGTGGGAGGTGGCAAGTAATGTAGGATGTTATTGGAGGGCAGTGTTATCTCTTTATCAAGGGTTGATTGAGTGTGATGGCACTGTTCTTGTGGGGAACAGGGTAATTGATCACACGGTTCTTGGGTGGAACAGAGGATTATTCCTGCAGCATCAAGTCTGTCCACGCGAATGGTGGATTTATTCTCCACAACCTTCTCGTCCTCCTCTTGTGACTTCTTCCGTTGAATACGCTTGCGGACTCCCCATTGAAAAAGCTCGCTACAAGAAACTGGGTTCTTTAATGTTGTTGTCATCTCCACTTAAACAGCAAGATCACTATGATTTCTGAAAGCGAAAAACACAACTCTCAAATCCTTGGAGAGAGAAAATTCGACGATAAAAATCTTGAATTTGTAGGCGTGAAGCAAAAACTCGGGTATTTATACAGGTTGCTCAAGAAAGCCCTTAATCCCAATGTTTAAAGCCAAAGGTGACCAAAAGCTCCAAATCTTTCATTCTCTGCGCAAAATACCAAATTCCATCAACTCCAAATCATTTTTTCCTGTCATTATTTCATGACGATCTCTAACAAATTCATTCGGCTATAAACCATCAAAAACAAAATTTACCCGCCTAGCAAGCTTTCTCACCACAAATTAATAAATTCACCGAAACCAAAAAATAAATGTTGGTTAGCATGCTACTACTGCTCAAGCGTCTAGCTAAAATTCGCCAAAAGATATCCAAATTTAATGTTAACAGTATTGACAGCGGAAGTATACCGTTCCGATTAGCAGTTGGGGAATTCTTTATCGAAAGAATTCAGATAGAGAGCCAAACGTTACAAAATTTGGCTCGTTACTAACCTGAAGACGCAGATAAAGATCCAAAGCACCACATTTATAGAGACGAACGCATTTCATCCCGGATTTTTAACACTGCATTCAGATTTTCTTACTATTTTCTTACTATTCAGATTTTCTTACTATTTTCTTACTATTCAGATTTTCTTACTATTTTCTTGCTATTCAGATTTTCTTACTATTCAGATTTTCTTACTATTTTCTTACTATTCAGATTTTCTTACTATTTTCTTGCTATTCAGATTTTCTTACTATTTTCTCCTCCTCGGCCTTAATAAAATCTAGGTAAGAAGATTCAAAAGTTATTCAGAATGCATGCATTGGAGAGAGTTTTTTCGAGAATAAATATATATGAATGCTGAATTTGAATAATTTATTTTATTAATAATATATTTTTATTATTGTTTTAAAAATATTTGATAAATCTAAATATATTATTCTAATCCCACTCTTTGTTCTTGCTCTATCATTTTTACTCCACCCCCTTCTATTAATCTATGTAGATATTACCCCCTCTTTCTTTTTGATCTATCTTTGTCTCTCTCTTCCTCTTCCCCTCTATCTATTAATCTATCTAGATATTGCCTCCGTCCCACCACCCCTCGCTTCTTCTTTCTCTTTGTCTCTCTCTTCCTTTTCACCTTTATATATACATGTCTTTGTATCTTCCTTTCCCTTCTTTATATACACACATTTCCATATCTCTCTACCTATATCTCTATTCTATATCCATTGGAAATATAGATAGAGGTAAAGAACAAAGGGATATAGAATGGAGATATAGGTAGGAAAGAAAAGGATCTCTCTCTCTCTCTCTCTCTCTCTCTCTCTCTCTCTCTCTCTCTATATATATATATATATATATATATAGGTAGATTAATAGAGAGAAGAGGGTGTGTGAGTGATAGAATAAGAGTGAAGAGGGGGATAACATCTACGTAGATTACTAGATAGAGGTAGAGGGATATATATAAAAGATAGAGTAATAGAGAGAGGTAGAGGGGGATAATATCTAAGATTAATAGAGAGGTGTTTGTGTGTGAAGATTTGGAGAGAGAGAGAGAGAGAGAATCATTATCTACCTATTCATTCTTCCTCTATCACTCATACACACCACCCTCTCTCTATTAATCTATCTAGATATTACCCCCCTTTTTTCTTCTTGCTTTATCTTCCTCTCCCCCCTCTATATATGCATGTATCCCTTTCTCTTTACCTATATCTCTATTCAATATCCCATGGAGATATAGATAGAGGTAAAGAGACCAAGGGATATAGAGTAGAGATGTAGGTAGAGAGAAAGGGAGACGTGTATATATAGAGGGGGGAAAGGAAGATAACAACAAAGATAGAGTAAGAAGAAAGATGGAGATAATTGTTGGAAATGTAAAGGAGTTGTTAGGATTAAACCTCAGACAAAAATTACAATTACATGCAAATATAAATAATATTAAAAAATAATAGATCACAAAAAAGAACACAAGACACCAAGATTTAACATGGTTCACCCAATTCTTGGGTTACGTCCACCAAACAACAAGTCCGATATTATTACGATCCAGTGATTACAACCTGATTACAATCCATAATCCCTTACAACTCAATATTGCCACAAGAACCAATTTTTGCATCACTCAAAATGAAACAATCCCTAACCCTAAGCCCTTTTATACAAGTATTTTTGACGCTTTAGAGTTACAACATGTCGCCCATAAATTGGTGAATATTAGCACAAACTTTAGTGGCAAATTTGTGAATAGTACCAAAGCCCCAAACCCCAAAGAATTTATGAAGTATGTACAGTACTTCCCTGATCAGTCACCACAAACTAACAATCTCCTATTTGGGGATTAATCAGACTCCACACTAGAAAACAATCTCCCACTTGGAGACTAATCCTATAGCTATGGCACTACTCCATGAGGCTCTCACTGGATCAAACCACCCTGGACTCTACTGTTCTTTTATTCCTGTTCAATCTAAAAGACTAACTGAAGCTAAAGAGGAATTCAGCTTCTCCCTTGTCACTACCTTTGTAAACATATTTGTTGGATTGTCATTTGTATGTATCTTATCCAGCTTTAACTATCCATCATCAAAAACTGATCGAATGAAATGGTACCGCAACTTAATGTGTTTAGTTTTTGAATGCAAAGTTGAAATCTTTGCAAGATGAATGGCATTCTAGCTATCTGTAAACAAATAATTATCCCTCTAAGGGTGTCCCAATTCTTCTAAGAAGAATTGAAGCCATATCATCTCCTTGGCTACTTCTGTAGTAGCAACATACTCTGCCTCTGTAGTGGATAAAGTGTTCGCCTTCTGTAACTTAGAAATCCAGCTCAATGTTGCCCCACCAATAGTAAATGCATAACATGTAGTTCTTTGCTTGGTATCGATATCCCAAGAATTGATACCAAGCATAACATGTAGTACTCTGCTTGGTATTCTAGAGGAAGCATAGACTAGTAAGAAGGTGAGTTATTCTTTTCTCAAGACCTTCAGTTGTGAAACTTTTGCTCATATAGATTCTAAAAATAGAACCAAGCTAGAAGCTAAGTCAAAGAAATGTGTATTTGTTGGATATGGCATTAATGAATTTGGTTATAAGCTTTGGAATTTTCAAACTCATAAAATTGTAAGAAGCAGGGATGTCATATTCAATGAGAAAGTGTTGTACAAAGATATAAGGTGCCTACTTTCATACCTTTTGCTACTACAAGGGAACCTTTTGAAACCTTCCAATTTTTATCATTAAAAGTAACTGCACAACCCTCATCATCGAGTTGCCTTGTTGAAATTCAATTCCTACTCAGCCTTGGAACATGTCTTACCTCATGTAGTAGCCAACAATTCCCAGTCTGCAACTTAATCTTAACTTTTCCCTTTCCAACAATCTGACAAGATTCATTATCCTCCAAATAAACAAGCCCAAAATCCCCTTGGACATAATCAATGAAATAACCTCTATGAGGTGTAGCACGAAATGAAGCACCAGAATCTAAAACCCATAATCATCAACACTTTCTAAAGACAGAAGCAAGGCATCCTCTTTGGATTTGTTACTTACCACATTTGCCTCCTTGTCTCCATCTAGTTTATCTCCTTCATTTTTCTTTCGACTCCAACAATATTTCTTTTTATGCCTTGGTTTTCCACAGTACCAGTAGTTGTTCAGTCCTCTCTATCAGACCTCCTCCCTTTTGACTTTCCTCTTGATTTCCCATGATTTCTAGAAGTACTTCATCTCTCAATCATTCTAGCTCTACTTTGTGCATTTAAAACACTTCTTGATGTAGATTCACCTGATGATGTCCTACAAGTTTCCTCACTCAAAATAACACTGATCACATCATCATATTTTAGAGTACTAAATTCAGGAATAGAATTACTCACAACCATTACCAAGCCATTCCAGCTTTCAGACAAAGAACACAAAATCAAGAGAGCCATAATTTCTTCATCAAAATTGATACCCACAGAAGATAATTGACTAGTAATAGTATTAAACTCATTTGAATGATCTGCAACAAATCCACCTTCTGCTATTTTTATATTAAATAAATGCTTCATGAGAAATACCTTGTTTGAAGCAGAGGGCTTTTCATATAGTTTCGCTAGGGTTTGCATCAACTCTTCTGTTGTCTTCACTTTTGTAATATTAAATGCCACCGACGGTGCCAGGTATAATCGAATGCTTCCAAGTGCCTTTCTATCTAGAAGATCCCAATTGTCATTTGACATAGATCCCTAATTCTTGGTTTTTCCTTCCAATGACTTCCACAAATCCTTCTGATAAAGATAGTCTTCCATTTGCATCTTCCATAACTGAAAGTTCTACCCATTAAACTTGTCAACCCTCAGCTTACCCTTGTCTGCCATCGCTCCCACTCAACCATGAGAGTTTCCTAAAGAAGATAATTGGAAAAAAACCTCACTCTGATACCACTTGTTAGGATTAAACCTCAAATAGAAATAACAATTACATGAAAATATAAACAATATCAAAAAATAATAGATCACATAAAAGAACACAAGACACCAAGATTTAACGTAGTTCACCCAATCCTTGGGCTATGTCCACCAAACAACAAGTCTGATATTATTACAATCCAGTGATTACAACTTGATTACAATCTATAATCTCTTATAGCTCAATACTGCCACAAGAACCAATTTTCACATCACTCACAATGAAACAATCCCTAACCCTAAGCCCTTTTATACAAGTATTTTTGTCACTTTAGGGTTACAACATTTCGGCCATAAATTGGCAAATATTAGCCCAAACTTTAGTGAAAAATCTACGAATAGTACCAATTTTTTTTTGAATCGATTACCACGAAAACAAATCCAAGTCCCTTAAGATGCCAATAATACAAAACCAAAACTTTGTTGAAACTGTTATAACTCAGTTAGCACATAATCACTTAGTTAACATAGTAGAGCTCGATTTACACTAAGAATTATTATTACTCAGTAAACACTTGGTTAATACTAAAAATGCAGCCATTAAGATATTAAGTGTCATTAACCTTAATTAACTTAGTTGTAGAAACATAAAGCAAATAACATAAACACATGAGACACCAAGATTTAACATGGAAACCCAAATTGGGAAAACCACCAATTGCAACTAGTTACTATTTTTCACTCTTCTGAAGTGAGCCCTATTAAGAGCCAACCCTATTAAAGGGTACAAAACACATTGTTAGGTATGACCTTGTTAAAAGATTTAGATCAGCTTGTTAGGAGTGGCCATGTTAAAGGTCTTCAGACACTTCAATCTAGAAATGCCACGTTGTTAGAGGATTTGACAAATAGTTGTTAAGCTAACTCTGTTAGCAGATTTAATTCACTACTACAATTATTAGAGAGTCACAATGACTTGACTTGATTGTTGATGCAACTATCTTGCTAATTTCAGATCTTTGTTTTGGCTTGATTACTTGATCCTCCTTGATTAGAATGTTCTTTGCAGTTTAGTTAACTCAAATACTCTACTATCCTTCCAATTCGCTTACTTTATTCATCTTCTTCTCTTCCATGTTCTGTCTTTCAATCTTCAACTTGACCTTATATTTATATGAATTACCTTGTCAAGTCAGCTTGAACACACTTCTAAACAATTAATAATCAACCCTTAAGTTGGCTAGAACTAACAAACTAATCCAACAGACTCAATATGTTGTAATAGGAAAATCCTTCGTTAGCCGACCCAACTTGGTCAACACTAACTCAAAAAAGACTTTCCTTTGGTAATCGATTGAACTTGGTTAACACTAGATTTTTTCAACTCTTCTTTGGTAACCAAGTGAGCTTTGTTAACACTGGTTCCATGCTAACTTTCACATTGGATTTCCTTTGATGCCCGAGTGAGCTTGGCAGATACTAAATTTGAACTTGGTTATTACTAGAACGCTTAGCATACACTAGAAATTGTCTTTGATGTCTAAATGAGCTTGGAAAACACCGACTTTCTTAGTAAGGCTTGACATTTTGTGTGACATCAAAGACAACATACAATTGAATAATTGTTTTCAATAATTTCCCTCTTTGGCATTGATGGCAACACAATATGTCATAATACATTGAAATTTTTAGAGAAAAAATAAAGTAAGGATAATATCCTTAGTTTGATTCTAATTCTACTCCATGAGAACCCCCTCTAACATCAATCTCTTCCTCTAGAATGATTTTTTGATTACTCCAATTGCAACATACTCTCCCTCTAAGCATAAACTCTCCTTCTTTGACATCTCAACCATTCACAAAATTTCTTTGATATGACAACATAAACTCTCTGTCTTTGCAATCTCATGCCAAAGACAGCATTCAATGGACTTCCCATGTACCTAATGTACTGATTCATATGCAATATGCTCTAATAATAGTGCATCAACACTGACTGATCTTCAAATGCTCAGTTGATGCATCACTAAACTCCTTTTAGTGAGCTTCAAATAGGGGAATAACCCCTAGCTTACCTCTTAGGTCCAATAATACATCCTTAGGCAATGGCTTGGTGAATATATCTGCATTTTGTTCCTTTGTATTCACATATTCCAATCTCACCTCTTTCACACTAGATTTCTTTTGATGCCTAAGTGAGCTCAATAGATACTAATTCTGAACTTGGATATTAATGGATCACTTGGCATACACTTGAAATTGTCTTCAACACCTGAGTGAGCTCGGCAAACATTGACATTCTCGGTAATGCTTTACATTTTGTGTAACATCAAAGACAACATACAATTGAATAATTGTTTTAAACAAAAATATCTAGTTAGATTACTAGATAGAGATGGAGGGTGTTTTTTTTTTTTTTTTTTTTTGTGTGTGTGTGTGTGTGTGTTAATTTACCTAGATATTACCCCCTTGTTCCTCTATATCCCTTGGAGATATGGATAGAGGTAAAGTGACCAAGGGATATAGAGGTAATCACCCAATTTTGGTCTAGTAGACTATAAGTCCCCTTTCTAAGTATTTTAATCTATATATAGTAGACCTTATTATGATGTTAGATCAATCTTGCATAATTAATTAATTACTTTTTTTTTATCAAATCATTATATAATCATTTATTTGATTTTATCTTAAAGTTTGACCACTTTATCTTAAGTTTATTTAATTAAAAGAACATGTCCCATTTTAATTAAATAAGAAGTCCTCTTTATCCTAAGCGCACACAAAAAAGATATTTTAAAAATAAAAATAAAAAATAAAATCCTACCACTTAGAGTGCATTTTCTAATGAGTGGAGTTTTTTTTAACTTCTCAAAAGGTTTTTAGCCTCTTTATCTTGACCACCCATTGTTTTGCCCCTTAATATAAGCCACTTATTTGGCTTCTTGAGATATAAGTACATGGATCAACCAAGAACCAATCTCCACCATTACTCACTCTTTTGCCTCTTAGTCTTGATCATCGACTCATTTATAAATCTCTTTTAAAGGGGATTGTCTCCTCACTCTTGGGATAATCTAGAGTTCATGTTATTGTTATGTTGTTTCTTTGTCATTTGGTTTCTTGATCTTTCTTGCATCCTCATCTAGCTTAGTTGTTATTTACTTTATTGCATGTAGCATAGAGAATCTAGATTATCTAGTATGGAATAGTAATCTCTCATATTGCACATTTAGATTTATTTTGCTTGCACTCTTGCATTTTTTGCAGATCATCTAAGTTTAGTTTGCATTTGTATATCATCATGTGGATCTTGGATACTAGCATCTATTAGAAATAGGAAATACTGAGAGTGGGTTATTCACAAACTTTTGCCCAACTATGGACATCTTTTATAATCTTAATGTTGGAATTACTTAATAGAAGAGTGAATTTTGAGAAGGGGGGGTGGGGGGGTGGCTGAATCAACCAAAACATATTCACCACACATCTATCTCATAATCAAATATGTAAACAGAAATAACTATCCATGCATGTCATACATAACATAAGGCAAATAACACTTGACATAAGATATTGGTTACCTAGAAACCCTCCAAAGAGAAGGTAAAACTGGGGTGGGGATGGCACCCACAAATCTTCACTACTACAATTGTAAAGTGTATCTAATTAAGGTTACAATTTTTTGATCATAATCTATGATCTACCTTGTGTAAGGTTTCCCCTATTAAAGGCTTACAAATACTGTCACTAGTAAATTTGGACTTATTTTTTGACGCATTGGTGGTCAAAATTTTGACACTTCAAAAATGTCAAAATTTGACATTTCTACAATTGTGTTGAAAGTTTGACACACTCCATGGCCATCGATGTATCCACGGGAAGACCCATTGAAAATCATCCCCATCTATGTCACATGCCGATGCTAGAAAACTAATTCAAAATGTCAAACTATCGACACCAACTAGAGATGATTCAATAGGTATGTTATACCATTGATGACAAACCCGTCAAGCTATTGATGCCAGCCAGAGATGGTTTGACAAGTTTTTCATACCATCAATGACAAACTACATCAAAATTTTGACGACAACTAGATTTTTTTTTAAATGAAATATTCTCATTGTATATCAGGCTAAAATTTGGCTAATAAGAATGATTAGAAAAAGCTCAAAATGATTGATTTGGTTGGAATCAACACACTAAAACAACTTGGATTTTTACATGCAGGGACGAAGAGAAGCTAACCTAATGATTTTATGGATTCTTCTTACAAGATTACAAAAACTATCAATTATAATGTAGATGAAGTCCTACCATTACATCTTGAATTGCATTTGTCCGCATAAAAATATCTTGGTTAGAAGAGTAAAGAAGATTGTGCTTTCACGAATAACCTCTTAAAGAGTAGAGTACACAAGTTTCTGATGTCCTCAACAAAGTCCACAAGAATAAAGAAGTTTCTACAACCATGACAAAAGTGAAGGAGGTTCATTATATATCATTGAAATTCAACAAAAATTATTCAATTTCTTTTTTCACTCATTGAAAAGATTGATCAGAGAATATTATGGCTGTTATTTATTTGTATTTTGTATTTTTTGGTAGTAGACTACTATTTAGAAGATTGTTAATGGCACATGGTCATTCTATGAAACTTGTGAGGATCATCATTTTTTCAATCGACATTGTCAACACCCCCATTGATCTATGACTTTATTATAAATTTAGCACATTGGGGCTATATTTTTCAGATTTATGGTGTATTTGACTTTGGTATGTTAAAATTTGGTTGTAAAGATGGGAGATATGGTAGACTCTTTAGAAGATTCCCTTATTTGTGATGAACAGAGTGGGGATGTAGAAGTTTCTTGTAATTTGCAATGGGTAATGAAATTTCATGTAATTTGCAGGGCAGCAATGAAAGTGGATCATTTACATGTTCAATTTAGTTAGGAAAGAGGATTTCAAATGAATCAATGAAAATATGGGCTATTGCATTTCCTACCATATTCAATCGCCTAGCTTTGAATGGAATGAGTATTGTGACTCGGGCTTTTCTAGGACACCTAGGCGAGTTAGAATTGGCTGCCATTTCCATACCCACTAATCTCTACAATCCACAAGATCTCTCTCTATATGTACATACATACATATACATACATACACATATACATACATATAAACATACATACATATATATACATATATATACATACATACATACATACATACATACATATATATACACACACACACATATACATATATACACACATATACATATATATACACATACATACATGCATACATACATACATATGCATATGATTAGAAATATGGAAAAGTTGCAAAAATTGACAAAAAGTTGTCATGCAACAAATATTGTCGCTGAGCAACTTTTTTTACAAATTTGGAAGGTCAACTATTAGAGTTTTGTTTTGATCGAACAAGTAGGAATGAATATGTAAAGTCAAGAGATATAGCTTATAAATGAATGTTCTTCAACCTAGGAAAGGGTTGGAGTTGATATGTGTGGATTTGAATCAACAAGAAAGCAATTTTGGTGGGAAAATATGTGAAGATAACAAGTACAATTTTAAGATCTTTTACAGTAGGTACATGCTTATGAAAAGTTGTATTTTTGCTTCCTAGAAAAGGTGCTAATTAGTCTGAGGTGTATAGGTTAATTTTCAAGTACTTTTGATATTTTTTTTGTATATTGGTTACCCTAATCTATGCTTAGGGTTTTAATTGAAATGGAGTCTCCTTACTAATCCCCATGGTGGAAAACCCTAATTTTTATTGTGTAGAAGGGGTATAGGATGGAGATGAATGTTTTACTTTTTATTTTTATAACAACCACCTGCTTGGAGTACCTAGTTTGAGGGCAAGTAAGTAGAGATAGTGCAAGAAATGAAGCCACCTAAGATATTTTAAGATGCCAGCTTGTGAAGAGATATAGTTCCCTATAGTCAAAATCCTTATGAAAGGATGAATTGCAAAACCCATTAGTTACAATGATAGATTCCTTATATAACAATTAGAAATAAAAACATGTAAAACTAGCCTTCTTAGATCTCTTGTAAGTGTTTCCTTGCTTGGGCAATAAATGGTTTGGCCTTCTCAACTTTTTGTGACCACCCATACACATATCTTATGTCCTTTTAACATCTTTGATAGTTTGATGAACAAAATCATGACCTTTATGCCTCGAGTCCACAATACACATTTCATGTGCACCACTATCAACTTGAGTATGAACACAAGAAGACTCAACCATGTTATTGAGTTCATGTGAAATGGATGCTATCTCATGATCAAAACTGTTTTTACAAAAATCAGAATAAATGTCATACGTTGGTTACATATTTTTAACATTTGTAATGGGCTAGGCCATGATTATAATTTGATCCATTTTGTGATCAACATGAATTCTCAATGGTGTACTATGTGCCTCCTCTTGATCCAAAGTTTTTCTTCTTCTTTAGGGATACCACACGATGATTGATTTTTACATTGATTTTGATGAGTTTTAGTTCATAATTTATGAATGATTATCATAAAGTAAAGATTTATTCAATGCAACAATGTTTGTTTCCAAACAAGTAACCAAGACAACACTATTGAAGAAGTGAAATACTCAACATATAGATTAAAAATGAATCTTTTCTCTCTATTCTAAAGAAGAAATCACTTTGTGTAAAGGACATGAATGTTGCTATATAATTCTTTAGACTTAAATGAGACAAATATTATGATAAATATATAAGGTAGTGGACATGAAGCTAAAGTGATGAAAACACTAAACAACATATACAAGAAACTATTTGGGAGTGGAAATTAAAACAACACACATATGTATGACATAAATACAAAGTTTGAATAACCTTTCAATCATCATCCAATACATGGATATTCATGTTGGTTTTGAAAATGATTAGAAGAGTAAACATTTATAGTCAAGATTGGGACAATTATATTCAATAATGTTGTCGATGCTCCAAGACAGTGATATAAAGATAAAGACAAGATTTTGAATTAACAATTCATATATAATATAAGAAAATGGAATAATGTTGTGACATCATGTTAGGAAGACAATAATTTTTTTAATAAAAATCCTGATAATCCAAAAGATAGAGTCATAATAGGGGCGGAAGAAATGATCATGATTTCAATGATACATCTAAAGGAGGTTTGAATATTCATGAAATAAAATAGTGACTTACTAGTTGGATAAGAAATGAGACACTAGTGTTTGTGTTCACAATAAATGTCACAAATAAGGCTATTTTGTAATATTAGGAAATTGTTTAGTAGAATGTTATGTTCTCTTCACCATTAGACACCCAATTTCCAAGAGATAGGTTCCATATTTCCTATGTCATCACATATTGTAAATAATTGTAGCCTCTGTCTATCCAGATTTTGTGGCTAAATATGCTACAATTCAATACAATTTTTTTTATAGTTTGTAACTTTCCATTTCATGGAGTTGATAATGCTATTTTGTTTCTTCCATTTAAAGCTCTTTAAATTTTATAAAGGTATCCTACATACGCACATTGCTTACAAACAAGGTACTAGATTGGTTTAATGGCTAATGCATGTCGATATTCTCTTTTGTTGGAGTCATCCAAGTGATTTTTTTTTAACAATGTCCCATGTACTTGCAAAAATTATTTATCTTGAAGGCTTAGTGTATCATGTGCTCAGAGATATTATAAATGTTTTTTTTTTGTTTTGTGCATGTATTGGTTCATATCACTTTCCTCTAAACTTTGTAGAAAAAAAAATTTTTGGAAAGGTTAACTACCCCTTCAAGTTTGAAAGAATGTGGTTGGCTCATCCAAATCTTGAAAAATGCACACATGAATGGTGAAGCATTAAAGTTGAAGGCATGACTATGTTCAAAGTGGAAAAGAAACATGGACATGTAAAAGAAAGGATCAAAAATTGGAATAAGGAAGTCTTCGAAGACATATTCTAAATGAAAGTGGAAACCCAAAATGATCTTAAAATTATGTAGGATCAAATTTAAGAAGAGGGCTACACTGAACATTTAATAAATTCTAAGAATGACATTCTAGATAAGTACCACAATATAACATCTAAAGAGTAAATATTCTGAAGGAAAAGATTGACAAATTTATGGTTGAAGGCCAAAGATAGAAATAGTGAATATTTCCATATGATAGCTCTTAAGCATAAGGTAACAAATAGAATAAATAGCATTCAATGTCACAAAGAAAATTTAGATAAGGATCAAGATATGAAGGAAGAAATGGTGGGGTATTTCTCTAATCTTCTATCGATTAACAATACTTTAAACTCTCTTGATCAAAATGATCTTAGCACTTCTATTCCTTCTAGAATTGATGATATTTTGAATAAATCTCTTAGTTCTATCCTATTCTAGGGAAGTTTCTTTGGATGGACATAGAGGAGAAGGTTCATTTTTGTTAGTGTCTTAGGAAAATGCTTGCAAACCAATTAAGAAGGGATGCATTGGCAACAACACTATCTAAATGATTAACAAATTTCTTCTCTCTAAACAAATTTAGAGAATATTTGAAGAGGAAAAAGAATGAAACTCTCTAATTAAGAAAAGTATGTCTTTGCAGCTCCTAACCTTGAGGATTAGCTCTATTTAGATGTTTGGATTAATGGTTACTAGATCTAGAATAGTATCCATAAAGAAAAGAACATATTTTTAAATTATAAAGCAATGAAATAGGGGGTTGGCCCTTACAATAGTCAAACTAGACAAAACCCAACTGATAACCACCAAACAAAATTACCCCTAATGCTTACAATCACAAAAGCATTAACTAGATAGATGAAAATAAGAGTTTTAGCAGGTATTAAACTACTATTACTTGTACCATAACAACATAAATTATAAAAGTATTTAAACAAAGGCAAAGCCACCTTAAGATTATCAAAGTTCATAAACTAGCATACAATAAACATAAGGAAAAAAAGAGGAAACAAACCTAATTGGGCTTCTTGTCATCCTTCCCTTTGAGGAGGATGTCAGCCCAATCCTCAGCTAGGGATTTGAATAACATTCTCGAATCCTCATTGGTCAGATCACCTTCCTAGTTGTCCTTTAGCAGGTGCAAGGTGGTAGCCACAGCGTGAGTGACCTTGATAGTGACCTTGGCCAGAAGCCTCACTTTTTCCTCTAGGGCATAAAATCTCTCCCTCAACTCTTTATTAGATAGTTTTTGGGCCTCCATAAGGGTTGCATATCACATTGGTTACCATCCACCTGATCCTTAGCAATTTCCTACAAAATCGGTGGGTTAGGGAAAACATTATCTTTGGTTGTAACTTTAAATGGTGAGGACACTATCATGGGGGAGGGATTTCTTTCCACTATGTCAAGGAACTAGTCCTGCATGAGGTCTATGCATCCCATCGCAATGGAATCTGACACATGGGTCATCTCTTTCCCACCTCTAGTCACACCTCCTAAACCAAACATTGAGGAGTCTGAAACTTCCACCTCCTCCCCCTACATATTCCCCCCACCAAAGTTTGAGGTCTTTTGTTTAAGTCTTTACTTAGGGTGGTCCATCTCCTCTGAATCATAATCCTCCTCCTGCAAGGCCCCAAACCTCAACTTCTTTTTTGCATTGGAGTTAGCAATTCTCCCAGACCTCCTCCTACCACTTCTTCCCTCATCCTTAGAGGCCTTCAACCCTTTCTCCTTACCTTTATTCTTCCTTTCCATAGGGGACCCATTATGGGAAGGCTGGGGGTGGGAATTCTAGGTTGAATAATTTCTAGTGTAATTTGGTGGGGACGGGGGTTAGGGAGAGTAGGGATATCCACCTTGACAATTCTGGGGGTAGCAGAGGAAGGTGAAACATCAACCCTTGATGGAGAATGGTATAGTTAACCTTGTTCCTCATTTTCTCCTTAACATTAGCAACTATATCAATCAAATCATGTAATAGAAAAAATGGGATAGAAATGTGATCATGATGACATTTCTATTCAAAAGAGGAAAATGATAATAATAACAGACACTATACCTTCCTTTAAGAGTTAAATACTTTATTAGCACCAAGTAGACTTTGTTCCAAGGCTATGTGAGCTTTTCCCTCATAAACCCTCCCCTATGACAAATGAGTTCTTCACCTTCTAGAAAAAAACAATTTAGGCTTGCCTCATCAACAATCCTAGTCACCTTCTGCCACTCCCCCCCCCCTTCATAGCAAGGCTCGTAACCACAGAGATAACTTCCTTAGAAATATGGAACAAAATACCATTAATAATAACCTTTCTATCCTCCCACGAGTTAATGAATTACAAAGAACAACTTTCATCATAACCATTCAGTGCCTCCATAAAAGTGATAAACCCTCCCTCTTTGAGCATATACCAATCCAATGGTTTATGGGCATTGTCCTACACCATCAAAGGTTCAATGCACATAAGATCACCACCCATAGTAGTAACTTCCACCAGAATTCTCTTCATATTCAAAAACTAAAGTCAATTACTAACAATGCAGTCACACTTAGGCAAAAAAAATGGTGGCTTTAAGTATTCATAAAGGCCTTTATTGTTATGAATAGCTGCATCACATCTATGTTGAGTTGTCATGTGTCATCTATCATTGCCCCAATTCCAATTTTTTCCATCATTCCCAATACACCCAAACCTTTTAAAATTTGAACTTTTACTTGGAACGAAACATGAGAACATGCATAAGAAAATCATTAAAAACACACCGGTATCATTCTTTAATGTCCTCTCGCTTTCGAAACATGTGAGATAATTATCACATGTACCCCTTTCTTCATGCCTTGCCATCTATCCTCTATGATATCTCCCCTTCTGCCCACTTAGCAACAAGCTATCATCATTAATCAAAAAATCCTCCCAACTAAACTTAGTCATGATTTAATGCCTTTGCTCACTAAGAGTCTTGCCAAGTTTGGTAAGACTCCCAAATCTCTCCAACACTGTAGACCCTATACTTTCAGTCCTATTGCTGCCATCTCATCTGCCACCCCATTTCTCTCTCAAAAAATATGGTGTAACTCAAAACTCTTCAAGATGGTCAATAAATGCCTAATATCTTCCATAAACCTTTTGATTGACCAACCTTTGTTCATGATGCCTTTCAAAGTGTCAATTATTATTTTTGAGTCACCTTCAATCTCCACATTCTCCCATCCAACATTGGTTACCAGTTTGAAACCCCATAGCAAAGCCATTTCTTCTGCCACATTATTTGAAACTTTCCCTAGGTATCCTACATAAACCAAAAGCATTTTTCCCTCACTATCTCTAACTATACCACCTCCTGCAGATCCCTCCTTCCTTGCTACTCCATCAAAATTAAGTTTAACCCAATTCTCCCTAGGTGGTTTCCATCTTGTCCTTTTCCTAGAAAGTTGCTTGGAATTATTGATCTCCAAGAACCCCTCATCTAAATTCTAGCTTTTGGCAATCCTTTGTTCCTTCTTATTGGGGGGATCATTGATTTTTTCCACTTGTAGCTTTTCATATTTTCCACTAGAAGCTTGTAGATAATATTAGTAACAATCTCCTCACTCCTCTATTCATTTTTGAATGCCTTTTTGTTTCTTTCCTTCCAAATGCCCCAAAAAAAATGTGGGGGGGGGGGGGGGGGGGGGGGGGGGATGCGGGGTGGGGGGGGATTGTAGACACCTAAATTTGATTACACTATTTTAGTAATCCTATTTAGTTATCTAAAAAGGCATTATTAATTAAATTTCTATTAATCCTTTGTCATCCCCTAGTTGATTAATTTAATTAATCATCTATAGTCCTAATTGATAAATCAAATAATCTATTATTTATCAATTAAATCCTATTCTTCTATCTAATTCCAAAAATCCCCATTTATTAAAATAAATCTATTTGATAAATGAAATCCTCAAATTCAAAAAACCCCTAACTTATCTCTAATCCTCCATTTAGCCTAATCCACCCCATCCACCCATACTAACCAAGCTTAGCCACTAACTCACCCACCCTCATTAATGCCATCCACTTGCACATCTCTAACATCCCTAATCTAATCCTAAACCCAAGCCTAATCCACCCCCTAATGTTGTCACATTCCTTAAACAAGTTCAAGACTTTCCTAATCCAAACCAAAGTCTCCCCTCAAAAAATCCAACCACTAAGTCATGAGTGCTCTAACAAAACATAAAAGACTCTTACAAGCCCACTCATGACTCTTACACCCATCTTCCACACTCTTCCCTCTTCCACACTCATTCCTCTTACATCCCTCTTACATACTCAACCCCACTCATCATGCCTTTAACCAACCCTTTACCCTACCCTCTCACACTCATCCTCCTTGTGACAAGTGTCACCTTCCCATTGGTGCTAAACAAGAACAATCCATGTGCTCCCCTTTGAGTGCATCTTAGCCCTCCTTAAGCCTTCATCCATCCTTGCATCTAAGCCCTCCATCCCTCTACCCCTTAGCCTATAAATTGAATCCCATCCCAAGCCATTTCATCAACAATCTTTGAGCTAAAGTTACCATGCTATTTTGAGAACCAAAGCCATCAATATTACCCTTATAATGCCAAATTGAGAGCTCACAAAGCTACCAATTTGCCATTACCCATCTCCATTGAAGCAGCTTTTCAGCATCTTGAGCATACATCTACAGCAAAAGGACACATCTACAGAATCAAGAAAGCATGGAGTGTTTTCTCTTGTGAGGTTTGTACTTCTTGTTTGCTTTCTTTGTCTAAGCATATATGTGAATTTAGTTTTTGGTTTGTGAATGTTTACTTTATTTGTAAATTTTCTTTGCATACTAATTCTTGTTCTACATTTTGGCACGCCCGGTGGGACCCCACTATGGGTCATTTAATCATCTATTTTCATCTATATGTCATTTTTTCTAACCATCTAATGTTTTTTGTTGTTTGAGTGTGTTGTGAGGGTGTTTTTCTTGTTTTTGTAGGTTAAAGAACGCACTTAGGAAGAAGAAATACCATCTAAAAAAAAAATTTTGCGTTTTTCAACTTTTTTGGCATCTGCAACCTGTTTTGTCTGTGAAAATCTGCGTCTGCGAAAATCGACGTATGCGCAAATCGACGTCTGCAAAAATCCGCGTCTGCAAAAATCGACATCTGCGAAAATCCGCATCTGCAAAAATTGACATCTACGAAAATCAGCATCTGCGAAAGTCGTCATCTGCGAAAATCTGCATCTACGTAAATTGGCGTCTCTACTTGTCACCTATGTTCTGTGCCGCAAATCTGTTCTGTCGTCTTCGAATACTAGTGTCTCTGTATTTCAGCGTCTCCGTATTGTGGCGTCTCTGCTTGATAGATAGTTGTCTCTGCCTGCTTTCTGCACTTTGTAGCTAAATCAAAATTTGACTTTTAGTGGTTCTGTAGGATTTAGACCATTTTAAGCATTTTTACGCGTAGAAAAAACAACAAAAAAAGTTTTAAAAAAATTTCCCATAGTTAAGCTCTCATTTTTGAAGATTTTGGCTAACTAACTAAATTGCTTTTTTTTGTCTCATTGCAGGTTGCAGCACATATGGAATCACTAACCATGTTTCTTGCAGGTTTTCATGTTGCTAAAAAATGAACTTGAATGCTTAACCATTTTTCTTTGAATGCATGTTGCTAAAAAATGAACTTGAATGGTTAAACACATTTTCCATTGAATGAATGCTGCTCAAAACACACTCTTGAATGCCATGGATTAAAATCAACTTTCCTTGGAATGCATGCTTAAAACAACAAATCCAATCTTGAATGTCAAGGATCAATTAACCATTGCAATATCAAACACTTCATTTGGAGCTTCTAAAATTGAACAAAACAAATCTCTTTTCCACATGCAATGTAGGTAAAGTTTGATTTTTGGACATTTAAGAAACTTTGTTAAGTTAAAATACAAATTTATAAAAATCAATTTGAGTAGTTCCTTGGACTCACCTCTTTTCTAATCACCCATCAAATATTAACCATTGGTTGCAATCTCAGCGCCATTTATGGGGATGGGTCTACTTGAAAAAGGTGTTAAATGTTCCACAATCTAACTCACTCACTTGGTCTTTGAACGTTTGCTTTAACTTTATCAAAATTCTTAAATGGCCAAAACTCTAGATTAAATCGATCACACTTCAAGTTTGGGCACTAAAATTGAACAACAACTGACGTGGAGAGCCTTCGGGCGTGCGCTTGAAATCGAATCTCACACACTTTTGTTTTGGGCTTAAAACAAACTCACACTCAATCTTGAATGCCTTAAAGAAAATTAATCGATACTTGACGTGGAGGGCCTCCGGGCGCACGAGTTTTCTTTTGTTGACCCTAACTCTTCTTATTGTTTGCATTCTTCGATCGATTTACTTTTGTTGGCACTTCAAGTTGGAATTGAACATTGTCTCTTAAACATGAGTGCTTGCAAAGTCTAGATTAGCACACATAAGAGTCAGTTGGTAAAAGAACAAGCGTGTTTTTTAGCCCAAGGTCATCCAAGTCTTCTCTCCCCTTGTCGTCTTTCGAGGCCATCTTGGGTGCATAAGATTAGGATCCAAAACCTTGTTTCTTTTTAGGAGGCCTGCTTGGGGATTTCATCACCCCTTGGACAACCTCAACTCCAGCGTTCCGGTGGAGTATAAGAATCGGGAGGTGAATCGAAAGACACCTCTCTTGGGATCAAGATTTTGTCATTCGGGCTAAGCCTCAAGGAATTTTATACCCTTGAGAAGTGAAAGAGGAGAAGTGGGTTACCGCTCCTCTCGGCTGTGTGACATCCTTTTGGTCTCATCTACGGATTTGGGCCTCACGTACTTTGCGTATATCGAGGACTCCCTAGCTAAACCAATTGTCTGCCTTGCAGAAAACCATCAGGGATGTTAATGTGTTTGGAGTGACTAATCGAAACATTTTTAGAACATACACACTCCTTGGCGCAAGTATCACATTCTGAGAACCACAAACTTCTATCTGGGTGTTCCTATCTATTGCTTGTTTTTATTTTACTTGTTGAATGAATGTTTGCCAAACTTGGTCAATCCTAGCTTAGGGCACACTTAGCGTAGTCACTGCCTATTTTAGAAGATTGAACAAGTTGAAGCAAAACAACTGAGATTTTTCCCAAAGCCAAGAAAATTCAGGAATTTATGTCGGAACAACCCAAACCCAAATAGAAGTTTCACAAGGTCAAACTCAAGCCATCTCTAGCATACCAAGAACTTTCAGCCAAGAGAAAAGAAATAACACCAAGCCCACAAATTTCCAAACTCCACAAAGCAGAGGACAAAGCTACCGACGAAGCACTTCAAGAGGCCTGGTTAGAGCGCACCATCAAATTTAGCCAACATCCAGGAGTTAATACTGCTTATGCCTTACCAACTAGGCATGATTTCTATGATTAGACACCCTTGTTTCTCCACATCTTCTTGGATAAGCTTCACTCTAGAGTCATCTCTGTAGAAAAGCCAACCATCTTGGGTTATCCCCTTAAGCATTATTAGCTCATCCATCTCATTTAGAATCATACCATCTAGCCAGTAATCAAAAATCTGCACATCTAAGCTTTCAAAATTGTTGTCACCTTGCTAAAAGTTTGCCATACCTAAAATCTTCCAAATCCACCAATCTCACCAAGGTTATCCCTTTGATAGAGCTTTGTCTAGGGTAATCTAGCTTTGTCACTTGTTATCCCTCATCACCTTGAGCTAAAGGTTGGGATTCGTAAGTGGTCAATCTCGTGTTCTTCCTAAAGGATCATCAGTCTATCCTTAAGGTGACACAATCAACACCAAGCTTGCACATAGGAAAGCAGACCTTTTGTGCTTTGACAACATATCTTTGAAGTTAGAATCCCCAACCCAATCCTCCTTAGGTTTTTTCATACAGCTTTGCCTCAACCTGGGAAGTCATTTGCATAGAAAAGCCTTCCCCCTTTTGCATCCATCAGCATTATTGCATCTCATCCCTAGGAGCATTTTTCATGCCACCCGTCACTCGCTTAGCCAAGAAGAAAGAAACAATGGAGCCCTATCATTTGGATCGAACAACCTCACCCCCCTCGAGCACTCAGCCATCCTTCAGCCCAGAGCAAGCTATGCCATCACCTACTGACATTGAAGCTTTCATGAACCAACCAGGAAATGCAGTATTGGTAAATGCCATTATAGACAAAAACAAAGAGACAATCATGGCTAATTTTTGAAGGGACAATGTAGGAACCTTTGACTTTGGAAGACCCCCTCCATTATTAGATCCATCTCACCCATTTTTTGGGCAGCTGCCACCGCCCATAGGCTCTTATGATCCAAATTATCCTCAATATATTCCAAAAGAAGAGCCTCCAGCCAATCCATATGACCCAACAGACCCAAACATACCATCATCCACCCAAGTTGAAATCTCCATGCCACAAGCCAACCCAGCCACCAACACTCCATCCTTGGTTCATACCTCTCCGCTCCAAACCCCCTTTACTCAAAACACCTCACCGTTCACCCCCTTCACTATTGATGTTGCTCCCACACCTAGCCTTCCAAATCCACCCATCTCCCAAATTAGTGCTAGCATCTTTGGCCAACCTCAGTAATATACAACAGGGATGCCAGCCATGGGGTCAAGTAATCAACCTTTCATCACCCCCAGCTTGTTCACCATAGCCCAAAGTACAATCCCATCATTTCCATTAAGTATTGGGAGCTCAATACCACCAGCCACAAATCCACAAGCTACTACCTTCACTCCACAAAGCTATCAAAACCCACAAGCTACTGCCAATCTTCTACCAAGCTCCCAAGTGACCCCAGCTCCCACCACCACTCTACCAAGCTTCCAAATCCAGCCACAAAGCTATCAAACCCCATTAGTTCCATTCCCAAGCTTTCAATTCCCACCACCTCCACCACCAACTAATCCATTACCTCCAATTACCAACTACTTTTCAATGCCACTTCTAGGAGGTAATCCACCACCCTATCCAACCACCAATTATTTGCAGATACCATCCCAAATGGGGGCACAACCCACATATATTGGTCAAACCCCACAAGCCCTCCGATCCTTTCCCCAAGCCTCACAACCATCTTATACCTTACCTCCACAAAGCAATCCATTTATCCCACAGCCAGCTTATTTTCCTCAATCCCAACCTCAAATCCCATATCAACAGCAAGCCTCGTAGCACATGCAGCAATATGCGCCACCTCCCCCTCAACAACCCGTCATCCACCATGCAGCTGCCCAAACAATGTACAATCCCTATCAACAAATCCCTCACAGCCATCCATATTCAGTGGCCCCATCCAGCACATACCTACCTCAAGGCACTCCTACATTGGGGGCACCCCAACCATCACATATCAATTCAGAGTGGGAGCAAATGAAGATAGCTCTGAAAGCCATCCAAGAAGGGAATGATCCAAAGACATTCAAGTTTGAGAATGTGTGTCCTTACCCATTTGACA
This sequence comes from Cupressus sempervirens, assembly GCA_028749045.1. Taxonomy (NCBI): domain Eukaryota; kingdom Viridiplantae; phylum Streptophyta; class Pinopsida; order Cupressales; family Cupressaceae; genus Cupressus; species Cupressus sempervirens. The sequence goes on along the minus strand of CM053784.1, from coordinate 240,583,149 downwards.
GAGCCATTACCACGACACCATTTCCCAAACACTTTGAGGTACCTAAATTTGACAAATTCAGAGGAAAAGGAGACCCTATCACACATATCAAAGAATTTTACATGCATTGCCAGGACGTGGCATACAATGATGTCTTCCTCTTGTGCCTTTTTCCCAAAAGCTTGGCTAGACCAGCTCTTGAATGGTTCTATAGAATCCCCTATGGCACAATTAAAAACTTTGCTGAATTATCTGAGGCATTTGTAGCCCAATATGCCCATCTTGTTGAAACAGAGCTATCAATAGTTGATCTTGTCCACACCAAGAAAAAAGGTGGAGAAAGCCTTGCCGAATACCTGCAAAGATGGCAAACCCTTACCACCCACATATCCTGCACCTTGCCAGAACGACATGTGGTGAAAATGTTTATTGATAATGCACATCCCAGCTTGGCTCACCACATGACCATGAACTGTTTGCAGACCTATAAGGATATCAAAGAGAAAGGAATGATTCTTGAGCAAGGACTCATCAAAGATGGTGTGCTAAAGATTTACAAAGAGGCCAACCAAAATCAATCACATTCCAATGACAAGTCTAGGTATTGGAACAAAAACAAGCATGTTGCAACAGATGGGGTTACTGACACCAGACATGTGAATATCGTTGGTCGTTCTCAAAACCAGTCTAACCCACCATATCAAACAAACAACCAACAAGCTATCAATTACCAACAACAAAATAACCAAAGCTATCAAAACCACAATACAAGACCCAAATTTCAAGGGTCTAACAATCAAGCTAATGCCATCAATGTAGCTGCAGGGCAAAAGCCCAGATTCCAACCTGCACCTAGAAACTATACACCCCTTAGTGAGCCATTGGATGTTATTTTTGAGAAATTGGCTAAGGAAAACCTCATCAAATTTCCTCCTACCCAGCAAATTGATCCAAGCCAATCCAAAGCTGCATGGTACAAGGAAAATGAGTATTGCAAGTTCCATAGGGTAAACGGTCACACCACCCTCAGATGCATGAAACTGAAAGACTATGTGCAGGACCTCATTGATCGGAAGGAAATCATTGTTGGTGCCCAAACCTCTCCCAATGTAGGCTTACAGATTTATCAAAATGTTTTTCCTCCACAAAACAACCAAAATCCTGGAAAAGCACCTATCCAAAACAACACCAACAACCGCTAGCCAAACCAACAGCATGGGAAGAACAATGACCACACTTCATCCTATATAGACTATGGTAGCCTTATAGGTTGTATATCTGAGAAAGAGCCTTCTGTCAATGTTATCAATATCCGAGGACCAGACAATGAGTGTGCGGTCACCACGGATTTAACATCGCAGGCCCACCAGTTTCATCAACACCATCAGCTCCATCAAAAAGCCGGTACAATATCTTGGAACACCTTGGGAACATGCCAGCCCAAATATCCATTTTAGACCTTCTCCGCACTAGTCCTGTGTACAAAGACATCCTTGACCGTGCTCTCATAGAATCCCGTGTCCCTTCTGATATCAATGCTACTGATTTTCGTAATCTTGGTGGACACCTTTCATCCTCATGTGCCCTATCTTTCAAACCCACCGACATACCCGCGGTTGAGCCAGATCACACCCTTCTGCTTTGCATAGCCATCATGGTATCCAATTTTGCCGTGAAAAGAGTAATGATAGGTAATGGATCAGCCTTGAACATGTGCACCCTAAAATTCATAAAACAAGCTAGGTATACTGAGGCAGATATGATCAGTGAGGTTATCACCATCAAAGCTTATGACAACTTGGAAAGGACCACAGAAGGGACTATTTTGCTACCAATCAAGGTTGGGCCAATCATTCAAGAGACAGTTTGCCATGTTGTTGATATAAACCTACCATTTAACATCCTCCTCGGTCGCCCATGGATTCATGCTATGAAGGCCGTTCCATCCACCTACCATCAGTGCATCAAATTTCCGCATCAGGGCACTGAGGTAACCATCCATGCCGATCCAGAACCCTTTGCTTACTACAATGCGGTTGAAGCTTCATATACAAACCATTGCCCTGGAATAGACATTGGCACAGCCATCGCCAGCTCATCCCACACTTGTAATGACGCAGAAACCATCCTTGCCTCCACCCTATCTACTGTAAAGATCAACAACAAAGGTTGTGGAGAATATAGTCTATCAGATGCATTTGTTGTCAGAGCAATCCCACTTGATCCACATACCCATGGACAGCCAACATATCACAAAGCTAAGGAGATTCCACCTCCTCGATACAAACAGTTTGGCCCAACCACCTTTGTGTCCTCAAAAACCCCTCTTCATGAGGAGCTCACTCCAGATATCAACAATTGGCTACATAAGGATGCACCTCCAAGAAATCAAGCACGCCTTGATCACTTCAGCCAGAAGTATCCCCAACAACATAAGCTCATCACTGAAAAATGGAACTATCAAGGAGGTGGACTAGGACTAGAAGAAAGGGGCATGCAAGGTCCCATCGAAGCACATAATTGGGAAATAAAGTTAGGTCTTGGCTTTGGCATACCCACAACTGGGGGTACCAACGAGAACGGTCATGCTTTTTTGAACATCCACCACGACCTTGTCAAAATCAAAGACATTCCTGAGGAAGTTGAAAAGAGAGCCTACGACGATATCCCAGACCAAATCTTCCTAGGAGACTCTGTTCTCCGAGAACTATCCATCCATCTCATTGACCTACCACTTGCTCATCCACAACTCATAGATTGGGACCAACCAAGTGTCATACATATTGATGAGTTCACATTAGAGGAAGCACTTCTAAGATTCATGGGAGCTGAAACTCCTCATAAGAAGACAAAGCCAGATTCTGCCTACATCTACAAGTTAGATCCCAAGGGGTATTTTGGAGAAAATCCCCAACCTAGTTTCGATACACCCAAAACTAGAACTAAGGTAAATCTGGGACTAGCTAAGGCAGCGAAGAGAACCCCTCAGCAAGAAAATCTAGAGCCACAAGCAGAACATGAGGATTTAGTATTGCCTCCTCAAGATAATCGACTAGAGGTGTCTTCTATTCTAATAGAGGATACTAGAGAAGTCAACATTGGTTCTTCAGAGATCCCTAGAATTGTTCACATTGCTGCATCCCTATCACAAGACCAAGCTGACCTCCTCTTTGAGGTTTTATGAGAGAACATTGGCCGATTTGCATGGTCATATCAGGACATGCCAGGACTTGATCCAAAGCTTATAGTTCATCATCTTGCAGTCGATCCAAAGATCAAGCTCGTCAGACAAAAGCTTAGAAAAATACACCCCAAGGTGGCATTACTAGTCAAAGCTGAACTAGAAAGAATGTTAGCTGCTAAGGTTATCTGACCTATCGACTACTCAGAATGGATCTCCAACATGGTCCCTGTCACTAAGCCTTTCGGTGACATCAGAATCTGCACTGATTTTAGAGATCTTAACAAAGCTTGTCCAAAGGATGATTTTCCCTTGCCTAACATAGATATGATTGTAGATCTTACAGCTGGACATGAAATTTTGTCCCTTATGGATGGATTTTTTGGGTATAATCAGATCAAGATTGCAGAAGAGGACCAGCATAAGACAACATTCACTACCCCTTGGGGAACCTTTTGCTACACCATGATGCCTTTTAGCCTAAAGAATGCTGGGGCTACCTATCAAAGAGCTATGACAGCCATTTTCCATGATCTTATCCATAGCATTTTGGAGGATTATGTGGACGATATCCTAGTCAAATCTCACACCTTCATGGATCATCTTGCTGACCTAGAGAAAGTCTTTGATAGGTTGGCCCAATATCATCTCATGCTAAATCCCAAGAAGTGTGTCTTTGGGGTCACATCTGGCAAGCTTCTAGGCTTCATAGTTTCTAAACGAGGTATAGAGATCGACGCCAAAAAGGTCAAGGCTATCTTAAACATGCCTCCTCCCCAGACACTACGACAGCTTCGCTCTCTTCAGGGAAAACTTCAATTTGTCTGGCACTTCATCTCCCAACTTGCAGATAAGTGTACACCATTTTCACACTTGCTAAAGAAGAATGAGAACTTCAAGTGGGATCTTTTATGTCAGTGCAGCTTTGATCAGCTCAAGCAGTACCTCACCAATCCCCCTATCTTGGTTCCACCAGTTCCTGGTCGTCCCTTCATCTTGTATATATCAGCAACACCTATTGCTCTAGGGGCACTTCTAGCACAACATGATGATTATAGCAGAGAGAGAGCCATCTACTATATCAGTAGAACCCTAGTTGGTTACGAACTCAATTACACTCCTATGGAAAAAGCTTGTTTGGCAGTTGTTTTCTCAACTCAAAAGCTTCGCCACTACATGCTAAGTCATACCATCCAACTAGTCTCCAAGATTGACCCTCTCAAGTATATGCTCTCCAGAACAACACTTACAGGCCATTTGGCCAAATGGGTTATGCTACTAAGTGAGTTTGACATCCAGTACGTGGACAGAAAGGCAATCAAAGGGCAAGCTATAGCAGATCACCTAGCTGATGCACCTCTAGTAGATGCATATCCTTTGCTCACAGAATTCCCAGATGAACATATCTGCCTAATTTAAGAACAACCCTCATGGAAGCTTTATTTTGATGGCTCATACACATCTCATGGATCAGGGGTAGGAATATTATTAGTTACACCTCAAGGAGATTATATTCCAAAAGTCTTCAAGATACAATTCCCCAGCACCAACAATATAGCAGAATATAAAGCTCTTGTAGCAGGGTTAAAGATAGCTACTGAATGGAATATCACTGAGTTAGAAATCTTTGGCGATTCCCAGCTCATCATCAAACAAGTCTTAAATGAATATCAAACCAAAGATGAAAAGCTATTACCCTACAAAGAGCTAGTTGATCAGCTGACCCAGCATTTTACAAAGCTTCAGTTTACACAAGTGCCTCGAATGCAGAACAAGGCAGCAGATGTCATGGCCACTATCGGCTCGCTCTTGGAAATTCCCCAAGAAGCTACGCAGTATGAGTTTTTAGTTGAGCAGCTCCTCACACCTGCCTATGTGAATGAGGATTCAAACCGTGTTTGTATCTTGGTTGGTCCCCAATCCCCTTGGTACCATGAAATTCACGCTTACCTTAATGATGGTATCATATCCCCTCACCTCACACGTACCCAACACCAGAACCTCATCCGAAAATCATCCCGCTATGTTATCATAGCCAATACCCTATATCGTCGAGGTTATCACGATACTCTCTCTCGATGTTTAGATGAAAATGAGGCCGCGATGGCATGAAAAGAAGTACATTCTGGACTTTGCGGTGCCCACACGAGTGGTATTTTCCTAGCATGACAAATCCTTAGAGTAGGCTACTATTGGCCTACCATTGAAGAAGACTCTTGTGACTTTGTCAGAAAGTGTCTCCCATGTCAGCAGCATGCAAATCTTGTGCACGCTCCAGCACAGGATCTACAGCCTATTGCACCACCTTGGCCTTTTGCTTGTTGGGGCCTTGATCTAGTTGGAACTATCACCCCTCTCTCATCTGATGGACATAAATGGATAATAACAGCTACAGACTATTTCACTAAGTGGTTGGAAGTAGTCCCCCTAGTCTCAGCTACAGGAGTTCAAGTCTCCAAGTTCATCTTGTACCACATTGTTTGCCGCTTCGGCACCCCATCCACCATCTTCACTGACCACGGAGGTAATTTTGAAAATCTCAACATGGAAGAATTATGCACTTCCCTCCGCATCCATCACTGCTTTTCTAGCCCATATTTCCCACAAGGTAACGGCCAGGCAGAGGCAACTAATAAAACCCTCCTCAAAATCCTAAAGAAAGTTGTCAATGATTTCGGCCGTGATTGGCACCTTCAAATAAATTCGGCTCTATGGGCCTATCGAACTTCCTTTCGTACATCCACAGGCACAACTCCATACTCCCTATTCTATGGTGCCGAAGCGGTATTACCTATAGAAGTTGAACTTCCCTCACTACGCATATCTTTGCGAGGGCAAATCTCAAATGAAGAATACAGAGTAGCTCGACTCACCCAGCTAGATCTCTTAGACGAGAAGAGACAACAAGCCTATGACCATCTCACAATCTATCAAACTCGTCTCAAAAGAAATTTCAACAAGAAGGTGCTCCCACGACACTTTCAGCCAGGTGACATGGTCCTCAAAGAAAATATGAAAGTCCAAGCAGATCGAGAAAAGAAAGGCAAGTTTGAACCTACATGGCTTGGTCCCTATGTGGTTACTGCCTCCTTTGGCTCTGGAGCCTATCAATTATCTACACCAGAAGGAGAACTCTTGAATGATCCCACTAACATCATTCATCTCAAGAAGTTCTATGCTTGAAGATCCTTGGTATACCCAGCTTTTGAAAAAAATACAAAAAAAAATAGTAAAGAGAAATAAGCGTCCAATGGTGAAAACTTGGCAATTCAAGCGCCTTGGATAGGTACCTTGGTGAAAACCTAGTAATTCAGGCGCCTTGTGTGCTAAAGACTAATCCATTATCTATCACTATCCTATCCCTCACCCATCCACCCACTATCACATAAAACACCTGCTTGTTCCCTTGGTGTTCCAATCAAATATCCAAAATCTGATGGAGCTTGTCAATACCTCATGTACAGCTTGTAAATCTTGTACCAAAGCTTGTATTATACCTTGTAAATCTTGTACCATACCTTGTATATATTCAAATCTTGTCCAAAGCTTGTACCATATTCCAACTTGTAAATAATCTTGTATCCTAGCCTGTATCCTATCACATGCACACACAGAATCCCATTTTCCTTAAGCTTTTCACAAACCATCTACCTATCCACCTATCAACTATTATAGACATCCCATCCTTCACAAACATTTCCATCTCACAAAAAACCAAAACATGAACAAACTTGTACATTTGTAACATATCTTGGTCTGTCAGCTTGTACATCCTCTTTAGCTTAGTATCATTGTATCTATCCGGCTTTCGTGTTAGTTCATCCTTGGTCAACATCTTGCACACATCACACACCTTGGCTAGATATTCCAATGCATCCTTTAGCTAGATCTCCTCTCACCAAAGTGTTATCCTTCTTAGTTCAACTTGCCAGATGCATCACTCATCCAGATCCATTAGCTTAGGTGCTCTCTGATAGATCCTTGCAGGATATAGCTTTCCTCATGTCTGATCTTGGTCTGTTAGTACCTCGTCCTACCCATCTCATTGGCAAACAGTTCTCTTTTGGATTTTTGCTTTCTTTTGATTTGGGATCTTCCCTTTTGGGTCTTGAAATATCTTTTCCAAGCAATCTCCTTGTTCCCTCCTCAAGGTTGCCACGATCTTCCATATCATGGTATGCTTTGAATGGGAAAATTAGAGTGTAAGGTCTTGATCAGGTCTTTTTCTTGTTTTCTTTTTCTGCTTGTGGGTTACCTAGTGTCGTTTCCACGCTGCTTCCTCTAGGATTCATGAGTGATACTGGGGCAATCCTTGTGTGTTTGTTTTGAGTCAATTCATCAGTCCTCTGGACGGTTGGTAAAAAGGCCTCGATGTTCTTGGTAACCCTGGAAATTAACCAACAGTCCTATAGAAAATCTAGTGCTCAACTACATGGTGGTACTTCTCTTTGAAGTATCCCCTCGCTCAAAAAGCTTAAATGGATTCCCTTCATCTCCATTATCCCCCATCCATATCCTACAGTATCTCTTTGTATCACTCCTCACACTTAGCTTTAGGGATCCAAAATCCTAGTCTTAGGGATCCACCAATCAAATCAATCCACCAAGCCTCATCTTTCGAGATCCACAATCCTAGTCCTAGGGATCTCTGAAACCCATCTTCCACCAATCTGACTCTTTGAAACCCTGTTGCATCAGCTTTATCATTCTATCATCCATCTCCCTACCATGGATTCCTTTTATAGCGCTCCGCTCCTCCATCTCCCCCCCCCCAATCTTGGAAAGTCTTAAGCTTGATTTATTGTTGTGCCTCTGATTTCCCTTTATCATTCTCCCGTAGTGAGAGTTTGAGCTAATTCAGCCCCTTCTCTTCGCCAACCTGCGTCTCAACTCGTCTCAATTTCTTGTACTTTTCAAGAAGTCATCGAGCCTCATTTCTCTCCCCGCTGCCTTCTTGAGGGGGCATCATCTAAGTCTAGTCTCTCCTCTTCTTATCCGAGACTGGGGCAACCTTGTTGCTAAAACATCTTCTTCATGTCGTCTTCATTCGAACTTCTTTGAAATAGTGTTGTCTCAACACTATGTCAAAGAGGGGCAAAATGTAGACACCTAAATTTGATTACACTATTTTAGTAATCCTATTTAGTTATCTAAAAAGGCATTATTAATTAAATTTCTATTAATCCTTTGTCATCCCCTAGTTGATTAATTTAATTAATCATCTATAGTCCTAATTGGTAAATCAAATAATCTATTATTTATCAATTAAATCCTATTCTTCTATCTAATTCCAAAAATCCCCATTTATTAAAATAAATCTATTTGATAAATGAAATCCTCAAATTCAAAAAACCCCTAACCTATCTCTAATCCTCCATTTAGCCTAATCCACCCCATCCACCCATATTAACCAAGCATAGCCACTAACTCACCCACCCTCATTAATGCCATCCACTTGCACATCTCTAACATCCCTAATCTAATCCTAAACCCAAGCCTAATCCACCCCCTAATGTTGTCACATTCCTTAAACAAGTTTAAAACTTTCCTAATCCAAACCAAAGTCTCCCCTCAAAAAATCCAACCACTAAGTCATGAGTGCTCTTACAAAACATAAAAGACTCTTACAAGCCCACTCATGACTCTTACACCCATCTTCCACACTCTTCCCTCTTCCACACTCATTCCTCTTACATCCCTCTTACATACTCAACCCCACTCATCATGCCTTTAACCAACCCTTTACCCTACCCTCTCACACTCATCCTCCTTGTGACAAGTGTCACCTTCCCATTGGTGCTAAACAAGAACAATCCATGTGCTCCCCTTTGAGTGCATCTTAGCCCTCCTTAAGCCTTCATCCATCCTTGCATCTAAGCCCTCCATCCCTCTACCCCTTAGCCTATAAATTGAATCCCATCCCAAGCCATTTCATCAACAATCTTTGAGCTAAAGTTACCATGCTATTTTGAGAACCAAAGCCATCAATATTACCCTTATAATGCCAAATTGAGAGCTCACAAAGCTACCAATTTTCCATTACCCATCTCCATTGAAGCAGCTTTTGAGCATCTTGAGCATACATCTACAGCAAAAGGACACATCTACAGAATCAAGAAAGCATGGAGTGTTTTCTCTTGTGATGTTTGCACTTCTTGTTTGCTTTCTTTGTCTAAGCATATATGTGAATTTAGTTTTTGGTTTGTGAATGTTTACTTTATTTGTAAATGTTCTTTGCATACTAATTCTTGTTCTACAAGGATAACTTTCCACATTTGGATAAGGAGAGGTGAGTGAATGGGCATTGCCAACTCTCAGCAAATTGGTCCATCCCAAAATTAAACACCCAAACCATATCTAGCTTCTGCAGTAACCTACCTTCTATGTTGATGGCATAATTACACTCCAAGAACAAATGAGGAATATTCTCCTCTGCTCCCTTATAAAGGTAGCATCTATTGGGTATTTGGAATCTCCTTTTCCTTAGGTTATCAACGATAAGGATCTTCCCATGCATAGAGGTCCACTAGAATATATTTAATTTCAGGATCAAATGGCTAAACCAAAATTTCCCCCAGTATTTAGGCACTAATTATTTTTCAAAAATTAATTTATAGGCAAAACTAATAGTGAAATCTCCCATGATGGTCACCTTCCAAATAAAGGTATCATTTTTAGCCCCTCCCTGGATTTTGTACCCCTTGAGTAGCTCGTTTAATTCCTCCACCAGCTACTCACCATCTAAGAAGTTATGTTGTAATTCTAACTTTTTCGACTTCCTCCATGGAACAATATAATTGAACACCTTATTCCCCACCTACTCTTGAAGGTGGTCACGGAGGAACCCATACTTCATTTTGAGCAAAGATTTATCAATAAGCCAAGTATCCTCCTAGAAATGAACCTGAAAGCCATCACCCACTAGCCACCTTATTTCTTCCCTGAGTAAAATTCTATTCTTAAGGATATTACCCCAAATCCTTGAACCCAAAGGGAGCTCATTTCTCCAAATGCAATGAATAAAATTCAAATTTCCCAAATACTTTGCTTTAACAATCTTACACCAATTGGCCACATCCTTCAATAGTTTCCACCCCACCTTAGTAAGAAGGACATTATTCAAATTATAAATCCTTCTAATTCCTAAGCCTCCTCTACCTTTGGGTTTATAGACCATTTCCCAACTCACTAGGCTTAATTTGTTCTTCTCTTCGGTCCTCGATCAAAGGAAATTTGTTTGAATTTTCTCTGGTTTCTCTGCCATACTTTGCATGATTTTGAACAAGGAGAGGAAGTAAACAAGGATTCCTTGGAGGGAATAGGCCAACAACTATAGCTTGCCTACACTAATCAAGGTTTTCCCTTTCTACCCAATCAACTTCTTTTGCATCTTTTCCATAATGGTATTCCAAAAGTTATTACTTACTTATTTCATAGTCAATGGAAGCCCAAGGTAAGTATCAAGAAGTGAGGCAGTATTACACCCCAGGATATTTATGATCCTCTTCTAGATATTAGGCACAATGTTGAAGAAAAATACCTTACTTTTATTGAATTGATTTTTTGTCCCACATTGACACCATAAACTTCCAGGACTTATTTCTAGACTTTTGCTTCTACCACCAAGGAGACCCCACTTAGGAAAGTGTCATCCACAAACTATTAAATCACCTTTTCCAATAATAAGGTAGCAAACTTTATACCTTTTATCTCTCCTCCTTCCATCTTCCTCAATAACACTCTTTCCAGCACTCTAGCAACCATTATGAATAGATAAGGAGAAATAGGGTCCCCTTGTCTTAGGCCTCTCTCACCTCCAAAATTACCCCAAGGCAATCTATTCACCAACATAGAATAATTGACAATCTTTATCTTTGATTTAATCAGATTGAAAACTTCCTAACTAAAACCAAATTTTAACATAATATCATACAAAAATGTCCATTTGATTCTATCATAAGCTTTTGAAATATCAAGTTTCAACGCCATACCAAGATTACCACTCTTCTCCATTGAGTGAAGTACCTCATGTGTTGTTATAGAAATGTCAAGGATCTAACAACTTGAGACAAACTTGTTCTAGGTTTTTCCCAATGAATTTGTGCAACAACGGCTTAAGTCTATTCACCAAAATCTTGGAAATGATTTTGTAAGTCGTGTTGCATAGGCTTATCAGTCTGAAATTAGAGATAACCCCTAGATCCTTGACTTTGGGGATAAGAATGATGGACATTTTATTAAGTCACTTTAGAAGCTTCCTATTTTTGAAGAAATAATGAGAAACTAGGAGAAGATTAGTCTTGATCATCTCTCATAAGTACTGGAAAAAGACCGGGGGAAACCATCAAGACTTGGGGATTTATAAGCTTTCATGGAAACAATAGTTTCACAAACTTCTTCATCCATGACCAGCTGAGTCAGTTCCTCATTATCCTCCATCAAGATCATAGTGGGTATGGAGTTAACCAACCATAGTCTATCCTCCTCATTAGTAGATCTATACTCCTCTTTAAGAGAATCTTTGAAATATGTATTGGCATAGTTACTAGTCTCTTCTTTTTTTGTTAGTATTATATTATTCTCATCACTCACAGCATCAATGATATTTCTTCTTTTGTGGATGGAGGTCGATCTATGAAAAAATGAAGTATTCCTATCACCTAGTTTGAGGCATAAAACTCTCGATCTTTGCTTCCAAAAGGTCTCCTCTCTAAACATTGTATCTCTCCACACCCTCCTACAATTTTCCTCTTCTAGTATCATGCCATCCAAGGCCAACCCCTCCCCCATTGAATTATGGAGTTCCTCTAACCTTTTTCCACCTCCTTCCCAGTCTTAAAGATATCTCCAAAGTACTTATTTTTCCCTGGTTGGGCATTTCTTCTAATATTATCCACTTTGGTGGAGAGCCTGAACATGGCAGTTCCTTCAACTTGTATCCCCCACCACTCTGTGACCTGATCACCAAAGTCAAGGTGAGAATGCCACATTATTTTGTATCTAAAAGGTTTGGGTCCCCCCTGCATATCATCCTTCCAATTAAAAATGATAGGGGCATGGTCTAAGACAATCTTGGGTAATCTGGTGAGAGAGGAGGAAGTCAAACCTTCCCAGCCCACAGGGACCAGAAGTCTTTCTAGTTTGACTTGGACAAGGTTAGCCCCCTTTCTTTTATTCGACCAAGTGAAATTTACACCACGCATCTCCATGTCCATCAAGTCATTTTTATTAATGAACTCATCCAAATCCCTCATACTTTATGTAAAATTTGCCACACCCCTAGTTTTCTCCAAGGGTTATAGGGGGAATTGAAATCTCCCATACAAAAGGTGTTCATGATATGGGCAAGGTAAAATAATAATTCATCCTAGAGATGACCTCTTCCTTGTCTTGAATTTGGAGCATACACATTAATGACATTCCAGACCTTGTCATCTTTCCTATGTTCAATAATAAGATAATTTTTAGAACAAAGTATGAAATTCCCTTTACTAAAACTTGGGTTCCAAAAGGTAGCAACTCCTCCTAATGTTCCTTCCACCTTGTTGTAGCAAAAATTAGCCCCTGGTCAAATGTAACTAGCAATACTTTCCAGGGTAGATAAAGTCATTTTAACTTCGTATATCAAAAGGAATCAACTTTTGTGTTAAACAGGTGCTGCTTGAGAGAAAACTATCTTTGAGGGCTATTCAAACCCCTCATATTCCAAGATAGAAAGGTCATTTTTTACCTTTAGTCATAGACTCCAGGGTTGGTTTCCTACCACTAGCCACCTCCCTTTCCATTTTCTTTGTTCTTCTATTATGTTTCCCAGATTTCCTCACATCCAACTTCAGCTCCTCTTCCTCAAGTTTCCTTGAGACTCTGGTTTGTCTTCTCTGGGTTTTCCCTTTCCCCCCTTCATCCTCCAAGAGGGGCAAGGGGGTAATTATGTTATCTATCCTCTTAGAGGTAGGGGGAACATCATCACTCCAACTAAGCATTCTAGTAACCTCCACCATATCCAACCCTTTCTGTTTGTCCTCCACACTCTCTTTACCTTTATCCTCTGAACCTCCACACACCTCCTCAAGCACCATATTTCTCATTGGGGTTCTAAGAAGATCCTCAATGCCTTGCAAAAATGGGAGAGGGTCTTAACCTTCACTATCCAATATCTCCCCTTCCTCCATCATACTGGTGGACCCACCTAGCTCCACAATCTCCCCAACAAACATTGCTAGATCATTCTTATCCCCATTTGAGAGCACTTCAACCTCCACCTTGAGCCTTTCCTTAGGAAAATATTCCACAATCACCTTCTCTACCAACTCTTCTTCCCCCTTATCTTTACAGATAACCTGGGCTTCCTTGTCCTCAACTAGCTCCTCCTTCCTTCTAGATGTATTGTTCTTTTTGTAGTCCACACACAAATATCCAAATGGGGAAAAATTTTAGAAGAATAGCCCTGCATTCTAATAGATAATGGGTTGCACCTTCTTTCCCCACTTAGAGTTGAGAACAATGGATTCGAGCAATGTGGCCTCGATCACAAAATTCACACTAAACCTTGTAAACACTAGATGGGATTTCTAAAGGGTAAGTGTGTCTGCTACAAAAAAGTGTCCAAAGGAGTTCTCAATAGACTTGAGAATCCTTTCATCCTAAAACTCCAATGGAAGTCCCAAGAGCCTAACATAAACTGGGGCCATTTTGTTCAACTCTTTCACCGGGTCTAGAGTAGGGTGCCATTTTTCCACTGTTAGGCTATGTTTCCCATCGAATCAAGACCCTGCTAGCACCATTGTCATGTCTTCCATCACCATAAATTTGAAGTAGAAGATACCACCTGAAATTGCTGAAACAATCACACTTCCTTTTAATTTACACTTCTAACTTACACACTTCCTAGTCATCTCAATCGATGGGTGGAAGACAACAAACTTGCCAATCAAGCACTGTTTCAAATTGGTAGATACACTATCTGGAATAACAATCTTAACTCCCTCTTTACTACTGATCATCTTGGGAGATTCCAGTAGGTCATGAGTCTTACTTTCTCTAAGGACAACATCCTTCCATCCTTGATTCGCTTTTGGAGTCACAATGCTCTCTTGACATTCTAGAGGAAGCACAATAGACTCCATTGGATCTCCACAAGAAGGACAATCAGAGTCAACTCCCCTCTAGGAATCCCCAGTCAAAGTTAGAACTAGTTGCAGGTTTGGGAAAGAAACAAGGATGTGGCTCGACCCTAGGAGGCCATTCCCAATCATCAAAATCAAACTTCAAAGGAGTAGGAAATGTGAAAAGTTGCAGAGCATAACTTATTTAGTTTTTGGAATAAGATAAGAACATGTTAAGCAAGGACAAATATGGAATCTTGGTAATGGAAGGAGGATCAAGTTTAGGGATGATAGTTGGATTATGGATAATCCATTTTTGAAGATCTTATCTTCTTCTAGCATGAAAAAAATGTGAGAATCTACTAGGGATTGAAGTTAGAAACTATTGAAGAAACAATGAATGAATTATACTTAAGAATGTGAATCTTGCACTTCCTCCTATTGGCTAAAATCCAAATTCCTATTTTACTAGGCTGAGTCTTAATGATAATATGTTCTACAATCACAATTTTGATGGAAGGTTCTTTGTTTCCTCTATATTATCCATGAATTTTAAAGACTTTGAGAGTTCATTTTGGTCTGAAGTTTGGATTAACTCTCTAATTCCTAAAATAAATATCTTTTACTAGTTGTTCTTTCAAAATAAGGTATTGACTACAGACAATTTATGCACGAAAGGTTTTACTCTTCCTAATCGATCATGGACAATATATATGATTTTGTCATTTTTTTAATCAAATATTTTTGGACTTATATTCTTTAGCCTAAATGGTCCTATTTGGGAAAATATTACTTATTTTTTCCTTAATGAAATTCATGAATCCTTTCGATGAATTTTATATGTCTCCTCATTGCTCAGGATGCTCTGTTCAATAGCCTTGGAAGAACATTTTAATCCACATTAAAGATACAATAGTGTCTCGTTCCATTTGTTGAATCAATTTTCAAGTTTTAAGGTAAGTGTACATTTCAAGCCTCAAGGTCAATTTTCTTAAGGAAATTTATGTCTTTTCTAGTCTTGGGTCTAAAAAAATTCATGGTCTAACAAATTTTGCCAACTGAAGCCTTATTAGATTTTTTCATTCATGTAAATATCATGCAAGTTTATAACCAGCCCCTAAAGTCTAGTGAAACATCATTAGTTTTATTATTCATCTCAAAACCCTAATCGATCACTGTAGGGATTTTAATGTATTCTAATAATATTTTCATGCTGAAGAGATTTGATCTCATTCAAGGGTATCTCTAACAACCAGTTTGTAGAGGCTATTGCTATGTGAATGAATCAAGTTACTCTAATGACCAATCTATAAAGACAAGGGTATCTCTAATGGCCAGTCTATAAAGACACCAAAGATGTGGAGAAATAATGGAAATTTAGTTCGTTATCAAGTGCAATTTCACTCAATAGACCTCTTGATGGGATTTTCATTTTGTGGGAAAATCCAATTTTTTAGAAGCTGGGCATAACTTATAGCTAGGTAAATAAGATATGAAGCATAGAACCTTCAATTTGGGCTCGCAAATGCATGAATCATGAAATACTAATTTCCTCCTAGACAATGTGATGAATGCACTTAAGAAAATAGAAGAGTACTGGATGGAGAAAAAAGGAATTTGGTTTAAAACAAGATAAGCCTTGCAAATTGTTTTCTACAAGTCCTTACCTTCAATAACACTGTAAAAATCTTTGTGAAGCCTCCCTCATGCCTGCACTTTGCCGTGTGAAAAAATGAAGTTTCACTTCTTCTTTTTTGTGTATATCCTTGACAACATCAAAATTTTGATGCTAAAATTAATTGTTGTCAAAATTTTGATGTTATCGAGATTATATTTTTAAAAATGAATTTGACAAGCCATATTGCCCTACCATCAAAATTTTTGGTTGAAAATGACCTCCAAATGTACTAGTGTGTTGAATCTCACCCTCTACTACATATGGATTCTCAATATACCTTTGTATATATCTTCTGGAATCGTAAAACAATCCTTAAGTCAAACCAAAAATAGTTTACATATGAGTTTATGCCATTACAAAGAATTAAGCCGAAAAAAATTTACTTGACACTTGAAAGCTTTGATGCTTGGCATCCACTATATCCTCAATGTTGTAACTTGGCTCCTAAATGAGTTGACATTCATTTTTTACTCAACATGTATTTACTTTCTTGGTATATACTATTTGATAGACACGTACTAGTGCTCGACACTAAGTATATTGTTTGGCATGTATTGTCTGGCAACTGATGCTCGAGATGATTTGATCACTTAGCATACACTCTATTTCTACTTGAATATGACTTGAGTTTGTTGTCACTCTTTTGTCAAAACCAAAATGAGATCAACAATATCCCCCTTTGACATGAGTGGAAAAAGCACTTGGTCATGCATATATAACCTCAATATGAGCATCACTCAAACAATCTATATACATTATTTGGCTCCCATACAAAATTAAAAAATTTGCGAACTTGCAAAACTTATGACTAAACTGTCATACCTTATTTCTCTCAAAATTTCATAACTCCTCTTGAGTTGATATGTCCTTTATGTAGCTAAATTTTGTATAAATATTTCTAAGTAAATATGTGCTCTTTTTTTGTGCCCTATTTTTGCATTATTACTTCACTATCTCAAAACTATTACCATGCTCATTTGTTATGTTCTTTCTTTTGACTTGCTTCCCCTTCTTTATTCTCATTCCCCCTTTTTTAACATTAATTTCATGGGTGGTACACTAATATCTCATTTAATAACTAATTAGTAATTATTAAATAGCATTTACCTTTTATGTTACCCTTTTTGGGTTTTGATCTCCTTCTATAAGGATAGATCATTTGTAATTATCTTACATCTTTTTCATTTTTGAGAATACAATTTGCATATTTTTAGAGAAAAACCCTTGCCTCCTCTTGTCTTTTTCTTCGATGATAAGTTTTTACATGTAGGTATTCTTTGGGCTTTGTGGATTTGTATTGATCAAATCCTTCATGGTATCAGAGCCAGATTTGTTGTAGCTTGTTTGTTATTTGGAGAAAAAGGAGAACAAGGGTTTGATAGAATAGATCTAGAGTTTTTAAGATATTTCTTGTGAAACTAGGGGGTCTCTAATTTTTGGATCACTTTGAGGCCAAAAAGACCTCACAAATGGATTTAAAAGGCATCAAAACCCCCATTTTCATATAAAGTTTGATGATTTTGGAAAACGTTGATTTGAGAGGCAAAACTTTTTGCCTAGTAGGGTCATATGGCCTTTGCATGCACTCCGTAAAAAAAATCTTAGCAGCATTGCCATGGTTAAAAAAATTGCTAGCGACCACTGACATGGCTTAGCTAATTGCATCGGCGCCACCATGATCACTGTAATAGTTATCGCTAGCGGCCTATAGTTTAAAAAACCCCACTACCGACCACCACCACCAGTGCCTCCCACCCACCATAGTGGCCTCACTTTGCCAACAGCTTCACCACCCTCCTCTTCCTAGGCTACACTGCCGCTCTGCTTGGGTGGTTTGATTTTTTAAAATTTATTTTTAAAATATATATTTTTCAAGCTTTTGGAGGTGCCTGTCTTCTTTTTGTGATATCTCGAGCATATGGGGGTCTTTTTTCAATCCAAAAGAAGTGCTAGAAATCTAATTTTGAGATAAAGATGATGGATTAGGTTTTTTTTGGATTTTTTCCTATTTTGGAGCTTGAAGTCTATTGATGAATTCTATCTTCCGAGGGGCATTACTTGTTTGTTATAGCTCCATTTTCCATTCTAAATAAGGTGTCAGAAAGCTCTTCTTGAGCACTTTCTAGATTCTCTATCATTTCACTAGTATTTTGTAGTAGGTATTTGTGATTCATTTCTAAAGCTTTTTTTCTCTTCACCCATTTACACATTCTTTCTATAAGTTGGGGTTCAATTATTTGCATTGTGGGGGGTATTTTTATATTGCTTTATGTTATTATATCAACATATCAGTAAACATTAAAAAAATCTTCTAAAACAATGCTTGATACCTCTTCTTGTCTAGAACTTCTGACCACTCACAACTACCACACTTGGAAGACCTTGATGACTCAACTTCTCTAGTCAAAAGGATTGTGGTCATGTTTAGATGTCGTACAACTTATTTTTCAGAGGCCTTATGAGATCATGCAACATCAAAATAAGATGGATGAGGCAATTAGATTGATTGCATTATAGGTATTAGATAGTTTATAGTTTCATTTGGATGGGTGCAATACTCCTCTAGCTATGTGGACCAAGCTTCATGGCTTGTTTGGTACTATGAATGAGTTCAAGGCACTTCAAATAGAGGCATCACTTACCTTTCTTGTACTAGATTCCTTTTTGACTATTGATGACTTCTTGATGAAGTTTAATAAATAGATATCCATGTTGTATGGTTGTGGAAAGATGAAGACTAATGCTGAGTGCATCTATCTAATTCTCTCTAGCTCTGAGGGAATTTTGAGATTTTTACTTCCACCTTCTATTCCACCAAAGATGCTTTGGGGAATAGATTTGCTATGCCTACTTTTGGTCTTTTGTGATTGCTTGACTAGAGATTAGTCAAAGGTTACACAATTGTATACTATGACTGGTTCTAAGACAAAGGAATTGGTTGCTCAAACATCTACAAGAAAGCTGACGCAGAAATTGAAGCATAAGTCAAATTCAACAGGCAGTGAGAGTTCCTCCAATCCTTCTGTAATGCCCTGCCTGGAGATCCTTGGAACAAGGATAAAAATAAGCCAAGATTTAAAAATAAATAAAAGTATGGATGCACATGACATATGACATACGAGGATCACAAAGATCACAATAGAAGACTAACCAAACATCCTAATACCAACAGATCTCCATACGCCACTACTGACCAAAATGACTGATAATAGAAGATGCAAAACTGAATTCAAATCAAAACATTCCAAATTCAAAATGTGACACCAAAGGATTGAAGAGAACCTAAGAGGGTAGCCAAAAAACTTTCTAAAAAGTTTAGGTCTTACTAAAAAGTGCCCACTATCCACCAAGACAATTTTTTACAAAAACTTGATGATACTTTAAATCAACACTGGGTGATATTTTCCAGTATCATGTGACATTTCTTAAGAAGGGGTGCAACACTTTTAGGGATTGGGAGACACTTATCTCAATGGCATGCGATACTTTACAAGTATCATATGATATTTCTTCAATGGGGTTGCAATACTAACATGACATTTCTCCAAGAGATGTGTGATACAATTAGGGATCGCATGACAAAACTCAAGTAGGTGTGTGACACATTATTGTATCACCCATGCTAACACATGGTCACCCAAGAAAATAAGAAAAACTCTTAAGGAAAACCAAAAGGGTAAAATAGAGTTCAAAAACCTCCACACTGGGGAGTACCGGATCTACAATTTGAGGTGTAAATGCTCAAACACAATACTGAAAGATGAATACAACATCTAACCATCTAATCAAGCAGTGAAGGGAAAGTATAGAAGAAAAAATCACAGTGTACTAATAAAATATCACAATAATAAAAATAACATCACAATGAATAGTACAACCAAACTAAGTACACAGTTCCTCCCAAACATAATGGCATCATAAGGCCATCATGGACCCTAGCCATCCCCCATGTGTAACATACCAAGCTACCAATTAGATTGTTGGTACTATCATATAAGGATGTCACTACTAAAACATTCTACAACATAAGCATAAGGAAATCTAACATGCTAGAAGTAAAGCATAAGATAATCCTACAAATACGAATAACATCATCTATCATATGCAAAATATCATAATAAGGAAATGTGTTGATAACTAACATCATCTAAACATGATATACACTCATCCTAATGAAAGCATAAATCACAAGAAAACATACTTCGGAACCTAGAATATCAAATGAAAACATCCAAAAATGGTCATGCTAGAACAATAGATCATCTTACTACACTGGTCCCTAGCAGTGGTATGGGTAGCTATGCTTCCTAGCCACGTAGCACCCATAGGTCCACTCCCATCGTGTTGATGGAGATAATGATTCAACCACAAACACACATAAAGAAAAACGTCCATGGCTAACACTCAAACCAAACAGTGTGATGACTAAAACCAAGACATAAATAATGCATAAACTATAGGTCCTAGTCAAACACTTAATGGGCTACTAAGTAGGGGCTAACATCATGGAGAGTCGCTTGGCATCAGCAAGCCCAAGCTTGGATCATTTGGATTCAACTCCCTTAATGAAAAAGTATTAAGCACAAATTTTTTTTCATTATCTTAAGTTTTATTACCACCTAGTGTTTTATTTAGTTCACTTATATAAAGCTCCCTCTACCAACCCATGGTGCCATGATCGCTAGGCTACGAGATAAAAGCCCCCAACATATGCTACCCTACCCTACCCATGCTCATCCAACGATGAGTGCCCATAGACATGCAAATTTCCAACCAAACCCCAATGATCATAACTCCCAGAAGTACCATGGAAGATTAGGCCTCGCAAGTCACCCGATAGATGTATGCACACATACTTGTGTGTGGCACACCACATCACGAAGATCATAACACAAGGACTGGATGATAAAACAAAACAAAAAGTCACTCAACCAAAAATAGAATTGGGAGGACAGATGTGGTATGCATCCCAATGCAATATGAAAGTGCAACAGTGGTCTGATTGACATTCAAATAGATCGTCTAGGTCCATGACCCACATCATGCCAAGAAAACTTGAGAAAAAATGATGACACAAAAAACGAGGTAAAAACCCCCAAAAATTGGAAAACTTCAAAATTAAAATCCACTTGACCTTTGGGTACAAAACCCCCCAAAAATCCAATAATATTTAGGTTCAGACACTGTATGAAAAAATGGTTAGCATAATGGTGCGAAACCCCAAACCCCCATCCCAAAAATTGGGAAAATGTTCATACTTGACCAATTGGGCAGAACCAACAAACAAAAATGGAGGGGACACTAGTTCTTAGCATCTAGACAAATGGCTACCAAAAATAGAACCTAAAACAAGAAAATGAGAAGGCCCTACCTAAAAGCAAAAGGGGCAAAACCCGCACAATAAAATAAAATGCCCACCAAAGCTACCAAAAAACATGGCAAAGCAAGGTCTACCTGAGTCGGATCTAATAAGACCAACCTCACAAGTATTCCACACTCATAGCTCTCAGAAGAAAAAAAATGTGATCCTCCAATAGAGGATTCTCAAAAAAGCTCTCAAATTTGTATTTTCAAAAAGTGAGAAGTGAATAATAAAATCCCCTTTTCAATACTTATTCACTTTTTGAGTGAATAGTCTATTAGGGCAAATAACCAGTTAGACTAGTTAGACTCCAAATCAACCCAAATGAACACATGTTATTTCTCATAATGGGAATTCACCTAAGAAAAAGCTACTAGAAATTAAATTTGAGAAGATTTAAAGCCTGAAAACCCAAAATCACAGAAAATCACTAAACAACTTTCTCAACAATACAAACCTCTAAATGTACAGACATGCTGACAAGTCTAATCACATAATACAAATGAGTTTGAATTTATTAATCACCAAAAGTTTTAATTTAAACAATGAAATAAGGATATGTTGACCATACATGGATGACACTGGTAAAATATGAATATGTGAATCACTAACTCCACGTGCCATTTCCAGGGATATAATTCCTGCACACTAAAACACACGATCAAGTGCAATATCATATAATATCATAGATGAAGAAATAATGCATTAAATACCTGATTAATCCATTTACATCACTCATGTTTGCATAAAGCATAACAAGACAAGAATAATGTAAATCACCATAGCATAAAACCCATCACATAACATAATTAGAAAAAATGTATCCAAATACCAAATAATCAAATATCATTATAGATCTACTATCATCTTAGAATGGCATCAACATGAAAATATGATAAATTGAACAATACAATAGTAAAGCATCTATGGTACTGAATTAAAGTATAACATTCGACCCTTAGGTCATCACAAAGTACATATAATAAGAGTATCAAGTATCTCTTGAATCAAAATAGACAAGGTATAGACTACAAACACGAGAGCTAGTACACCTTCTCCCAAATTAGATGTTTGAAAACCCTCTCAGAAGGGTAATTCTTCTAAGTCTTGTGAGTCTTCCTCCAAGACTAATAAGTACATAGGTGAACCTTGTAGTTTTTGTTGCAAGGAAGGACATCCAATTTTTAGGTGTTGGAAATTTCTTAAGGCATTAGAGGAGGCCATGAAACATTCTAGTATTAAGCCTCCACCTCCACCTACACCTATAAGGAAAGGACATGCTCTTTATGCACAAGCATTGTCTTCTACAAATTCTTGGATTCTTGATTCTAGAGCTTCCCATCATATGACACACTCACCTAATTTGGTTACCTCACTTTATTTGAGTGTTACTACACAAATTTTAATTGGTGATTCTTCTCAGCATTTAGTCACAGGTTCAAGAACTATCTCTTTAGAAGGTGGTTCACTACAGGATGTTCTCTTGGCTCTGACCATTTCTATGAACCTCCTATTTGTCTTTCAGATTTTTCATTTAGGCTCTAGAAAGACATTTGAGTTCTTACCACATGATGTGGTTATTCAAGACCTCCATTGTCTTGACTTGGCTATTTCTACAAGGAGTGTTGATCTTTAGTCTCACTTATATCAATTCACTGGCTTTGAGAGCTCTGATTCTACAGGTGTTTCTCTCATTGCTCATGCAAACACAGTGATCAAGCTTTAGCATGAGCATTTTGGCCATGTCAACTACATATATCTATAACAGATGAGTACACAGGAGCTAGTGATTGGGTTTCCTTAGATCTCTTGTAGTGATGGTGTATGTCAAGGTTGTGCACTTGGAAAACATCACAGAGATCCTTTTTTGACAAGTAGATCCACGCGTTCTAAGGCACCATTGGAGTTGATACGCAGTGATCTTATGTCATTTCCCACTCCATATTTTTTAGGTGCTCAATATGTGCTCACCTTCATAGATGACTTCTCTAGATGCACATGGTTGTACTTTCTAAAGTATAAGTCTGATGTCTTTGATTCCTTTCAAATCTTTAAGACATTTGTGGAGAAGTAGTTTGGTCTTTCTATTAGGTGTTTATGCACTAACAATGGGGGGAATATGTGAATTAGTCTTTCATAGATTTTTGTACTAATCATGGTTTACAACATCAATTATTTATTCCCTATACACCTCAGCAGAATGGGGTTGCAAAGAGAAAGAATTGGACATTATGGGAGATAGGTAATTGTATGATTCAGTCTAGATTTACGAGTTCTTCATTCTGGGATGAAGCTATCAATTGTGCCAATTATATTCAAAATTAGATGCCTCACAAGTTATTATGACACATGACTCCTGAGGAGGCTTGGACTCATATCAAGCCAGATATTCTTACTTTCTGCATTTTTGGTAGTGAGGCTTGGGCATTTATTCTAGATTATTAGCGGAAAGCCATGGAGAAGAAGAATCGACTACTCATTTTTGTTGGCTACTATGAGGATGTGAAGGCATAGAGGTTGTTTGATCTTGATTCTAGAGATGTCTTTTTTTGACGAGATGTTTAGTTTGATGAGTGTTATCCTCAGATGGATTCTCCATCTCCAGCTTCTTCCTCACTACCCAGTACTTCCTCTACTCCTCTATAGGATTATGCATCCTCTAAGGAAGTTATAGATATTGATCCCCCTTCATCACCTCCACCAGATGTTCTATGAGTTCCCAAGGGGGCTCGTGATACTACGAATGTAGCTGGACCTTTGGCAGGTGATCCTATAGATGCTTGTCGTACTCATGCTCAGATTGCATGTAGTGGCCTTTTGAGTCATGCAATTTTAGATGATCCTCAGAGTTTTTCACAGGTGACAAGACACTTAAAGTGGGATAGGGCTATGGATGAGGAGTACTCCTCTTTGATGAAGAACTACACATGGGATCTTTGTCCTCTTCCAAAAGGAAGAAAGTTAGTTCAGTGTTGATGGGTGTATCGTACCAAGTATGTTGTATATGGTTCTATTGATAGGTACAAGGAATGTCTTGTTGCAAAGGGTTTTCATAGGTTGAGGGTATTTATTACTCTGATACCTTTTCCCCTATTGCCAAGATGAATTCTATTCACCTTTTACTCTCTCTTGTAGCTTCACAAGGATGGACAATTTTTTAGATGGACATGAAGAGTGTCTTTTTGCATAGAGACCTTCATGAGGAGATCTACATGGAGTAGCCTCATGGTTTTGCCTAGGACTCTTCATTAGTATGCCAGCTTCAAAGGTCTTTATATGATCTCAAATAGGCCTTTAGGGATTGGTATGAGAAGATGGATTCCTTCTTGCTTGCTTCATAGTTCACTCAATGCCATTTTGATCCTACAATTTATATCTAATGTCATGGGGCTAACTTATTGATACTTGTGCTTTATGTTGATGACCTCGTCATCAAAGAAAGCTCAGTCTCCATGATATAGAGTGTTCATCAAGCATTAAGAGAGTAGCTTGAGATGACAGATCTTGGACTTTTGCATTATTTTTTGGGCCTTCAGGTTGTTCAGTCTTCGGATGGGATAGCTATACTCTAGAAGAAGTATGCTTCTAAGATTTGATATGCTTAATTGCAAGCCTTCTCCCATACCTTTTTAGTCAGGTATTGTTTTACCTATCACTTTCTCTACTCCTATAGTGGATTCCATTTTATACATATAGCTTGTGGGTAGTTTTTTGTACCTGACACACATATATCTTGATATTTCCTTTACAGTTGGACTTATCTCTAGATTCTCCCATGATCCTCATGAGAGTCATTTTCAAGCTTCCAAATGTATCTTGAGGTATATTAGAGGTACAACATGTTAAGGAATTCACTACACATTAAAGTATCCTCACATTGGTGGTTAAAAAGATTCGTATTGGGCTGGTGATATTGATGATGCAATTCTACTTCTGGTTTTGTATTTTGTCTTGGTTCTAGTCCTATCACATGATCTTTCAAGAAGCAACATGCTCACATATTATCATCTACAGAGGTAGAATATACAACAATTGTATTGGCTAGTCAATAAGTTTTGTGGCTTCAACAATTGATGATAGATTTTGAATTTTCTCCTAACAGTCCCATCTTTCTGTGGTGTAACAATCAAAGTGCTATATACATTTCATCCAACCCAACTAAGCATCAACAAACCAAGCACATCGAGCTTCACATGCACTTCATCAAACACCTAATTTAGGATGACGCTTTGAGCTTGGAGTACATTTCTGTTGCTCAATAGGTTGCAAACATCTTCACTAAAACTTTTATATCCTCATGGTACCTTGAACTACATTCTATGCTTGGGTGAAGGAAGTTGTCCTTGGGGGGTCTCAGTGATGAGGTCCTTACTTCCTTCTTTTTCATGCTAACTCTTTTTGGAGTAGACTTTTTCCCATTGGGTTTTCGTTGTTTCTCTATTTCATAGATATTTGGTTGTGATTGGGCACCTCATTAGGCCTTGTTGTTGGGACCCAAGTTTTCTTTCAACATTGCATTGTAGTTTTCTTGCTCTTTCTGCATTGTTTGTAGCTGCATTGTTTCTCATCTAAAGGGGGGTTGTTAGAGTAAAGTGTTAATTCAATATCATTTATTAAATACACTTTACTCCGTTCTTAAGATTTCACTTTATGCACCTTTTGCATTCCCATTTAATAATTAATTAGTAATTATTAAATAGTATTTACCTTTTAGGTTACCCTTTTTGGGTTTTGATCTCCTTCTATCAGGATAGATCATTTGTAATTATCTTACATCTTTTTCATTTTGAGAATATAATTTGCATAAGGGTATGTGTAGGATCATGTTGTGCCAAAAAGTGGCAATATGAAAAAAATAGAGTTTGAAGATGTCTAAAAGCACTTCAAAATCTGCTCTGACTTTTTTCCACCCATCTAGGTACCAAACCTAGAAGGAAAGGTCGAGCCTTATTGGATATCTGATTTGACATCAGATATCCAATATTATCAGATATCCAATAATCAACACCTTATAACATTATTATTATTATATTATAATAATATAAAAATATTATATTATAATAGTATAATATATTATTCAATATTATATAATATAATAATATTATTATAATAATAATAATACTATAATATAATATTATTATTATTATATTATAATCATATAATATTATACTATAATAATTATATTATATTATAATGTATTATATTATAATAATATAATATAATATTTAATATTATAATATAAAGTAATGTAATATTATATATATATAATATACTATAATACATTATAATAATATAATATAATATTTTATATTATAATATATATTAATGTAATATAATATATATAAAATATAATATAATATAATATAATATAAAATATAATAATAAAAAAGTAATATATTATATTATAAATTATAATAATATAATATAATAATAATATATTATATTATACTAATATAATATAATATAAAATATAAGATATATCTTAAATCTTATATAAAATATAATATACCAAATCGGATATTCGATATCAGTGACATTACATTAAAAAAAAAATCAGACCCACGGGCCCTTATTTCACATATTTGGGGGCCAGTATTGTGCACCACGGTCGGATATCAGATCTACGATCGAATATCGGATATTGAAGTATTTTTTTTAAAAAAAATTTACTCATTTTAAATCTAAATTCAATAGATTTTAGCATGATTTTGTTTGTTTTAGTTGAATCTAGGGTTTTTTTGAAAAAATGGTTAAAATTAAGGTTTTTTTTAAATATATATTACGTTTTGCAATTCAATAGGAATGGTTGATCAGAATGATGACACTGATGTAGGGAATAATATTCCTCGTCACCCCCCACCAAACGATCCAATACCCCCACAAAATCGTCCACCAAATGATCCTCTACCCCCTCAAAACCCTCCTTGAATCGAGGATTTGATAAATGAAAATATCACCAAGTTGAGAGGTTTGCATAGAACATTTAATAATGTACCTACATTGGCTCCTATGTTATCCATGTTAAACACCATAGTGGATAACATCGAAACCCTTACGAACCAATAAAATGCCGCTCTTCATTGGCGTGATGAAATGCACGAGATGTTTGATGATGGTTTGGACTATGATGAGGTTGCGGCCCTCAACATAACCAAAGACGATTTGGCTAGCCTTTTTGCGAACCTGAAAATAGGTTTACCAGTCGACCCAAACAAATTCAAACTATCGACTAAATGATGCACAAATGATGTCATACGTGCAAACTTTTGGGATCGTTGGTGGATGGTCTTTGATATCCCTCCACATGGAAATTTAGACATACCATTTTCTTTCCTTAAAAAATTATATGCACAATTTGTGTTGAAACTTAAAGTGAACTATTGGAGCATGAAGCCCAACATGGGCTTAGGACTAGGAGCTCCTCAGGATAGACCCTCTTCCCAATGGAAGAAAGCTGGCACTTTTGTCCCCCCCACTAATATCTCCCCTCCTCCTTGAGTGCAACATCCAAATATTATGATAGAGGCTACCTCTTAGACCATCAGAGCCATTCATAGGCCAAGTAGCCCAATGATATCTCAGGCTAGGTTAGTCCTGCCTCCTTGTGTTGATGATGTTGGTGCCAGTTCATCATCAACTAGCTCATCACACGTTTGTGTGCCTCACACTTGCATTACATGTAAAAATATTTGCTTGGGTCCCATGGGTGATCTTCCTAAGTTTCATTTTGTATTAGATGAGGATACACCAGACACACGCACAGAGGCTATAGACCTTGATGCGAGAGAGGAGGGGAATGTAGAGGCATGGACTCCTTCGATGTCAGTACGTGTATACATTTTTTTGTTATAACATATGCGATTTAAAGTTAATTTTTATAATAGAGTAATTTTAATTTTTAAGCCATATTGACTTTTATATGTATGTGATCTTCGTTCATGTTTAGTTGATGACCGAGTAGGAGCTTAGACAGATTGATGATGCCACGCCCTCGACGATTTCATTTGGCCTTGAGACATCTACAGTACATTATGTTGTGTTCGCATTTTTCTTTCTATTTGATATTGTAGCATATATGGTTGCTAATCTTTATTTTATCTTGCAGGTAGCACCTGTCCCAGGGGGGACAAAGTGCAGGGGGTGAGCCAGCATGCATTGGCAAAGGAAAGGTAATTAGGTGCTTTCTGTTTGATTAAATATTGATGCATTCTTGTAAAATGTTTGCGGTAATCCCATTTAATTACATTCTTTATTGTATATAGGGCATGGCTACTGGCGATCATTTTTTTTTATTATCCTTATCTTCATAAATAAACTCAAAACTAATTTTCGTAATATTAACAACTACTATTTTGTATCTCATAGGAGACTCCTAGTGCACATGAGGTCCGACGGGAGAGTTATGTAGATTTGATGATGCGGCCACTCACTCTTGAGGAGGAGCCTACAATAGTAAGTTGTAGTTTGAATTCATGATTAAATATGTTATAAATTTAGCATGCTATGAATTATAATGTTATAGTTTAAATTGTACCACAATCAGAGAGGTACCAGCATTTTTGAGGGCATACAAGAGACCTCCTGACCGGCGCAGGAGGTCAACAAGAGAGATATTTATTATTAAATTTTGATAGTATAAATCTCCATTACAAAAAATATCATTATGAATTTGAGTAATTCAATGTTAGATACGTAGAATCATATAAATTTAGTAGTCTACCTTTGGGTTTTCCTTTTTTATTTATGTAGGAGGCATCCGATCCACCTAGTGCAGTGAAGAGGCTGCATTTTGATCATCCACCAACACCCTAGGATAGTATAGTTATCGTAGGATGCATCATGAGACATTTTGAAATGGCATATGCCACATTGTATACAGAAACATTGATATTATACACATTTTGATGGCATGATCAGCCACATTTTGTATATGGATCTATGTGTTTTGATATATATTGAGTACTTTGTTTATGGATACATGATCTTTGATATATATTTGTGTAAAATTTTGTCTATGGATACATGTATTTTGATATATATTTTTGTCATTTATGTGCACAATGATATACATATTAATTTAGTATCTAGTATTGTTCAATTTATCGTGGATCATGTGTATTGTTCATGTTTATGGAATATCATTAATTTTGATTATTCTTGTTATATTCAATTCAAATGCAATAATTTTTGAATAACATTTTAACAATATTTATTATCAAATTTGGATGCAATGTATAATTTGAAGTGCTATCATGACATAAACACACTTGTTAATCTCCTACACAAGGTTCATATAACCCCAAATTTGATTTAAAACTCCACCTTCAACCTTGAAACTAACTCTTGGCTTCAAATTTAATCTCAACACAATTAAGGACTCCACTCCTCAACCATGGATTATATTCCCAATCACCAAGTCATTCATAGATTCATACTCTTTGATAACTAGCACTTCACTTTGTTACTATCCTCATACTACAACTTTTCAATTTCAACATAACTTCAAAATATCTCAACTTAAGAGACTTGATTGGATAGTTCATCGATAGCCCTCATGAGCTATGAGTTATTTTAGGCCTCAGCATCACTGTCCTATAGCATTCAACGGTTCATTGATAGCCCTCACGAGCTCTGAGTTATGACCCTCAAAATATCAACCTCAAAATGCACTTAGAGCACCTTGGAGACTCCTTAGTATAGGGTGGCCGCAGACGATGGATGGTCTCTGTGGCCAGAACAAGGGTGTCACTAAGGTTTTCCCCCTTACCCACCCAAAGCTAGTGGCACTGACAATTTGATGCCAAGATCAGCAGTTTCAAAGTTACATTGTGGTGCACCTATGAACTGAGGCACACTATGAGTTTTGGCATCGAGCGAGATCACTGTTCCGAATGCAAACGAAATGTGATCTCTTGAAAATGAGATAGGTTATTTTAAGCCTCAGCATCACCATCCTATAGCATTCAACAATTCATCAATAGCCTTCACGAGCCTCGAGTTATGACCCTTGAAAGATCGACCTTGAAAGGCACTTAGAGCACCTTGGAGACTCCTCAGTACGGGGTGGCTGCAAATGATGAATGGTCTCCGTGGCTAGAACAAGGGTGTGACTAGGATTCACCTTCTCACCTAAAGCTAATGGCACTAATTATTCGATGCCAAGATCAGTGGTTTCAAAGTTATGTTGTGGTGCACCTATGAACTGAGGCACACTGCGAGTTTTTGCATCAAGCGAGATCATTGTGTCGAATGCAAATGGAATGTGATCTCTTCAAAATGAGATAGGTTATTTTAGGCCTCAGCATCACCATCTTATAGCATTCAACAGTTCATCAATAGCCCTCACAAGCTTCGAGTTATGACCCTTGGAATATCGACCTTGAAAGGCACTTAGAGCACCTTGGAGACTCCTCGATACGGGGTGGCCGTGAATGATGGATGGTCTTCATGGTTAGAACAAGGGTGTGACTAGGGTTCACCTGCCCACCCAGAGCTAATGGCATTGACGATTCGATGCCAAGATCAGTAGTTTCAAATTTATGTTGTGGTGCACCTATGAACTAAGGCACACTACGAGTTTTGGCATTAAGTGAGATCACTGTGCCGAATCCAAATGAAATGTGATCTCTCAAAAATGAGATAGGTTATTTTAGGTCTTAGCATCACCATCCTATAGAATTTGATAGTTCATCGATAGCACTCACGAGCTCCAAGTTATGACCCTTGAAATATCAACCTCGAAATGCACTTAGAGCACCTTGGAAACTCCTCAGTACGGGGTGGCCACAAATGATGGATGGTCTCCATGGCCAAAACAAGGGTGTCACTAGGGTTCACCCTCCCATCCAAAGCTAATGGCATTGATGATTCGATGCCAAGATCAGTGGTGTCAAATTTACGCTATGGTGCACCTATGAACTGAGGCACACTATGAGTTTTGGCATCAAGCAAGATCGTTGTGCCGAATGCAAACAAAATGTGATCTCTCAAAAATGAGATGGGTTATTTTAGGCCTCAACATCATTGTCCTGTAGCATTCAATAGTTCATCAATAGCCCTCACGAGCTCTGAGTTATGACCCTTGGAAGATCAACCTCAAAACACACTTAGAGAACCTTGGAGACTCCTTAGTACAGGGTGGTCGTGGACGATGGATGGTCTCTGTGGCTGAAACAAGGGTGTCACTAGGGTTCACTCGCCTACCTAGAGCTAATGGCACTGACAATTCAAATAGTTCTAGCCGTTAGGAGTTAGATTTTGAAAAGTTGTCAAGAAAATTGCAAAAGTTGCTAAGCAACTTTTTGCAATTTTTGCGCTAAGACAAGTTTTATTGAAAATTTGATTGCAAATGGACTCTACAAAATCCTAGGGACCCTAATAATGTTCTAAACATCTAGACTTACTTAAAAAAACATGAAATTTACAAAAAATCCACTTTATTAGACCAATTGATCGCTAAGGCTTATAATTGCACCATGGGGTCTTGTGTCCATTACAAATGTGGATGGTCACAAGGAGATCATTAGATCTATCCCTAGACCTTATTATATCAAGAAAAGAAAAATGATTAGGTGCTTTGCACTAGTGTTCCTTGTATTTCATTAATTTTATTGGACTAAGAACCAATTTTCCTCTCAGTTAGAAGGGTGAGCCTAAGGGTTCAACACTAATGGGTGATGTTGAACCACCTTGGTAATGACTAGTTCATTTGGGGAGGCTTGAGACTGCATGCAAAGAAATTCTTATCTATTTTACTCTTGTTTCAAGGGGTGGGCCTAAGAGCTCAACATATTAGAATGATGTTAAATCATCATATTAATGAATAGCTCATTTGGAGATGGTAGCTAACCAAAGCTTAGAAGATTATTTTTATAGTATTGTAAAAGTTTTTTGTGAGAACCTTGCTACTAAAAATTCAGAGTATATGCAATTTTCCCAATGATTCTAAGCATGGTAACCAATGGAGGAAGAGTTGGCATGGTTGTAATAATGCATGGTAACCATGATGAACCAACAAAAAGGAGAAATACTATGAACCATGATGCACTTGAACATAAAGATGATTATGGAGAGTATCAAACGCAACATGTTGCTTCAGTCCAAATTTTGACAATATACAAGTGATGCAGAGGATAGGGTGATGGACCCAAGTAACAACCTAAAATGAGTAAATTTGTAACAATGTGCCAAGTGACCCTTCTAGGTCCTGATGGTCAAATCTCACAAATGGTCAACTATAGGAGGTTTTAAGGCTTCAATGAGTTTATTTTGACATATTCACC
Organism: Cupressus sempervirens; assembly: GCA_028749045.1. NCBI lineage: Eukaryota > Viridiplantae > Streptophyta > Pinopsida > Cupressales > Cupressaceae > Cupressus > Cupressus sempervirens. The sequence goes on along the minus strand of CM053784.1, from coordinate 240,550,562 downwards.
ATGTTCCAACACTTACCCTTGAGTTTCAATATTTTTCAAGCCAAAATGCACAACATGCCAAAATGTTGTCTATGTAACTTTACAATTCTGTGGCAGCAACAAGAAAAATAGGTGGATAACTCTTTTTTTTTCAAAAGAATCCTTGAATAAATGGATGTTTTGGATACCCTTTATCCTTTCACAAAACATATATAAGACTTAGATACCCTTCCTTTGGAAAATATCAATGAACTTTCACACTTGTCCTATTTTTTAACAATGTAGAAAAGATGCATTTACAAAGAAACCACTAGAAGGACTTAAGATTTGGACTCCAAACTTTGCATAGGCCTCTAAAATGACTTCAATTAGACAAATCCACTCTCAATTTCAGTCTATTGGTTCCCTAACCCCAAAAGCCCCAATTCACCTTCTCAAAACCCTTGTTCCTAGGGCATCACCAATCTCACACGTGCCAAGCCTTCTTGGACTAATTCAAAATTCAAAAATATATGTTTTATCACCATAAACACGAATCAACTCACAAACACTGCCCTCTTTAAGGAAAATCTCTTCCTATAGGACTGTCCCCTCACTTTCAACCCTTGTTTTCACCCTTTTATGTTTGGTGGCCACCAATTATTTTGGTTAGTTGATCATTTTAGGATTAGAAGACATTATACATGTTAGAACAATGGAATTCCATAAAGAATCAGGTAAGTATTTCATGGAATGACCATGATTAGATGAAAAAATTGTCAAAATGCTTATGAAAAGGACTGCTACAGCCAACAATCAGCAATTAGATGAATAACCCTTCAAAAATGAAATCAAAACTTGGTCCTAAACTTACTTAAAGATCTTAGAAGATGCCTCAATGCATTAGAATATCATAAAGAACTCAAAAACTCCAAAGAACCTTCAAATTGCTATTAAAATCCAAGCTTTTTTATTCAAAATTCTGAATCAGTCTGTACATATTGCCCTTACAGTCTGTACAAACACTATTTATAAGTTTCAGGGGATGGTTAATAACCCCTTCAACCACCTCCAATCGGTTTCACTTCCTATTCCTTCATAAAATTCAAACTATGGAGTTTCCCTCCAAAATGCTCATGTAGCCGTTACATTCAAGATTTGAATTTTCTAAAGCAATAAGCTAAATTTTAAGTGACTTATTGAATGTTTCAACTAAGGAAATTACTTGATATTATTATGAGACCTTATTAGGACCTATCTAATGACTCACTTATCCTATGCAAACCTAGACAGTACTAAAATTCAAATCTCATGGTCCTTTACAACTTTTCAATATGAAAGTCTTTCAAAACATTATACAATATTATGACTATTTATGCTTTCAAATGCCATGATTGGTTGCAAAATGGAAGAAAGCAAGTATTCTAATTGTTCATCCATACTTTCTAGAATTTTTGTATTTGATTAGTTTGATAAAAATAGTTTTAATAATCATAATGTCAGCTTTATGACAAATAAGGAAAAAGCCAAACTTGTAATAAGATATCCGCAAGCAATTATCTTTCATATATTTATAAATGCTCTTGAAATTGTCCTTATAGCCTTGTATAACATGCAAATATGATTTGCAAGAACTTGTTCAATATCTTCCTCTTATAATTCCTTACACAAAACTTACCAAAATACAAATTAGAATGTGCAACTAATTTAACTTGTCTTTTTCATTATTTCAAAAACCATATACAAAAAAATTCACATTTTACATCATAAATCTGAGGAATTCTCTCCAATACCATGCCCCCCCCCCCCCCCCCCCAACTCTTCATGATGTACCTACATTCCAATATCATAAAAAAAAAAGTAACATATTGTATTAAACAAAATAATCATTAGTTCATTGAATCATTATGAAGAAAATAACATAAGAAGTAAATATACCTAGTCGAGTGTCCCAATAGGGTCCTCTCTCTGTTTTAGGGTCTCCAATAGGGCTTCATGATCAACATTAGCAATAGTAAAAAGTTCTTTTATTTTTGGTCTTCCTTGATGCTTCAAAAACTTTACATTTGTTCCTATAATAAGATGCAAATATATGAGAATTATTTTGTGCTTCTGATAATCTTTGAATGCAGGAATTTCGTTCCTTCTAAGCATGTATGTCTACAACCATGTTCCAGCGACAACCACTGAACCAGTAGGATATGTGAATCCATCATCATCTGTGATCGGTTGTGCAAGTTTTTGTTTACCTCTTACACAACATGCTAACCAATAATTAGATTTCTCATCATTCCCCTGTGGTGCAACCAATGCAAAGACATGTCCTGGCTAAACTAGATCTAATAGATGGTTATGCTCAAGTGAACTTTCCATTTCATCATTTTTGATAGAGGGTATGATAGACAATGGAGTAAGATAATGTGGAGCCCATGATTCCACCACTCACTTGACTCACAGTGATCCCAATCACAATAAAAAAAACTAGGACAAAAGCAAGCTAGTTGTCATGTCCAAATGGTCCATGTACTAGAATCAGAGCTTCGAAATGAATGCATTTTTTATGAGTCTCTCACTGTAGCACAATCTAATCTATCAGATATGGACCCTTCCTCAACCAAGAAAAAGAACCTTTGTACCACTGAATCAAGAGTCCCCCCCTATGATAATGCTAAACTACACCAATCAACAATGCTATGAGCATCAAGAACCTCTGCTGCTGAAATCTTCAATTGCTGTTTAACTAGAGCTCTCTTCACACATGCCCCTGCTCTATCATGTTCCCCTTTTCCATGGACAGACTCAAAAAAAATGCCAAATATGAGGCACCTCTCTCTCTATGTGCATCCTACACAACCAATAAAACATGCGAGCATTCTTGAATTGACTTGTACAGTTATCTGACCAAATGATATGTCTATCCATAACAATTACATGCTCACGTAAGAAATCAAAATAATTCTTGAAACAATGTTGCACAAACTTGTGAGAGTGAGATCTATCATCACTCATATAAAAATGATACTCTCTAATAATCTTCTAATTATCTTCTGCACTATCAGGGGCATGTCTATATGTTATGTGAGAAAAAATAGCAATTTGAATAGAGTTGTAATACTGAGATTGTGTCTCATTTTGAGGTTGCAATGTGTAGTTCTCAGCAAAATCAACAACTGATATAATAGTGCCAATGGGAAAAGTCTCCTTGCACATTTTAAATTGTTCATCCAACCACTGAGACCTGTGACTATGTCTTGCATACTTGTAAAAAAGATTTGCCTTGAAATCTAAAATAAAACTAGCCACACTGATATGTTTTTCAACCAATTCACATATAGAGCTCTCACCTCCACTCTTCAATGTGTATTTCACAATTTCATATACCTTTTTTTTCACTATTGTCTTTCCAAGATCTTATTCACACCCCTCATGGAAACATGCATCAAACTTGTATAAGCCACCACATTCTGAACACTTCTTATTTAAGCAAGCATTTCTATAAAAGAAACAACCATCAACTCTATGACATGAAAGTTTATCTAGAAAGTCTCTTGATGATTTTGGAAGCCCACTAGCACCACAATCTTCCAACATTTCTTTACTATGCAAAGTAGAATGGATGGAGCGTAATAGTTTATAGTGCATTAAAAACTCAACATGATATTTGCAACAACATGTATCTCAAATTTTGACTGGCACACAATAAAATGGCTTCAAAGATTCAAAAGCCCTTTGTGATATATGAAGACTTGCATGACTCTCTCTAAATTGTGTGAACAACATAGTTTGACTTACCTCCAAATAGTGTTTAGAATGTGGTGTGTGGTATCTGATGCCAATTCTCAACTTTAACACGTCTTTAGCATTAGGTGATACTGGTGAGTTAGAGTGCCAAAATTGTGTAATTTCTTCCTTCACATTATCGAATAGCTTCTTATCAAAATGTGGAAGTCTTCCACCAAATGCCCATGTTTCATTTTGAAGAGGATCATCAATTTTCTCTCGTCGACTAACTGCTCTTCTCAAAGTAGTATGATTTAAATTCAAATCAATACAAGTTTCTCTCATATATCTACCATTTCTCAAATGATGACTTACCAAAGAGGTTGTAATAACCCTTCAAGTAGCTCTGTTATCCTCCTCCCTGCTATTTTTCCCAATGCTATTGAGAGCACTAAAAAGATTCTTCACAATAATGGTATTTCTTTCCAACTTTTTATTGACACGAATCTTCAATTTGGAAAGCATAGGTCTCATCTTTTGCATCTTTAATAAGTACATAAAAAGTTGACATTGCTCTACCACTGTCTTATTGTCGAAAAACATCTTATATAGTCTTGAAGCCCATAACCGAATGGTTCTTTCTGATTTTTTCCCTTCCAAACTAGTAATAATCATTTCATCAATTTCAATTATCCATTTTGGTGTTTTAGAACCTTCATGTCGATTATAATTAGGAGATATGTAAGGTTCTTGTGCATTGTCATGTTCGACATGGTCAATTATGCAATTTGGATTATGAATTGGTAGCATTTCGTCTTCAAAATTTTCATTCTCTACTTTTTCAATTTTGGCATTATCATTTTCAATAAGTACATTTTCATTCCCCAACTGCACATATTCATTATCTGACTCTATGATTTCACCTTCAACTAATTCATTGTCAACTTGACTGATATTTAGCATACCTTGTCTTTTTCTTTGGTGTTCCATTTTGTCCCTTTCCCTATATGCCGCAGTGTCTTCATATCTTCCTTTTGCGTTTAGCCTTTTGACGGCTGCTACTCTGCATTCATATGATAATATCGGAAAACCAGGGTTATATTTTTGAACATTTTTCGATTGGTTGGGCCCCAAAAAGAAACTTTTTGTAAAACCCATAAAAAAAAACTCAAAAAATGATGTTGTCGGGTCTGCATGGATAGAGAATATATTGGAAATTGATGCTAGTAATATCGGATATCCAATATGCCCCCAGTGACATCTTGGAGGGAAAACCGAGTTTGTGAGCTAATACTTTATAATTTATCAATTATTTGACTTATATTACTATGTAAATATATAAATATATATATATATATAATAACATAACGTAAAGATATAAAATATAATCTATTAATATATTGTGTTATTCTTATTATAATCTAAAAATATAATATATATTATTATATTATATTCTTATTATTTTTCCTATATTTTTATTAAATATAATAACGTAATATATATATATATATATATATATATATATATATATATATATATATATATATATATATATATATATATATATATATATATATATATATATATATATATATATATATATATATATATATGTCCCTAGGGGTCCTACGACCACTAGGGACATATTAGAATTGTTCTTATGGGTCAAAGGGGGTCATAAGGTGACCTATGACACCCTTCGATTCATTAAATGACGACATATGTCCCTAGGGGTCTTAAGACCCCTCGGGACATATTAGAATCATTCTTGTGGGTCAAAGGGGGTCATAGGTTGGCTTATGACCCCCTTCGACCCATTAAATGACAACATAGTTATTATGAGTCAAAGGGGGTCATAGCTTGACCTATGACCCCCTTCGACCCATTAAATGATGACATATGTCCCTAGGGGTCCTAGGACCCCTAGGGACATATTAGAATCATTCTTGTGGGTCAAAGGGGGTCATAGTTTGACCTATGATCCCCTTCGACCCATTAAATGATGACATCGTTCTTGTGGATCAAAGGGGATCATAGGTTGACCTATGACCCCCTTCGACCCATTAAATTATGACATATGTCCCTAGGGGTCCTAAGACCCCTAGGGATATATTATAATTGTTCTTGTGGGTCAAAGGGGGTCATAGGTCAACCAGTGACCCCCTTCGACCCATTAAAAGTTGACATATGTCCCTAGTCATCCTAGGACCCCTAGGGACATATTAGAATGCTTCATATGGGTCAAAGGGGGTAATAGGTTGACCTATGACCCCCTTCAACCCATTACATGGCGACATATGTCCTTAGGGGTCCTAGGACCCCTAGGGACATATTAGAATCGTTCTTGTGGGTCAAAGGGGATCATAGGTGTACCTATGACCCCTTTCGACCCATTAAATGATGACATATGTCCCTATGGGTCCTAGGACCCCTACGGACATATTAGAATCGTTCTTATGGGTCCAACGGGGTCATAGGTCACTTCGAGTCATTACATGATGACATATGTCCCTAGAGGTCCTAGGACCCCTAAGTACATATTAGAATCATTCTTGTGGGTCAAAGGGGGTCATAGGTTGACCTATCACCTCCTTCGACCCATTACATAATGACATATGTCTCTAGGGATCTTAGGACCCCTAGGGACATATTAGAATCATTCTTATGGGTCAAAGGAGATCATAAGTTGACCTATGACCCCCTTTGACCCATTACACGATGACATATGTCCCTAAGGGTCCTAGGGACATATTAGAATTGTTCTTGTGGGTCAAAGGGGGGTCATAGGTTGACCTATGCCCCCTTCAACCCATTAAATGATGATATGTCCCTAAGGGTCCTACGACCCTTAGGTACATATTAGAATCATTCTTGTGGGTCAAAGGGGGTCATAGGTTGACCTATGGCCCCCTTCAACCCATCACATGATGAAATATGTCCCTAGGGGTCCTAGGATCGCTAGGGACATATTAGAATCATTCTTATGGGTCAAAGAGGGTCATAGGCCTTTGACCCATTAAATGATGATATATGTCCCTAGGCGTCCTAGGACCCCTAGGGACATATTAGAATCATTCTTATGGGTCAAAAGGGGTCATAGGTTGACCTATGACCCCCTTCGACCCATTAAATGATGACATATGTCCCTAGGAGTCCTAGGACCCCTAAGGACATATTAGAATGCTTCATATGAGTCAAATGGGGTCATAGGTTGACTTATGACCCCATTTTACCCATTACATGATGACATATGTCCCTAGGGGTCCTACGACCCCTAGGGACATATTAGAATCATTCTTGTGGGTCAAAGGGGGTCATAGGTTGACCTATGACCGCCTTCGATCCATTACATGATGACATATGTCCCTGGGGGTCCTAGGACCCCTAGAGACATATTAGAATTATTTTTTACACCTATGACCCCCTTCGGCCCATTAAATGATGACATATGTCCTTAGGGGTCTTAAAACCCCTAGGGACATATTAGAATCATTCCCGTGGGTCAAAGGGAGTCATAGGTTGACCTATGACCCCCTTCGACCCATTGAATGACAACATATGTCTCTAGGGGTCCTAGGATCCCTAGGGACATATTAGAATCATTCTTATAGGTCAAAGGGGATCATAGGTTGACCTATGAACCCCTTCGACCCATTATATGATGACATATGTTACTAAGGGTCCTAGGACCCCTAGGGACATATTAAAATCGTTCTTGTAGGTCAAAGGAGGTCATAGGTTGACCTATGACCCCCTTTGACCCATTAAATGATGACATATGTCCCTAGGGGTCCTAGGACCCCTAGGGACATATTAGAATCATTTTCATAGGCTGACCTATGAGCCCCTTCGACCCATTACATGATGACATATGTCCCTAGGAGTCTTAGGACTGCTAAGGACATATTAGAATCATTTTTGTGAGTCAAAAGGGGTACCTATGACCCCTTTTGACCCATTAAATGATGACATATGTCCCTAGGGGTTCTAGGACCCCTAGGGACATATTAGAATAATTCTTATGGGTCTTTCAACCCATTAGATGATGACATATGTCCCTAGCAGTCCTCGAACCCCTAGGGACATATTAGAATCATTCTTATGGGGCCCATTACATGATGACATATGTCCCTCGGGGACCCATAGGGACATATTAGAATGCTTCATAAGGATCAAAGGGGGTCATAGGTCACCTTCAACCTATTATATGATAAAATAGGACCCCTAGGGACATATTAGAATCGTTCTTGTGGGTCAAAGGGGGTCATAGGTTGACCTATGACCCCCTTTGACCTATTACATGATGACATATATCCCTAGGGGTCCTAGGACCCCTAGGGATATATTAGAATAGTTCTTGTGGTTCAAAGGGGGTCATAGGTTGACCTATGACCCCCTTCAACCCATTAAATGATGACATATGTTAGTAGGGGTCCTAGGACCCGTAGGTACATTTTAGAATCGTTCTTGTGGGTCAAAGGGGGTCATAGGTTGACCTATGATCCCCTTCGACCCATTACATGATGACATATGTCCCTAGGGGTCCTACGACCCCTAAGAACATGTTAGAATCATTCGTATGGGTCAAAGGGGGTCATAAGGTGACTTATGACCCCCTTTGACCCATTAAATGACGATATATGTCCCTAGGCATCCTAGAACCCCTAGGGACATATTTGAATCATTTTTATGAGTCAAAGACGGTCATAGGTTGACCTATGACCCCCTTTGACCAATTACATGATGACATATGTCCCTAGGGGTCCTAGGACCCCTAGGGACATATTAAAATGCTTCATATGGATCAAAGGGGATCATAGGTTGACCTATGACCCCCTTCAACCCATTACATGATGACATATGTCTCTAGGGGTCCTAAGACCCCTAGGGACATATTGGAATGCTTCATATGGGTCAAAGGGGGTCATAGGTCGACCCATTACATGACGACGTATGTCCCTAGGGGTCTTAGGACCCCTAGGGACATATTAGAATTGTTCTTATGGGTCAAAGAGGGTCATAGGTTGACCTATGACCCCCTTTGACCCATTACATGATGACATTTGTCCCTAGGGGTCCTAAGATCCCTAGGGACATATTAGAATCATTCTTTTGGGTCAAAGGGGGTCATAGGTTGACCTATGATGCCCTTAACCTCATTAAATGATGACATAAGTCCCTAGGGGTCCTAGGACCCCTAAGGACATATTAGAATCATTCTTGTGGGTCAAAGGGGGTCATAGGTTGACCTATTACCCCTGTCGACCCATTAAATGATGACATATGTCTCTATGAGTAATAGAACCCTTAGGGACATATTAGAATTGTTCTTGTGGGTCAAAGGGGGTCATAGGTTTACCTATGATCCCCTTTGACCCATTAAATAATGACATATGTCTCTAGAGGTCTTAGGACCCCTAGGGACATATTAGAATTGTTTTTGAGGGTCAAAAGGGGTCATAGGTTGACCTATGACTCCCTTCAACCCATTACATGACGACATATGTCCCTAGGGGTCATAGGACCCCTTGAAAAATATTAGAATTGTTCTTATGGGTCAAAGGGGTTCATAGGTCTACATGACGACATATGTTCCTGGGGACATATTAGAATCATTCTTATGGGTCAAAGGGGGTCATAGGTTGACCTATGACCCCCTTCGACCCATTACATGATGACATATTTCCCTTGGGGTCCTAGGACCCCTAAGAACATATTAGAATCATTCTTGTAAGTCAAAGGGGGTCAAAAGTGGTCAAGGTTGACCTATGACCCCCTTTGACCCATTATATGATGACATATGTCCTTAGGGGTACTAAGACGCCTAGGGACATATTAAAATTGTTCTTATAGGTCAAAGGGGTTCATAGGTTGACCTATGACCCCCTTCGACCCATTACATGATGACATATGTCCCTAGGGGTCTTAGGACCCTTAGGGACATATTAGAATTGTTCTTGTGGGTCAAAGGGGACCATAGGTTGACTTATGACCCCCTTCGACCCATTACATGATGACATATGTCCCTAGGGGCCCTAGGACCCCTAGGGACATATTAGAATCATTCTTGTGGGTCAAAGGGGTACCTATGACCCCTTTCGACCAATTAAATGACGACATATGTCCCTTGGGGTCCTAGGACCCCTATGGACATATTAGAATCATTCTTATGGGTCAAAGGTTATTGGTCAACGGGGGTCGTAGTGTGACCTATGACCTCCTTCGACCCATTACATGATGACATATGTCTCCAGAGGTCCTAGGACCCCTAGGGACATATTAGAATCGTTCTTATGGGTCAAAGGGGGTCATAGGCCCTTTGACCCATTACATGATGACATATGTCCCTAGGGGTCTTGGGACCCTTAGGAACATATTAGAATGCTTCATATGGGTCAAAGGGGGTCATAGGACCTATGACCCCCTTCGACCCATTACATGACCACATATGTCCCTAGGGGTTCTACGACCCTTAGGGACAGATTAGAATTATTTTTGTGGGTCAAAGGGGATCATTGGTTGACCTATGACCCCTTCGACCCATTACATGACGACATATGTCCCTAAGGGTCCTAGGACCCCTAAAGACGTATTAGAATCATTCTTATGGGTCAAAGGGGGTCATAGGTTGACCTATGACCCCCTTTGACCCATTAAATGATGACATATGTCCCTAGGGGTCCTAAGACCCCTAGGTACATATTAGAATCGTTCTTATGGGTCAAAAGGGGTCATAAGTTGACCTATGACATCGTTCGACCCATTACATGACGACATATGTCCCTAGGGTTCCTAGGACCGCTAGGGACATATTAGAATCATTCTTATGGGTCAAAGGCCCTTCGACCCATTAAATTACAATATATGTCCCTAGGCGTCCTAGGACCCCTAGGGATATATTAGAATCATTCTTATGGGTCAAAGGGGATCATAGGTTGACCTATGACCCCTTTCGACCCATTACATGAAGACATGTCCTTAGGAGTCCTAGGACCCCTAGGGACATATTAAAATACTTCATACGAGTCAAAGGAGGTTATAGGTTGACATTTGACCCCCTTCGACCTATTACATGATGACATATGTCCCTAGGGGACCTAGGACTACTAGGGACAAGTTAGAATCATTCTTATGGGTCAAAGGGGGTCATAGGTCACCCATTACATGTCAATATTATATTTAATAATTATATTATATTGTATATTTTAATATAATAATAATATATTATTAGATTATATAACAATAATAATCATAAATGTTACTAGATTATAGATTTAATAATAATAATAACAATATATATTATTATATAGAATAATTTTGTCATATAATACTATTAAGTATATTTAATAATAATATATATATATATTGTATATATATTATATATATCACTATATTATATTTAAAATTATATTATATTTAATAATAATAATCATATATATTAGTATAATGTAATAATAATTATAATATTAATGTTCACAGAGTCACGAAATATATAATTTCTTCTAAAATTGTCTAAAGTTATTGTTTTACATTCATTTCCGTTTAAATTTGTTTCCCTCCATATTTAAAATTTAAAAAAAAACCTGCCTTTTTGAAATTTTCCACCAAATAGGCATAGGAAGTCACCGAGCCTAATCGAATATCCGATCTCAAATCAGATATCCAATTTGAGATTAGATATTCGATTAGGCCTGGTATTTACCAACCCTCCTCGGTCAACCGAAAAAACATGTTTGAGGAGGGTTTTAGTGACACTCAGACTTCAAGTAGCCATCTGACAATGTTATTTTGATTGAAATTGAATGAAACGAAAAGAGTTTTTTAATATCGCTCTGGAGATTCCATTGATATTATTTCTGTCAAATTCTGAGTTTGATAAGTATTTATTAGTTAATTATCAATGAAGATTATTGTAAAGTGGTAATTGACATACTGATTGAAAAATAGCTATAACTTTCAAATGGTATAACATTTTTTAAATCTAAAAGTTGCATCACATTCTATGCTTCGCCTAGTATAAGAAAAATAAAATAAAAATAAATTTTGATAAAATTTTCTATTAGTTAAGGTGGTCAGACACGGGGTTTTTTTTTCAAAAATGTTTTGGTAGAGAATTCATAATTATTTATTTATTTGGAATAAAAGTATTGAAAAATATGCGTCACATCTGAGCATGAGTCTAATTTTTATATCTATAATTATATTAAAAAAATATTATCATTTGATTTTGATTAAGGTGGTCAGACATACACCTACTTTTTATTTTCGCCCTGAAATTTTCGTAGTACTGCATTAAAATTGAAACTTTTGACTAATCAATTATTTTTTCTCCTAATAAGGCCTAGTAGTTCAAAAACTACATTCAATTTCTTACAGATTATTTTCTTACAAATTTTTGATATAAAGTCCATAACCACTTTAAAATTATGTGTCAAGTTGACATTACCCTGATTTGCTAATTTTTCACTGCCACTTAAGGCCATAGTTTGGTACACCATGATCCTGCACATACCCATAGTTTTAGAGAAAAACCCTTGCCTCCTATCATCTTTTTCTTCTGTGACAGGTTTTTACATGTAGGTATTCTTCAATCTTTTTGTATTTTTATTGATCAAATCCTTCATGTTTTTCTAAAAATGTTTTTTGGACCTCCATTAAGATTTTAAATGCTGCATCCCAATTGTCGCATGCTACCTCTAGAGACTAGTATTAGATATCTAGCTAGGCAGCAGGGTTGAATAAGCCATCATGAGTAGAAAGATGATAATATTTCTTCATCAAATTTTTAGCATAGGCTAGTTCCTTATGCAAAACCTCCATGTGTTGGGTCAACATGGATTAATACTAATAAAGGTAGCTCTAATGTTTGAATTGTGTGAATGTAACTCAACTAGCTAAACTTGAGTAGATGATAACTTGTGGAAATGAGTCTAATGTCCCCATATTTTTAGCATATAAGTGGAATCCTTAGCCTTTACATTCTCCGAAGGCTAAGTGGAGAAATAAGGAGAAATTGATTAAATTAATTTCTTATAAAGTCCAAAAAAAAAAGTTACTTTATATTTAATTAATTTAATTTATTAGAGAATGCATTAATTATTGGAAGGGGAGAAGCTTCTAGAAAGTGTATTAATTATTGGAAGGGGGAAACTTATAGAGAATGCAATTATTAAATATTTTATTTAATTATTGTATTGCAAGAGGGAAGCTTCCAGCAAGTGCATTAATTATTGGAAGGGAGAAACTTCTAGAGAATGCAATTATTAAATATCTTATTTCCTTCTAGAAGAGTGAAGGAAAAGTATAAATAGAGGTGAGAGCTTCATTGTTTATCATCCAATTTTGTGAATTGCATTTGATATCAAGTTGGGAGAAGAAACTAAGGTTTTCAATTTCAATCAGCCATTGGAGAACGTCAACTCTTTAGTATTGCAACCATTTGAGGTGGTGAAATATCCATTAAATTTGGTATTTGGGAGAGCTTTAATTCAGGAATTCTATTTTGTGCTTAAATTGGAGAATAGATTTTGATTGCTATAGTACGCATGCACGATGTCACACTACAGTGTCTTTATTTGATTCATTTCCACTCTCGGGCATCACTATTGTCATTATACTCATCAACATATGATTTGGCTATGATAATTCAAAATCAAATTTTTGCATTACTGAAATTATTGTTTGCATCTTGTTTCCATGTATTTGCACTAATAATACCAAAATAATTGCATTTGAATATTAGTTCCTTGAGAGGATATTACATTGGTATCAGAGCTTACTTGCCAAGTGTTTGACAAAATGTCAAAAAATTGAATTAGAGATATTTTTTGGTGTTTAAAGAAGTTATAACTAGTTAAGGCTACTACAATGGTATCAAAGCTATTGACCTACCATCTTGTTGGGTAGATTGGACATTGAAATTAGTTAGTTAATCATGTTTACTTCAAGTACCAGAAGTAGTGGGACAAGGATATGAAGAAGCTTAAACAAAATTTAAAAAGGTTGGATGAAAATTAGGTAAGGATGAATGAATTGATGGTTTCCATGTTTAAGAGGACTACATCACAAAACAAAGAGAAAGAGGAACAAGAGGTCTCTATAGTATCTAGAAGCCTCTATGATGAATTACCAGCAGTTAGTTACCATCATATAGTTGATTTGATGGAGAGCAAAAATCGAACCTTAGAAAACAAATCAAAAAATTTATTTTATGAAAATGAATCCCAAGATCATGATGTGGATAGACACATAGTCACCTTGGAAGTGGAAGTGCTTGAAGATACTATTATATCAGCAGCTTCTACCTCCCCAGTTGAGCCATCCTATGAGGTGAATAGAAAAAAATCCTTGGATATTGAGGTGTGCATAAATGATAGCATACACAATGCTACTACTATCATATGGTGAGTGACATTGATTCAGCCTCATATCCCAGTGTAGATGATAAATTGAAAGATTTTGGTGGAAAAGGTTCGTCACAAGGGGATTATCATTTAGCAAGCCAATTGAAGGTTAATGACAAGATGGTTTCCACAACCATTGAGTATTTTGATGTTTCTCATCAAATGTTGTCCACCTATGGTTGGAGTACTACTTTGACAGATGAGCATAGTGATAGTGTTTTTTTTTCCTTGCAGAGATACATGCACTTCAAGAAGGGATTGGAACATGAATCAAAATTACCTAGAACTACTTGCAGATAGAGATTTTCTTCTCAAGCAGGATTGCATTTGTTATGTTATATTGCAAGAAAAGGAGGAGAAGGTTGATAAGCTCACTCATGAGCTTGAGGTGAATATGGACTCATTGCAGAGTGCCCAATTGGCCCTTCAAGAGTCACAATTATAGATTGAGAAGCTTACGGAGGAGTTGAGTTTTTCACAGTCTCCACCAGCTGCAGATATAGTATAGTTACATATAGAGGCAGTTGAAAAGGATCTTATATCCACAGGTTGTAGTGGGGATGTGGTTACATCTATCAAAGATATAGGTACAAAATTTTCAGTTGGGATGAGTACCTTGGTTGTATCGAGTTCTCTTGAGGTTAGCACCATGACAGTTGATACAGGACAATTTACTGGTGCTCTTGTGTCACAATGGTGGATTCTCCTGAGATTTGTGTGGTAGTACATGACACTACTTCATCATCCACATAGGGCATTCATAGATTGTCATCTAGTTGGGAGTATGGCTCTCATGTTGATTTGTTTCCATCTCCTAGAAGCAAATCTATCACTTCATTCCATGTAGCTGATTATGGATGCTAGCTTGTTATTTTTCAGAGTTAGAGGGATCAATTGTTTGATTCAAGTGTTGTTAGTGATGAGCCATTGATAGAGGTTGGTGCATTTTACCATGAATATACAGTGAGGAGTGTCCATCACTTTTCTTTTGACCCATGCATGGAGGACTTGATGATGCATCGGGATGGATTGGTTCTAGAATTATACCACCCTTTGTAGGATGGATATTCACCATCTTTGGAAGATGGGATTAGTGGCTGTAAGAATTTGACTCAGCTCTTTGTGGGGGATTACTTGTAGGGATAGCTATCAATTATACATCATGTTGATATGTATCCAACAGGGTTTGCTACTCCTATGTCACAAAGTTTTCTTATGGGTACATGGTTATAGGATGACTATGGTGTCAGTTGGAATGATGGTTTGGTTAGTTATCACATCCATGGGAATTTAGTAGGAGCTATAGAGAGATGTTGTGTTATAGACACTCCTAGATATTTTTATCACTATATGATGAATGGATGTGGGGGTCAGTTGTTTTGGGATCCAGGTGGCAATAGTTTCGACACGATGTATTGGATGGGTCCCATTAGTTTGCTTCACCATTTATGGCATGGTGAAGTTGAGGTCAGAGTAGCGTAGAGGAAGTTAGAGGGCATTGGAGTGATTCTTATGCAGGAGAAGCACCCTATTACTTATGATAAGGAAACGTTAGCCATTATGCACACTTTGGCTAAATTCAAGCAATATTTGGTAGGTAGAAAATTTTGTATCAAAACTTACCATAATAGCCTAAAAGACTTTTTGGGGTAGCAAGATCTCAATGATAGGAAACAGAAGTGGGTGAGTAAGTTACAGTCCTATGACTTTGATATTAGATATTTTAAAGGGACACAAAATGTAGTTGTTAATGCTTTGTCATGTAGGCCCCATTTGAGCTTATTGATAGATATATCAAAGGATTGGAAAAAATTGATCCTTGCAAAGTATGCAAAGGATGCATAGATTGCCAAATCCATAGATGGAACTATTCAAGATAGCAGATACACCCTTGTGAATGAGCTCATCATTTACAAAGGGTAGATATTTTTGGTTTCGGGCTCAATAGTGAGGAGGATGGTTCTGAAATCTTTTCATGATTCACCTATGGTAGGACATCCTGGTTTCTACAAGACATACCGATAGATTAGAGAATGCTTCACATGGAAAGGGCTCAAAGTAGAAGTACTTTAGTATATTAGGGAGTGTCCCACCTACCAGCAAAATAAGTAGGAACATTCCTATCCAGGCTGTTTACTTCAACCACTTCCAATTCCTAATAGAAAGTGGGAGTGTTTATCTATGGAATTCATCACAGGACTTCCTAGAGCCCAAGGCAGGGACTACATATATGTGATTGTGGATCCCCTTATGAAGTCTGCACACTTCTTCTCGATCACTGCTACACAGGTGGCAGAGATATTCTTCAAGGAGATATTCAAACTACGTGGCTTACCTCAGAGCATTTTCAGTGAGAGAAACAACAGGTTTATGAGTCATTTTTGGTAGGACCTATTCAAGTTGTGTGCGATAGAGCTCACTCTAAGTACTAGCTACCACCCTCAGACAGATGGTCAGACAAAGATAGTGAATAAATGGGTGGAGGGATATCTCAAAAATTATATAGAAGGGAAACAAAAGGTGTGGGTAAAGTGGATTTATCTCTCTAAGTATTGCTACAATACTACATATCACATGTCTATTCAGATCTTACCCTTTATGGCCCTGTATGAGAATGAGGCACCCGATATTATGGATATACTTTTGAGTGATAGTAGAGTACCCAGTGTAGGTGATTTGTTACAAGAGATTCAAGACATTGTTAAGACTCTCAAGGATAATATAACCAAGGCACATAATCAACAGAAGCAATATGTAGACTAGAAGAGGACAGAGCATACTTTTAAGGTTGGAGATATGGTGTATCTTATGTTGCAACCTTACCGTTAATCCACTCTCAAGAAGAGTGGTGCTGAGAAAATTAAGCCACGATACTATGGTCCATTTAGGATTATTAGGAAACTAGGAGAGGTGGTTTATGAGTTAGATTTTCTAGCCAAGAGAAAGGTGCACAATGTTTTTCATGTGTCACACCTCAAGAAGGTGCTAGGACATCATATTGTTCCTTCTACAGTGCTACCACCCTTGGATGATGAGGGAAAATTGATATTGGTGCTAAAGGCTATCATTGATTTTAGGGAAAGGAGCTTGAGACGGTGCACTATAAGGGAGTATTTGGTGAAATGGAAGGACCTCCCAGTAGAAGATGCAACATGGGAGAATGAAGAGATTTGTAGCATCTAGACTTAAAGTTGCTTGAGGACAAGCAATTTCATGGAGGGAAAATTGTTATATCCCCATCGTTTAAGCATATAAGTGGAATTCTTAGCCTTTACATTCTTCAAAGGCTAAGTGGAGAAATAAGGAGAAATTGATTAAATTAATTTCTTATAAAGTCCAAAAAAAACCCAAAAAAATGACTTTATATTTAATTAATTTAATTTATTAGAAAATGCATTAAGTGTTGGAAGGGGAGAAGCTTCTAGCAAGTGCATTAATTATTGGAAGAGGGAAACTTCTAGAGAATGCAATTATTAAATATTTTATTTAATTATTGTATTACAAGAGGGAAGCTTCTAGCAAGTGCATTAATTATTGGAAGGGAGAAACTTCTAGAGAATGCAATTATTAAATATCTTATTTCCTTCTAGAAGAGTGAAGGAAAAGTATAGACAGAGGTGAGAGCTTCATTTTTTATCATTCAATTTTTTGAATTGCATTTGATATCAAGTTGGGAGAAGAAACTAAGGTTTTTGATTTCAGTCAGCCATTGGAGAATGTCAACTCTTTAGTGTTGCAACCATTTGAGGTGGTGAAATATCCATTGAATTTGGTATTTGGGAGAGCTTCAATTTAGGATTTCTATTTTGTGCTTAAATTGGAGAATAGATTTTGATTGCTATAGTACACACGTACGATGTCATGCTACAGTGTCTTTGTTTGATTCATTTCCACTCTAGGGCATCACTATTGTCATTGTACTCATCAGCATATGATTTGGTTGTGATAATTCAGAATCAAATTTTGGCATTACTGAAATCATTGTTTTTATCTCATTTCCATGTATTTGCACTAATAATACCAAAAGAATTGCATTTGAATATTAGTTCCTTAAGAGGATATTACATTGGTATCAGAGCTTGCTTGGCAAGCATTTGACAAAATGTCAAACAACTGAATTAGAGAGATTTTTTGGTGTTTGAAGAAGTTATAACCAGTTGGGGCTATTACAATGAGCTTGGGTTTTACTAGGAGATAAGTTAAGAGTGGTACATGTAGTTTGTAGATCTCCTTGCAGATGGTCAATAGCCCTCTGAAACTCTTGTGTGAATAAATTTTCATCACATAATTTTGTGTAAATAGAGAATATGTTCTCCAACACCTTCTTCACACTCTCCATCTTGGTTGCTAGATCAACCTATCTTAGTGCCATAGCACTAGATATACTCTCAAGTACTTTAGTGTGAAATTTTCTCTTAGACCATTCTAAAAGTTTTGCATTAGAATCTGGGTTGTCATCTCTAGCCTTGTCAACAATGTTGACTAGTTGCTCAAGAATTAATTTATCTTCATCCACTTTGGGAGGCTGAAAGCATCAAGAAATGTATCTTTTATATCATGAAGCACTTGCTTCTACTTATGCTCCGTTCTTAGCAACTCTCATTGTTTCTTCATGTGAAGTGCTTCCTATAGAATGCTCATTTTCTCAATTATGATTGATATAAGATCAAACTTAGGTAGTTCAATCATCTCATCTAAGAACACATCTTCATAAGATGTATCTTCAACATGCTTAGAAGTAATAGGACTAGGCCTTGATATTTGTAAGGGTGTAGCATCTGTGCTCAGCCTCTAAAGATTTTGACTAGTAATAGGAGATACAAAGATTGGTAGGGTAACCAAGGTTTGTATAGTTATTTGTTCCTCTGGCTTAGTAGTCAACACTGACTCTTTAGTCCTATTTTCCTTCACTTCTATTCCATCTCCACCTTGCATCTATGAAATAGGTGTAGGACTGTCTTCCCGAACTATGTAGACTTTTGTCCCATCTATTTTAACTATTGAAACTACTTGCAATGATGAAATATTTGGCACTAAAGTGTTGGAATTTGGTGTCACTACATCCTTCACCTAACATACCACAATGGGCACTGAAAATTATGTGTCAAATGTGACACTTGATGCTTCTATCTCTTTTGTCTCTAAAGGTATAGGGGGAACAATAGATGTGTATGTTTGATTCTCCCCTGCTGATGCTAATTCTACCTTATTAATTTTATCTATCCTCACCAGTACAAGATATGTGCATAAGTTGGCTGCCATGATGGAATCCTTCAATATATTCTTAAAATCTTCCTCTATCAAGGGATTAACATTCTAAGAAGAATTATTAGAAAAATCCTTGATTTTTATCAAGTCCTGCTGACTTACTTGGTCTACATGTGTAGGACTGGGAGTCGATACTTATACCTCAGGTACATTTTGATCATCATGTTGCTCATCTTCAGTTGTGGCCTCTTCTACTATTTTCTCAGTGCTTCCCACATGACCATCCTTGACTAATTCATCTTTTGTAGTCTCTTTTTCCTTTTGTTCATCTATATTAGGATTTTTCATTTCTTGCCCACCTTTCTCTGTTATAGCAAGATTGGGTAACTTATAAATAAATCTCCATACAACTTTTCTCTTAGTTACAACATCCTCTATATTCTTCTTTAAAATAAGGAATGCTTTATATTTTGGGGTAAATTTTCCTTTGAGAAATTCCATAACCTCATCTATCATTTGCTTGGGCAATTTAGGCATGACTTGAGCTAGAGTTGTCTCCCTAATCTATCTTTCAATTTGTAATTTGAATTGTCATTTTTGCTCAACTCGTTCATATAAGCTCTTTGGTAATGAGTTGGTAATTTCAATAGGTGTGGTCTTTAATGTGGCCATCATTTCATATATTTCTTCCTCAACCTTATTCTTATCAACATTTCCTAACTTATCAAATTCAACATGTGTGAATTTAGACAAATCTACATTTTGCTTAATATTGTCACACACATTGTCTAAATCAGAGGTATTGTGGCTTACCAATTTGTATTGACTCATGTCATTTGATTCAATTTTCTCCTCATATGACTCGACTAGAGCTGTATACTTTCTCCTCTTATATATTTTCTTCTTTGGTTCACTCATCTCTAATGTAGCAATGGTCCTTATACCCTTTGACTTTACTATTTCCTTAATTTTCTTTGTAGCTTCCCTTGTGCTAGCCCTGGTAATAGGTACTGCTAGCTTTTTTTGTGAAGGTTTCACAACTTTCTTTGGCTTTCCTACAATAGGATCCTTTTCCTTCCTCTTCTTCTTCTCTGGTTTAGGTCCTTTATCAACTTCTTCTTCCTCGACACCTTCTATATTTACTTCTTGGTTTTCTCCTTGACCTTGAGTTGGTGCCAATGGGCCTTGGCCTTATTCTTCTACATCATCATCATCATCTTCTTCTTCTTCTTCTTCTTCGCCAAGTCTCTCCTTTAGCTTCTTGACCAATTTGTTTTTCTTTCTAATCACAAAAGTTGTTTTCAAATTGATTGCTATCCTTGATTTAGCTTCCTCCTAATTTCCAAATGAGTTAGAGCTCTTGTCTATGTCCTCTACCATTAGTAACATGATGGCTACAGATGCCTCATCCACATTAATCTCATGAGACAAGGGCTTAAGCCATCTGACCCTAGGGATAGCTACCGGCACCTATGTATAATCAACATCAACTAAGAAGAAAACATCATTATAATATTTCTCCACTAGTGATATTAGAATCTTTAGTCTTTCCTTCATGGATTTCTTGAAGATTTCAAAGTAAATAGTCATAACTGACTCAAAATTCTCTCCAAGCTACTCTATCAATTCTGAAATCTGCACTATTACTAGCCTTTTTATCTTCCACACTACCTTTGCAAATGTGGGAAATATATTTTGCACATAAAATAATATGCAAACCAATAGAGAACAAAATTTTCATGATACACTTTTTGTCTTCCTAATGGCTTCCAAGTTTTTTGATAGTTGTTGAAGTTGTAACTCGGCAAGATCATAGGTATGGTCAATATTAACTATTTTGTATCCTAAATCCACTACCATACAAGATACACTATTTAGTCTACTAGATTGAAAGAAATTGTGAGAAATCACTCTCACTACAAAGGAAACTAGGGGGTCAAAAATTGAATCTATCAACATCCCTCTCTTGTTCGACATTGCTCTTGTATTCTTCTCAATCACCTCCTTCACATCACTACTCATGCTTATGGGTCTATCTAGGGTAGGATACCCTATGACTTGGTTAATGATCCTTTTTTTGATCTTAATGGGTCCATTTTCTAACCATATGAAGTCATCATGTATTCTATTGAGCACAAACTTTATCCATTCAGTTTTGAATACATTGGGGAAATATAGGGTATAGGTTAACCTTTTCTTTTCTACAATTTTTTCCTTCTTCCCTCAAGATTCTATCTACACAAAGTTTACTATACAATTCTCTAATCTCCATGTCTCCAATGCTTCCAACCTTATACCTATATAACAACACCTAATGTTATGTATCATGAGAACTTGTGGTGGTATCATCGATAATGCACCAAACAAATCTCCTTTATATGTTATATCAAGTATCGCTCAGAAAGATGGTTGTCTTACATCATTATTGATTAATTGAATATTATAAACTTTATTTCCTTCCTTCCTAATAGTTGTAGAGGAGCTAGACACCATTTCAAGTAATTAGGATTTGAGAAAATTGAAACAATGTAACTCGACAGACGATAAATACTTTATAATCCTAATGAATGATGATGAGTAGTAGCTAAATCTAGTTCACAAACACTTGAATCTTATTTGTAAATTTCCTTCGTGTTCTTCATGCTCTCTTTGATCTCTGATAAATGAAAATGAGTCTAGATATGAGCATATAATCCTTGAAATTTGGAAATAAATGCTCAATGCTTACACAACTATAAGCTCAGCTATCATAGGATTTTGAACTCACTCAACTTACACATGATTTTCACCACACTCATATTACATAGCAAGCTTAGCCTATACTATCACTTTTAATAGCTCAACATCAACTGAAGTTCCATTCACACTTGACAACCATTGTGAAGCTTTCTATGCTCAATAGCAACATAGAAAAAAACAAAACTATAGATTTTCTCTAGGTTCTAACTATTCCATTGCATCTTAATTCATGCATATATGTACTCTTTAGATCTTAGATTATTGGAACTGATGCATAATGAAAATTTAAAATATCAGTTCTACACATATCTTTTGATTGCTTAGTTGGGGGTGATGTGATCACCTAATTCATTGGATGAAGTGACCTCATTTGCACTTGATGTACTGCAACCTTCTCTCTTTTTCCATGTCTTTTTGATTTGAAATTTAACCCTTTCAACATCAATGTTCTCTTTTCCCTTACTACTTGGTGTTGGTGACCTTGTTGGACAATTTCTGCTGATATGACTAGTTTCAAACAATGAAAGCATGTAGTATTACTCAACCCTATACTATAATCATTTCTGAAATGTTTTCTTATACAATTATAAAGAAAATGTCCGTGCTCTTAATGATAGTGAGAACTATATCTTGTATTATAATCCTAGTTGTAAGAGTTCCCATTATGGTTTACCTTGGCTTGATTGTTTGATGACCATTTAGGCTTGGATTTTCACTCATATGCTTTGTGTCCATAATTTTGATAATTATAGTAGTATCCTTCAAATCTTTGTGCGTTCATGGTCTTTCTCTTGCATTCATGTGCATGATGTCCTTGCTTGTTGCATTTATAGCAATTTCCTCTATATTTTTTCTTAGGGCTTTGATTGACAATTTTATTTCTATAGACATTAGCTGTATGACCTAACTTACCACAATTATGACAAGTGGGTCCATTGTTCTTACCTTTTTTTCTCCTTTATTCACCACTTCTAGATGATTGTCCTTCTTCAGTAGAGTTGTAACCCAATATAGTAGTATCGTTGATAGGTCTTGGTGATTCCATCAATTTCTCAATGTATTTTATGGCTTCATTAGGCTTGTTAAGCTTTTCTCTTTCAACTCTCAATTCATTCTAGAGTACATCATTCAGTGACTTCAAAGTTGTGATCTCAATACCCTTTCCATTCAATTCATTATTAGAAATCATCAATTGATTCATTGTATCTAATTACATGTTAGTAATCTTTTGCAAATCTGACGTCTTCTCTTCCAATCTGTTAGATAATACCCTTTTATCTTCTTCAATCATTACTTTTTCATCCTCAACTTTCTTTTTCTTTTCAGTCATCTCACATAGCAATATTGATTGCATCTCTTGTTCTCTTTTGAGATTCCTAATTTCTTTATTTAGGGTTCCATTCTTTTCCATCAGATCTGCAATGGTTGCATCAAACTCTTTAGAGTTTCCTTCTGCAAATAGTCCAATTTTGTTTATCTATTTGTATTGTGTGTCATTCAGTTCCAATGCCAAATCTTTTATTTTCTTTAATTATTTCTGCAACACACTCCTTGATTCATTCTACCAATGTAAGAGAAGTTGTATTTCGATCTTTTGTTTGTCCATGTTCTTTTCCAATAAGTAGACTTCCATCTTCAAGATCTTTCCTCTCAAGCTATCAAGCTTTCCTTCAAGAGAACCTTTTCTCTGATACCAATTGTTGGAATTACTTAATGGAAGAGTGAATTCTGGGGGGGGGGCGGTGGGGTGGTGTGAATAAACACTTCAAAACTTTAACCAAAACATATTCACAACACATCCATCTCATAATCAAATATATAAATTGAAATAACTATCCATTCATGTCATACATAACATAAGGTAAATAATGCTTGACACAAGATATTGGTTACCTAAAAACCCTCCAAAGAGAAGGTAAAATAGGGGTGGGGATGACACGTACAAATCTTCACTAATGTAGTTGTAAAGTCTATCCAATTAAGGTTACAATTGTTTAATCATAATCTATGATCTACCTTATAAAAAGGTCTACCTTATTAAAGGCTTACAAAGAATGTTAGGTCTCACCCTGCTAAAAGTGTGCCTTGTTAGAGGACTTAAACTTACAATAAAGTAAGCACTTGATTAAGAGATTAACAAAATTTTGTTAGAACATGAAACCTATTAGGGCTACTCTGTTAGGATATTTTCACTAATTCACTTGTTACAATGTTTCAACATTGATCCTTTCATTAACACCACTCTACTAGATGTCATATCTTCTCTTTCCTGATCTATACTTGATCCTCCTCATCAGATATATCACCTTTGTCCTCTATTTTCTATGTTCTAATTTCCTTTAACTGATTCTACAATTCATTCCTTTCTCACAGCCTCCTTAGTCACCATGAATGCTCTTTCTACACTTAGCATTCATCCTTCTCCTCACATACATGCATTACGAACTCTTTAGGGTTTTTCCTCCTTAAGAAGACTTAGGTCAACTAGGATTAGGTAGGAATCAATGAGTGTGATTCATCCATTTTGACACTTAATACATCCCTTTTTCTAATTGGTTGCATGTATTGCATATGGATTCTCAATATATATTCTATAATTGTAAAAAAATCCTTAAGTTGACCCAAAAATGGTTTACATAGGAGTTTGTGCCATTACAAACAACTATGCCAAAAACTATTTACTTGGCACTTGAAATCTCTTATGCTCGGCATCCACTATATTCTTAATGCCATAACTCAGCTCCTAATTGACTTGGCATCCATTGTTTACTTGGCATGTGTTGACTTGCTCAACACATGCTATTTTCTTGGCACATACTAGTGCCTCACACTAACTAACTATATTGTTCGGCATGCATTGTCTGGCAATTGATGCTAGGCATGCTTTGATCACTCGACATACACTCTATTTCTGGTTGAATATGACTTAAGTGTGTTGTCACTCATTTATCAAAACCAAAATGAGATCAACACTTAAAACGTGCACATGTGAATTAAATGAAAAGTAAACATAATAGTAACACAAGGAAACTCATAGAACCATTATTTGTTAACTAGGGAAACCCTAACCAAGGGAAAACCCTAGTGGGGATGGTACCCACAAAATGATCCACTAATCAAAAGTATCATGTGAAAGATATTGACCCTGTTAGGAGTCTATTACATTTGTATAGTGTCTCAATCCTTGTTAGATGACTAGGCCTTGTTCGAAGGCTCAACACAGTTAGGAGGTGTTATTAAAATTACAAAAATGTATGCAAGATAAGCACACTACCCAAGCATGCAATATACATTAATATTATGCACACAAAAGTTGTGTATGTATGTATATGTGTGTGTGTGTGTGTGTGTGTGTGTGTATATATATATATATAAACCTCTTGCCAAAGCTAATATCTTCAATATTTTATTTGACCTTCATAGCTCACTATAAAATATTCACATATATTGTCACTTAGCTCTCTGATTACAAAATTTACATCTCAAAATGATAGTATAGTTATGACAATAACCACACAAAACTTCGCATCAAGAGTTTTGTCCTTTATAACATATTTTTCTATCATTGTGACTTTCATACCATCACACATGTCCCAAAATGAAAAAATGACTTTTTCTCACTTAGGGTTAACATCTAGGATGTTGTCCCTAATGTCCTAAGTAATTCTTTTGCTAAAAAACTAATTCCTTAACTTAAAATATGCAATTCCTTATCTTTGTCTTGTTCTGCCTATGTATACCTGCAATCACTAAATCATTAATAACTATGTCCCTATTGCTTATAATGACTCACACTTTTTCATGTAGGATCCTTATAACTTGTCCTTGTGCATGTGCCAATTCCCTATCAATCAACTTTGCAAGCCAAAACTGTGTCTGTTTTGATAGATAAACTCTACAATACTTGTACAAGTTTTCTAAGTCTTTTTACCAAAACGTCATCTTCATAATCTACTCACTTAACACTGAATATGTGCTTCCATAAAAAATAAATGCAAACTATCTACCTAGCTAAATTGCCAACAATCTCCCCCTTTGGCATTGATGGCAACATATGGAAAAATTGGCTAAGTCCCAAAAATTCAAAATTGTGAAGTTATTTACATGGCCATTACAAATTTTCAAAATGTGGATCATTTTCTATTTATACCATATTTGCATCCTTATATCTCATAGTTAAAATAGTACATACCACTCCCCCTTTGACTATAGTCAATCTTATATCTCCCTTTACATATACACTATACAATTTTTCATTCCACACTCCCCCTTTGACATCAATGACAAAGGTGAGTGAAAAACAATATACAAATAAATATTTTGAGTCTACCTTTTTGTCTTCATGTTGATGACTTATTTAATAGTGAGATACAATCAAAAAAACTATTCTTCAAGTTGGGTAAACCTTCATTCCATACTCCTTTGATTGAATCTGTCACTGTAATGAGTGTACACAATCCATAGGATGCTAATTCTATTGCTTGGAAATCTAGATAAGTAAAATTTTCATATGATATTTTTGCCTTCAAGAAATCATCCAACTATTTTTATATTGGGTCAATCTTTAATGATAGATGTTCTCTTGGCAAAGAGAACCTCTGCAATGTTTGATCTTTTCCGACCTCTAACAATCTTCTTTCATCATGAATCTTTCTAATCTTTTGCTCCAAGTGAATCACTTGAGCTTCTGCATTCTTCAAGTCACGAATTATTTTCTTCATTTCATCTTCTTTTTCTTTGATTTGTGTTGTGAAGGTGTCTGTATATTCATGTGTTAGAACACATTTCTCATATAGTTCCTTTCCTTCATGTACACATCTTTGTAGTTCTTGGATGCATGTATCTAAGTTAGCTAAGTCATTTTTAACACTGTGACATAGTTTTTTGAACATGTTAGCAACATGTTCAACTTATTCTTTGATTGTAGTTACTTCAATCATAGTCTTATAATGACTATCAATTTTTTCCAAGACTTTCACCACCTTCTTTTGTGGATTATCTTTATTGACCTAAATGTTCATTAAAATTTCCATCATCCCTATAATCTTTTCTAGAATCACTTATGTTCCTTTGATTCCTTTTCTCTTCTCCATTGGTGACCAAAGCTGATATTTTACTAAGCATTTCCATTTCAGGATCCTCTGTTGATGTCTGTGGTGTAGAGCTCATCATGGTAGCAATCAATAATTTTAGTAAAGACTTAGAAGAACTTGGTATTTCTTTGCTTTTATCCTTAATTGGAGTGACCAATTGTGTCTCTATAACATTCCAACTTTCATCATCTGGTTGTTGTAATGGTTGATCATCAATAGTATCTATATGTTGCACTCCCTCATTTTCTTTTTGACCTAGAATTATTTCTATTTCAATCTCTGTGTGCTTTAGCTAGAGTGATAAATGAGATATTTCTTGTGCAACTACCTTCTAGTCAATTTTTAACCTTTTCTCAATTCTCTTAAGCTCATCTACTAAAGTACCTAGATCTTCATCATTATTCTCTTCTTCTTCTCCTTTCCTTTCAACTTCTCTTTTTTCCTCCTCTTTTTCTTCCTCAGAACTAGTATACCCAACCAAATTATCAAAAATGGTGTCATAATCCTTAAAAGGATCTTTTGATGTATCAATAGTAATGTTAGTGCTATTAATATTCATAGTGTTAGTACTAATTTTTATTTGAGGTGCCTCTGATGATGTCATCTCTATTGTTTTGTTTCCTTCTACTTCTTTCATCTCAATTTATTATTTTGTTGTTGTTGAAGTGGTAGGGGCTAAAGATTTTGTTGCTCCCCCTAACACCATACTCTCTTTCTCTTCTTTGGGTTCAAGAATGTATACCTATGTTCTTGATGGTCCTAAAATTTCATCATTAACCTCTTCTATGTAGGTCTTCAGATAGGATTATTGTGGATATGATTCATAATCATTTTGGTATCTCTAATGACTTCATCTTTTAGTCCTCCCATGATCCTTAATACTCTCATTTTATTCCTCACATGTGGATTGAGTAGATGCATTATTCTTTGCAATTTTCCATCATTCTTCATATTGAAATATTTATGAATAGCTTCTTTCCTTAATGCTTCCTCTTCTTCTTTTATCCTCAATCTTTCCTCATTAAATTTGTCATACATATCTTTAGGTAGTTCACTATGAATAGAAAGAAGTGACTTCTTAAACTTTATGATGTATTGAATCGCTATCACAAATAAGTTTCTTTTCTTACATATGGGATACCTATCATAGAATTGATTCAACTTCTTAAGATTCCCATCATTCACTATAGAGTCATTCATATTTTTGACTCCAAAATTCTAGGAAGTTCTCTTTTTGTTGCTTTCCTCTTCTTCTGGTTTTTTATATGGAACTTTAGGGGTGACAACTTGTCCTCTCATATTTCTTCTTTTATAAATGACTATGCCTTTTTTTTTCTTTCGTAGCTGCCATTTCCTTTAGTCTTTTAGGTCTAGGCACTTCTACTAGTTCTTGTTTTACTTCCACCAACCTCACAAACCTTCTTGTGCCTTCAAATGTAGATGATTAAATTTTTACTATACTTACATGTTATTTTTCATCTCTCGGCTGAATAGTTAGAGGTGGGACAAATTGTGGTTGCACTAGTGCAACTGCTGCATATGGGGTAGAATATGCTTTAGCTATTGGTTTTGTAACTATGACTCCCATGGCTAATGGTGTTGATTCTAATAATGTAGAGATAGGGCCTATTGCTACCAATGGTAGAACACATAAAATGTTCTCTTTCCCAATTTTCTTCATGCCAGATATAGTTTTCTTTTAAACTGCTACAAAATCTTGTGGGTTCATATCAGTATCTTTCATGATCTTCTTTATTATATAATCAACCTTCCTCTTTGCAAATTTCTTAATCTTATCTTGATAGGCCAACTGCATATTTTTCTCACAAGTTCCAAACCATGTATAGTTAGGACCTAATTCCAATTTAAGAATTGTTTGTGCATACCTTTTAATTTTTTCTTTTGTTATCTCATATCCAAGAGGGTTAACATAGAGAATCCTAGGTGTAACTGCCTCCATGTATGTCAAATTTGTGTCAACCACAAAGAATATTTCATCTTTATACTTCTCAATCATGGATCTTGGTATTCTTGTTCTTTATTTCATCTTAGTTTGAAATGTCTTCACAAGAAGTGTTGCACTACTCTCAATTTTATCAATAGGATGCCACCTATACAAGTCTATGATCTTTTCCATAGTGCATTTGTCATTGTTCCAATCAGCAAGGGGCATGAATGAAAATATCCTCAAAAAGGTGAAAAAATATGTAAGTAATCAAAGATTGAACTCTAAACTATCCATTTCTAACTCTTTGTATCCTTTCAAGGTTTTTGAATCAATTGGATTCTCAGAATTTCACATAGATTCACTTGGGTTTTCTCAAATACACATCTTGTATGATGCATGCAAAAATCTTACTTCTATCTCATCATCTCTAGAACTTGAACATAACTTAGATTCCATAATCTTTCTTAAAAACCTCACATCATCTTATTTTATTTTTCTTATGACTATTCCTCTTCCATTATAGGTTGATTTTGTGTTCTCAATTACAATCTTCTTTATATTTTTCTCATTCAGTGGAATCAAACTGTCATTACTCAAACTAGTGACTTCATGAATTTGGCTATCTGAAAACTACATTATCTCCTATCCAAAACATTTCATCCTAAATTCTACTTAGGATAATGTTAGTCTAGTCTTCATTGTCAAATTCATGGTAAAATATGTATTTCACTACATCATTCTAACCAAAAAGTTCAAATACATCCTTGAATGACATATCTTGATTGTATATTTTGTCAAATTCACTTGAAAATTTTCCTTCACATACTGTCTCATATTTGTATCATGTATAACTTTAAATATCTCCCAAATATAGTACTCTGCTAGGGATTTACAAATAGGTAGTTGTAGGGTAATCCTTTAATGGTGGAATGGGGTTTAGCTTAATATTAGGTATTGGGATGTCTTCAAAATTGTGAATAATTGATTCTTCCATTTAAATGGTTTAAATGCTTAATCGTACTTCACAAATTAACTATGCAAGAGCGTAAATACCTTTAATTCATGATTTAGGGCTTATCATGTGTATAGTGAAATAATTTGACAAATCTCTCAAATTAATGATAGATTGCTCTTAATTGTCTTTCCATTTCTCCTTAACTCTTCACTCAATCAAGTGGTAATAAAATAATTTATTTCAACCTTTAAATCTACTTTGATTTACCTCTACATTAATTACATAAGTACACATCCATAAAGAAGATGATTTCATTAACCAAAGAACTTATTTCACTTCATGCACTCACATATTTACCCAAAATATCATGCTCACTTAACTATGGCTTCCTTACATCGATTTATACCTCCTCTTAACTACACAAACCTTAATTCTTTCTCTAAGGGTTCAAATTATTTTTTGGTGTTAATCCCCTTTAGTTTTCTAATGAAATAGTTGCTTAGATTAATAAAGGTTGGTTTGCAACTATCACTCACTTGAACTTATTTTCAAGTGTTTCACTTCTCTACCCAATTTTGTGAACTTGTTGGTGTCTTAGCCTTAACAAATGTTTCATTGAATTTTCTACATTATCTTTGACATTTTCTTTCTGACTTAGTATTACTTCCATTCCTCTTGACATTTTTATTTCAATTCCTTCTATAGCTAGGTGTTCTCATGTTATTCCTTATGTTGTTTGGTATTCTCACATTGTTCATTCTACAAAATATTGTTGTATATCCCATATTGTTTTCACATCTAGGCCCCAATTGATTAATTTGTAATCTACAATCTCTAGCAATATATCCAAAGTTGTTGTAATTATAAATTACATCTCTATTTCTTATAACATTGGTTCCTCCAATAGGTGTACTAGCTATAGGGTTAGTACCTTGATACATATTACTATTAAATCTACATCTCATACACTCACCATTCTTATGTCCATAAGCATAACAATTATAAAAATAACTAGAAAAAGGTTTTGAATACTTACCTACATAGTTCTTCTTCATATGACCAACTTCATTGCATGCACAACATTTTCTAGTAAATTACCTTCTTACTTCTTTAGGTGCTTTAGATTGCTTAGGTTTATGTTTAGATTGATTAGACTCAACCTTTCTCACATCTTCTTGCTATGGTTTAGGCTATTGGATCACAAGTTCTAGTTTCTTTGTAACTTCATACCTCTTTGATGGTTATCCTTCAAAGTATCCAAGACTAATCTTATCATAAGAAGGTCTTTGTGCCATGATCTATTCATCGAGAATATCACTACTTGAATACAACTTCTCAAGGTATTTCTTTGATTGTGTAAGCTCTCCTTTCACAATGGTATTATACTTCTCAAGTTCTACATATTCCCTTCTTTGTAGTCTCAAGTTCAAATGACACCTTTGTAAGCCAATATTTTAGATATGCATTATCAGATCTCAAATTTGATTCAATCTTCTTGTTATCATCCTTCAAAATAAATTTAAATTTTGTAATCTCTATCTCATGCTTTAGGATTTGATTCTCTTTCTTAAGTCTTGAAACTTTGTCACTATCCTTGATCTAATATTTAGACTCTTTCTTGGATTTAAAGTATTCAATCTTTTCTTTCAACTTATGAATGTAGTCTTTTACATTTTCATACTTGTCCTTCAAGGAATATCTTTCCTTTGTGAGTACATCAAGTTTCTTAATATCTTCTTCTAGGTTCTTCTATAACTAATCCATATCCATAGAGATCATACTCAAGTTGTTAGGCCTTCTCTGAGTAACTATGATTTGATATTGATTATTAGAAGTAGGAAATACTAAGCGGGGGATGGGGTGAATCAATATTTCACAAACTTTTTCCCAACTATGGATATCTTTTATAATCTTAATAAATGCACATGTAAATAAACTAAAAAGTAAATGTTTATAGAAGTAAAACAATGCAACTCATAACACCATTATTTGTTAACTAGGAAAACCCAAGCCAAGGAAAAACCCTAGTGGAGATGGTATCCACAAAATAATTCACTAATTAAAAGTACCTTGTGAAAGATATTGACCCTATTAGGAGTCTATATTGGAAAAAATTTCTCAATGGTATGTTGTCATCGATGTTACACAAATATTAGTATTAACCAAGCAATGTAGAGTTTGCAATATTAACCTTGTATATCTCACTATTGACCAAGTAGTCGGGTAAATAAGATAATTTATTATTAACTGATTAGTTGGTTAATGAAGAGAATCCTTCTTGCAGTATTAATTGAGTTGTCAGACATCTGATAATAGAATGTAATTGTCTAATAATTTTTTTTTTAAGGCTTACTATTTGGATGTTTATTGATTATTTGGAAGGGTATTCAAGCCGAATTTTCATATATTATGATATATAAGAAAGATCAAGTTGTGAAAATAAAATGAACAAGTGAATATGAAATAAAAGATGGATATGTGAGTGAAGGAAGAGTAGGAAAGTGTGAAAGATAAACTACAAAGAATATTTGATCAGGAATGATCTAGAGATCAAGCCAGAGAAGAGATTTAAATCTACAAAGATAGTTGGTTTATGAATCAGGTCAAATTGTTGTTACCTTCTAACCATTGTAGAAGTAAATAGATCTCTTAATAGAGTTGACTTAACAATCATTTTGTAAATCCACATTTCAAGGTTGAAGTGTTTGAAGACCTCTAACAAGAACACTCCTAACAGAGTGATCTAAATCCTCTAACAAAGTCATACTTAATAGTATGTTTTGTAATCTTTAATAGGGTTGGATCCTAATAGGGCTCATTTTAGACGAATGAAAAATATTATGACCAGTTGCAAGGTGGTTTTTCCAAATTGTGTTTCCACATTAAATCTTTGTGTCATTTACATGTTATTTTGTTAATGCTTTATGTTTTTGCAACCAAGTTACTAAAGGTTAAAACAAATTAATATTCACATGATTTCCTTGTTAACTGAGTATTAGTAATATTCTAGTGTTAATCGAGTTGGACAATATTGCATGATCAGTGAAATTTTGTAGTGACATCTAAGGGACAAGAAATTGTTTTTGTAGTAATTGATTCACCCCTCCCCTCTTAGTTACACTCTTACATTTACAACAATTGGTATCAAAGAATTTTTTGCTTGCAAGAAAGGTTTCAAGGACCTAAGCTAAAGACCAAGATGTCTTATAGAAGGGAGATTCCTAAGCTTAATAGAGATAACTTTTCAACATGGTAGGAGTTGATGAAACTACATCTATCAAGCATTAGTGATGTTGGTCTGTTCTACTTGGAGAATAAATATGTGCCACCACCTAACCCTATGACTGTGGAAAAGATGAAAGAGGCCAATGTTAAAAATATTATGATGATTGATATTGCATCCTCTCTAAACTATTCTTAGTTTAATGAGGTCAAAGATTGCCTTACTACATTTAATATTGGGAAAAACTACATAAAGTCTATGTGGGTGATAACAATGTGGAAAGAGCCAAGGCAAAAAGTTTAAGAGGCAAGTTTAATCAAATGAAAATGAAAGAAGGTTAGAACTTTGTCCAATATAGTGTTCAAATAATCAAAGAAAGTGTGAGTGCAATCAGAGCTGTAGGAGGTAAAATTGATGATGAAACAATAGTCAGCAAGGTACTAAGAACACTTATGCCTGCTTATGCAATTATAGTTTCAGAAATTTAAGAGATGAGATGCAATCCTACAAATGATATAACCTTGGATGCACTTGTGGGAAGATTGATAGCTTTTGAGTTGGATAACTTTGATAACTATGATCCTACTTCTAGAAATCTAGAATCTGTATTCAAATCCAAACTAACTCTTGGCAGAAAAGGTGGATACTCAAAAGGAAGGTAGGTTGACAATGAAGAAGAAGAAGAATTAGATGATGACCTTAAAATCTTTGAAGCTCTTCTAGAAAAAAGAGTATCAAGAGGGAAAGGAAAATTCAGAGGCAAGATTCCATTGATTTGTTTCTCATGTGAAGAGGTTGGTCACATTGCTGCAAGATGTCCAAACAAAAAAGATAAAGATGAGAAAAGAAATAACATGTTCAAAGGAAAGAAATACAAATGAGTCGAAAGGGGTAATAGAGTATCTTATGACCCCTAAGCACACTTAATGTCATCGAGTGGGTCAAAAAGGGTCATAGGGTATTCTAAGGCCCATTTTGAGTCATTAGATCACATCATTTATGTGGTTAGGGGTCCTAGGAACTATAAACACACATATTGTGATTGAATGGGGTTAAATATTGTCAAAGGGTACCCTATGACCATTTTTGATCCTTTGAAACCATTATATGTATGGTTAAGGGTCCTAAAACCTTTGAAAAACATATTAAGTATCCTAAAAGGGGTCACAATAGTATAAAAGAACTTTTTAAAAAGTTAATTTTTTTTTAAATTTAAAAAATGGGTATTCAATTTGGGAACATGTATCTGATTTGGGAACGGGTATCTGATACTATCGGGTACCCGATTGGGCTTGGGTTTTCTGTGGATGCCAATCCTCCATGGTCAACACCAAAAATGTTCCAAAAACGTGTTTTTAGCTTGTTGTTGTGTGTTTCTAACTTCAACAATGTAGCTAACGGTTTTTTTTCATCCAAATTTGATGAAACAAAAAGGGTTTCTTGAGAACATTCTTAGCTTTCCATCGATATAATGCCTGTCAAATTATGAGTTAAGTAAGTAATTATTACTTATTTTCTAATGGAGTTAGCTACAAAGTGTTGATTGACACACTGATTGAAAAATAGCTATAACTTTCAAACCATATAAGATTTTTGAAATCCAAAAGATGCGTCACATTCTATGCTTCGACTAGTATAAGAAAAATTAAATTAAATTTTGAATTTTTTTGAACTAGTTAAGGTGGTCAAACACGAGATTTTTTTAATTCTAAAAATAATATAGTAGAAAATTCATAATTAATTATGTATTTGGAATAAAACTATCCAAAAATATGTGTCACATCCAAGCATGAGTCTACTTTTTATATCTATAGTTATATTAAAAAATATTATCATTTTATTTTGATTAAGGTGGTCAGACATACACCTATTTTTTATTTTTGCCCAAAAATTTTTGTACTACTGAATTAAAATTCAAACTTTTGACCAATCAAATAATTTTTTCTTTAGATAAGACCTAGTAGTTTAGAAACTGCATTCAATTTCCTACAGATTATTTTCTTACAACTTTTTGATATAAAGTCCAAAATCACTTTCAAATTATGTGTCAAGTTGACATAACCCTGATTTGTTGGTTTTTCATTACCACTTAAGGTCATAGTTTGGTTGACCATGATCCTGCACATACCCGTCTCTAGGAAATTGAATTTAGTGTCTAAACTACTAGGCCTTATCTAAAAATAAATAAAAATTGTTTAGTCAAAATTTTGATTTTTAATGCAAAAATACAAACATTTCAAGACAAAAAAATAAGTAGACATATGTCTAACCACCTTAATTAAAATTAAATGATAATATTTTTAATAATATTCTAGATATAAGAAGTAGACTCATGCCTGGATGTGACACATATTTTTGAGTTTTTTTTCTAAATAAATAAATTATTATTATTTTTCTACTCTAGTATTTTTTTGGAATTAAAAAATTCTCGTGTCTAACCACCTTAACTAATTCATAACTCCGCAAAATCTATTTAAAAAAAAATTATAGTAGAAGAAACATAGAATGTGATGCATCTTTTGAATTTCAAAAATGTTGTACCATTTGAAAGTTAGAGTTGTTTTTCAAGTAGTGTGTCAATCAACACTTTATACGTAATCCCATTAGAAAATAAGTAATAATTACTCATTGAACTCATAATTTGACAAACCTGACATTTATGGAAAGCTAAGAACATTCTTAAGAAACCCTTTTCATTTCATCAAATTTTAGTGAAAAAAAAGTTGTCAGAGCTACATATTTGAAGTAAAAAAATAAAGAATAGGCCAAAAACACATTTTCGGGATATTTTTTAAGTTGACTATAGGGTTGGTATCAAAAGATATAGTAGGCCTTATAAAGGTATTAATTATTTTTGTTTAGTATCAAGATGGCTGGGGGAAAAGTTGGAATAGATTTTGAAATGCTTTAAGGCATTTCAGAACTACATCTTTTTCATATTGTCACTTTTTGGCACACCAATATCCTGCACATACCCTATAGATAGAACATAAATTGTATTTATTGAAACATCTTTAGAAAGTGTTGAGAACATGAAATAGATGGGAGTAAAATTCATATTCCAAACCCTTTATAGCTAAGAAAATGTGAATGGTTTGATATAATGCCTCAGAAAATATAGTATCACATTACTTGTGATTGTTTAGGCGCATATGTAGAGTCCAATCATCATAGAAATGGAGTTTTAGAATGTAGTGCCATTACATGTATAGATGTGGTTGCTGCAATATGATGTCAAGAAAAACTAGATTACCCATTACTTAGACTTTGATTGGGAAAGTTGGCATAGGTAGAGGCATATGACACATTTTTCACCATACCAAGTGCCTTTCCTTAGCAATTTGGAGAGGCAGTACCCCTAAATGCAACATTTCTGCCCTAAATTCGATCTACTTAGACTAATACCCACTATTAGTAATTTGGCATGAGTGGAAAAATTGGAATCAAAATTTGGATTGTGAATAAGAATATTATTTTTATATTTCAAAATTGTAAAATGGATCTCCAACTCGTAAGCATTCTATTCATGGGAAAATTTAGTCATGAATCGCCATAAT
Source organism: Cupressus sempervirens (assembly GCA_028749045.1). Taxonomy (NCBI): domain Eukaryota; kingdom Viridiplantae; phylum Streptophyta; class Pinopsida; order Cupressales; family Cupressaceae; genus Cupressus; species Cupressus sempervirens. The sequence continues at coordinate 240,513,758 of CM053784.1, read as the reverse complement.
CATCTATAAAGATATTATTATAGGTGAATGTGAACGATAAGTTAGTTATCTTATTTCACTGTTCATAAATAAGCTTGATGACTTTTCTCAATTTGATAGTTTGGTAACAACATCCAGGATATTAAACGACTCTGCAATATACTATTGGCATAGTGTGGATGTAGGAGTGTTCATTTTTCAAATTATATTGGGGCTTTGATGTAAAACCTATTCTATTTTTGTTGCTGTGTAATCATAAATTTACTTCTAGATAGCAATACTAGGTTACCAAACGAGGAGTGTTAGCAATCAAAAGTTTTGATTCTACCATCTCACCTTGCTGTGAGGCTAAGTTCATGGATTTTAATCTTGTGTGTATGGAATGAATACAAAATATGCTTCAAGCCATAGGTAGAATACACATGGTTACAAAGTTTATCATTACTTGTTTTATAGATTGTTAATTTCTGATTGTGGTAAATGGAATGGTTATTGATTTTTCAAACTACAGTTTCACATATTTATTTCCACATTTCTAGCAATTGTATGATGTAGTGATTGCTGAGTAGGACATGGTTCTTACACTTTACCTCTATCTATATCCCATTATCTCTCCTCTTTCTCTAGGAAATTAATTTATTGTTGAATTAAATTATTATCTTACTTCTAATCCATTTTGCAAATTAATACTTTCTGAGTTGAATTGTGTACAAGGTTTTTGAATCACTTGTATGTAATCTGTGGTACTCCCCTCATTACTCTTCTTACTACAGTTGCAATATTCATGCTTGTAGATCAAAAATTTGGTAGCAATCTATGCCTTTTGTTTTTTCTATTCCTTATATATCTGGTTCCGTGCCCTTTTTCTCCTGCCTTTTATTTTAAAGGGATTTTTTTTGGTATTGTCCTAGATTTTGAAAATTTCCAAGGTTGCTTGTTTCTAGACGATTGCTCTGGAAAACTTATTTTCTGGATGGTCCATTTTCACATACAATGAGCTTGCTCACATACTTTAAGATAAAAATTATTTATTGTTAAAAGTTGTTTCTTTTTTAAGAAAACTCAATAGAGTTGTGAATTATAATGCATATCATTTGTGAATTTACTTTGCTGAGTTTTTTCAAAAAGTGATCTCATAACTGCTATTCCTAAAAATTTGTGTCTTTTCCCCTGATATTTTTTTGTTTCAGTCTATATTTATCCAATCAATCTTTGTTGAACTCCTGCTGAGAAATTGCTTAAGATCCTCTCAATAATACACCGTTTCAAGCTGTATTAGAACAAAGTTGTAGCCGTCTTTTAAACTTTTGTCTATGATCCATCTCTTTAGGGAAATTTAATTGTGCTTTCAAGTTGAAAGAAATGTTATCTTCATCTGGATAGCAATGATTATGTATATTTCTAGATTTTCAGACAACCCTTTTATTTGGAATGATTCTGCAGTGATTGCATGACATAGTGGACTGTTATTGATGATTAAAGAATATTAGAACTTTGTCATAAGTGAAGCAATTACATATATGTAAATTGTATGCTTGTTTTCAGAATGTTAGTCCTAGATTCTGGCTTAGCAACGTTTCTCAAGAACGGTATGAAGTCAGGGAAGATAAATCCACAAGAAAGGTAATTGTTTACTTATTTCATGAGCAGTTTCTTATTGAGTGGATGCCAACTTCTGTTAGACAACATTTTTTGCTTTAAAATGTAGTATGTGATTGATACAGAGACCGAGGTGTTTGAAAGCTCTGCAAGGAGTAGGCAGTGACTTGGAATAAGCAAATTGTTACATCTCAACTACACTTGGAATAAGAAGTCAGTTCCATCCCAGTTGTGCAGTTGCAAACAGTGTCTACCACATGAGTTTGTTAGGTGAAACTAGAGATCACTATTCAATTTGTCTACATGACTGGAAATTTCAGACAAGCCAACAAATTTGAGGAACTCTTGATTGGTTTGCAATGTACATAAAATCAAAAGAAATGTATAAAAGCTAAGTAAAATTAATAGCTATGAATTGAATTCTTTTTAAATTGCATTTCAAGTATGTGAGAATTTGTTTGGCTGCACAAATAGTCATTTTTATTGATGAACATGAGATGACCAAACCTACCATAATCACAATAAACTGGTAAAAAGTCATCTCTTGGTGATGCTTGCTTTCTTTCATGCTCGAAATGAATTGGAACTATTCCTGCCAATTGTTTGATGAGGCTGGTTTTTCACATTTTGATAACACTTATGATGCTTCACTGCAATGTCAAAGGCAGTTTGAATGCCTGAATTATTTCATATCCATTGAAGTCCATATTAACATGTCCACAGTTTTGGGTGGTGATGACTAGAATGTATCATAATCATATGGGTCATTCACATGTTTTTATTTGTACAGTTAGAAGTTAGTAACTATTAAATCGGTCCATTTGGCTGATTGACTTGACCGAACTTGTCTTTAGTAATATGGAAATTTCCCTAAAGATGTTAATAAACATTGCCTTGACAAATTCTAACAAGTAATTCTAGAATGATGAATCAAATTCTAAGAGAACCATGAGGAATGCATATGCTTTAATTATGGAAGTCATTGTAGCCTTATTGCTAGACAAGGCTAAAAATGGAATAACAAGTTGGTAGTAAAGCCATCCTAGTAAACACCAAGAAGAACCGCAACAGAGATCAATAATCTAAAGAAGCATTATATTATCAATGATCACAAGATCACTTAATCAAAATTTACAAATTTAGAACTCAACTATAACTCAGCTAAAACTTACAAATTTGCCAAATCACTTTGGAAACTGGTTGGAATGAACATCATATCTAAAAAATGAACAAAGTTTGTATTCATTTTGTGGATGCCAAAATATAAACTCTGAGAAACAAAATTTGTGGGAGATGGATCTATATCAGTTTTTCTCTATGTAGCAGGTTTTGCACCCTCCAGCCTCCCACCTGGTGTTGGTGCATCTGTGGATGCAGGCTGGGTGCATACAGGGTGCACACGCAATTCTGTGATTACTTCAATGATATTTTTTGGTTACTGATGGTCTTTAGTGGAGATGTATACACAGCCAGTGTATGGTGCTGTAAATTAAAGAACAATTGGGCCAAAATGCTAATGATACTATTGGAAACCAATAAGCCTAACTTGTTTTAAACTCAGTAAAGTTTTCCACAGTAAAAATTACAAAAGTATAAAAGAACACGTGAATCAATAGTATCAAGGAATGTTAGCTGTAATCATGATGACAATTTTTAACTAGTTTTATACAAATGGTAACTTAAATTTACATGATTTTGTTGATAAACTTTTAGATGATTGATGAACATTAAATTTTGTTTCATGAACTATAATCATTGAATATCATATTATGAAATGATCTAATCTTACAATTCTATATATTTCTCTCTATATGTATATATGCCCAAACTGCCAACCTAGGTTATTGTCCACAGATACCCTAAACAATCCAAGGTCTCTTGCACAATAATTAAGCTTATTATGTTCAATGTAGATCAATATGCAAGTATTCAATATCTGAAGAAGAAATCATGCCCATTGATTGAGCTTTAATCTAGTGGACTAAGAAAATAAGCGGCTTAATCTGAAATTTTCATGAGGACTGTTTAGTTGATGCTTTGCCTCTTCTTACTAGGCTGGCCAGGTTGCAGATGTATTTATGTCACAGTATAACGGCCATATATATGAAATTTTCATCTTAATTTCAAATCACATGACATTTTAATTGTATATTCCCAATTGATTTCCTTAATGAGCTTGTCTTAAGACAAGAATCACCGCTAAACAAAATATGGATAGATCATCATCTGGATTACAGAGCATCTATCACATCATTGATCCACTACTACAAAACATTTATTCCTCAGGGCAGTCCTTTATATATTCAAGATTTATGTTACAAAAAGGTGGCTAAATAATCTCATTTACCAGCCACTCTTGAGGATTTTAGAACAGACATAACTTCATCCTGTTTGATCAAATATTTAATCACATGATATTCCAGCCTCCTCTGCCACAGGAAAAAATGCTTCAATATTTCCAAAACATATTACCCATTGAATTCTACTACCCCTGGAGAATTATAGAGGGTTTAACAAGGGTTTTATGGGCTATTGATGATGTCTGGATTACCCAATTATATGTCCTAATCCCTACCCCTGACTAAGAAAAAAGGTGGTTATTTTAGTATCTTGACTGTTTGAATAGAGATCTGGTGATTCAACAGATCTTTCAAATGGATACACAGATCTGGTAAGGTGCGGAGGACATACCATGTGGAACCTGGAATCTGGAGCACTTTGAACATGTGCGACATGTGTTTATGAGTGCTTCGAACATGCCATGCATCAGGATAAAGCTCAGGTTAACAAGGTGTTGTTTTCTTGCTGGGCCTGGAAACTCCAACAGCACTGAAACAGAAACCCTAAAGTTCTCATGCAATGTGAATGAGACAACTTTTACCACATTAGACTCGAGATGATCTAACACTCCTAAGTGCATCTATTTAAGTTCAAGGGACTAAAATAGGCCAACAGCAGCTCCCAGATGGAAAAAGTGCAATCAATAGAGAAGATCTCTCGATTCTTACTAATTTGATTGACTCCTTGCTTAATCGTATATTGATTAATCTAGTCAAGCTGGAAATGTTACAAAATATTAGACATGATGTGAATGCAAAGGTAACCTCCATAATCAATTAACACCTTTAGTTTTTCCAAAACTATTGTACTTGATGTTGTTCCTACAGATTATATAAATTTCTAGAGTATTGTAATCTAATGTCTCTACCTTAAACCACCCAACCCAGGTCTAACCCAATATTCCGTCTTTTCGCTTTCTCTTCAATAGCATTATCCAAGCTGTCTTCTACTTCCTCCAACCCTACTCCTTGTTGGGTTCATGTTCTTGAGTGTTCATGGTTGCCACTACTTCTATAATTCTGTCCTCTTCCATTGATGTATTATCCTTACATCACACCTCCCTCTAAGAGAGAAGGAACAATAATTGAGAGGAGTCAATCAATAAGTTGCAAGGAGTAAAACCAAGAGGGGGTGAAATGTCCTTTTTTCTGATTTTATATGATATTTCAAGCCTCTAATCAAATTTTTAAAATCAAACAACCAATAATACAAAGATCCACCAATTTCTCAATAAACTCCAAATCGGGTATGTTCGAAATAGTGCCAAAAATTTCACAACTTCATATATTATTAATAAATCTGAAAATGGATATTTTTACAAAAATTTCAGTAGCATAACGGCCTACAAAATGACATTTTCAGATCTGTATAGTATTTACACAACAGCTCACAAACGTAGGACAAAAACTATGCTCATCGGACTTCCGAAAACAACACAAAATAGCTGAAACAACCACAAAAACACTAATAATCCATCACAAAAGTATAATCATAGCCAAATACATATATTCAGCTCTATTTTAACATCTTAATGTCTGATATACAGCAGCAACCCAAACTGATATGAAATACTCAACCGAAAATACCAAACTCTTAAAAAAACACACCCGAAAATTCACAAATCTGCACTGTTCAGCACAAAGGCAAATTCTGCATGAGCTTACACATGGAATGGCTTCAAACTCCCATCTTTAGCCTTCCTGAAAACCTACAAACTCCCGTCCTTGGGTTTCCTTCTCCACAGGTTTGGCAACCTCTGAAGAACAGCAAAGCAATAAGCGAAAATCAAGTTCTGGAATGAGCCCAAAATGTCTCCAAACCCTTTAAAAGAGGGCATAACCCTAACTCACGTCCAAGAAGGGTTAATAAAATATAATTTAATAATAATTTTAATTTATTAGTCCATTGGTTTCCAAAGATTAGCCCCTTTTGCCGAAACTTCACCTTTTTGAAGCCTGCCTGCCTTAGCAAAGTTTATTATTTTTAATTGTTTGAAAATGGGACATGAAAAGTCCTCCCCTCCCAAATATTGCTTGTCCTCAAGCAATAAAGGTTGAAATTCTCAAGAATATGTACTCATTCCCAAGTTACATCCTCTAGTGGTAATCCTTTCCATTTGACCAAATGCTCTATGACGCTCCTGTTTCTCAATCTTTTCTCTCTTGTATCCAAAATCTCTTATGGTATCAAAACTAATTTCCCTTCATCATCAAGAGGTGGTAATTCTGTAGATACTATGGTTTTCTGGCCTAGAACCTTCTTTAGGCATGATACATGAAAAATATTATGTATTTTGTTGTTTGGTGGGAGCTCCAATTCATAAGCTACCTCTCCTACCTTCTTGATGATCTTATAAGGCCCATAGAACCTTGGCTTGAGTTTCTCTGCCCCACTCCTCTTCAAGGTGCTTTGCTTATATGGCTGCAACCTAACAAATACCAAATCTCCCACCTTAAAAGATCTTTCAATCATTTTCCTATCAGCATATAACTTTTGTTGGTTCTGTGCATGTTGTAGATTATCCTTGAGGGACCTTATTATGTCTTGGCTTTGCTTGACAAAATCACTTGCTGCAGGTACTCTGCTATCAAAAAGTATTAGATCAACAAAGGAAAGGGCATCATAACCATAAAGAGCACGAAAAGGAGGCATACCAATAGACATGTGATGAGATGTATTGTAACAATACTCCCCTAGGTGTAACCATTTCACTCAAATATATTGTTGATTTGAAACATAGTTCCTCAAATATCCCTCTATCCATTTATTAACTATCTCTGTTTGTCCATCTGTTTGAAGGTGATAGCTAGTACTGGGAGTGAGTTTAGTTCCTGCCAAATGAAAGAGCTCCTTCCAACAAGAGCTAAGGAATCTACTATCCCGGTCACTAACAATGTTTCAAGGCAAGCCATGTAATCTAAAAATTTCCTTGAAGAACAATTCGGCCACTTGTGATGCTTTGAAATCAGATGTAACAGGAAAGAAATGTGCATACTTAGTTAATCTATCTACCACCACATATATGCAATCCTTACCTTGAACCTTAGGCAACCCAGTGATGAAGTCCATGGAAATACTTTCCCATTTTTGTTCAGGAATAGGAAGTGGCTGCAACAACCCTACAGGAAAATTTTGCTCACTCTTGCTTTGTTGGCATACCATACATTCCTTAATGTGTTTAAGGACATCCTCCTTCATACCCTTCCATGAAAACTGCTCTCGAATTTTCTTGTATGTCTTGAAGTATCCCTGATGACCAGCCAAAGGTGTGTCATGAAAGGCCCTCAATATCATCTCCTTAGTTTTTTATCCTGGCACTAAAAAGATCTTGTTCTTGTAATAAATCAATTCATCAACAACCTTGTACCTATTATCATCCACTAACTTATCCAAAATTTTGGTGGCAAAGGAATCTTTAGCATACTCTGAAATTATGGAGACTTTTCAATTAGCAGAGATAGATGTTAAGGAACACAAAGTGGGCTTTCTTGAGAGAGCATCAGAAACCACATTATTCTTTCCTTTCATGTATTCAATATGAAAATGATAAGCTTGCAATTTACTTACCCATTTTTGTTGACAATCATTCAAATCCCTTTGGTTCAAGAAGAACCTTAGGCTATTATGGTCTGTCTTTACAATGAATCTCCCACATACCAAATATTGTCTAAATTTATGAAGTGCATGCATGATTGCCAACATTTCCTTATCATAGATGGAGTAACCTTTCTCTGATTGATTTAATTTTTTACTCTCAAATGCTATTGGATGTCCCCGTTGAGTTAGGACAGCCCCTATACCTTCTCTAGAAGCATCACATTCAACAACAAAAGGTAAAGAGAAATCTGGAATTGCAAGCACAGGGCATGAACTCATTACCTCCTTAAGCTTATCAAATGTTTTTTGTGCCTCTTCTGTCCAAACAAAAGCTCCTTTCTTTGTCAAATCAGTCAAGGGGGCAGCAAGCTAAGAAAATCCCTTGGCAAATCTCCTATAGTAGCTACACAACCCGAAGAAACCTCTCAACTGTGTAAGATTAGTGGGTGGAGGCCAATCCAAAATTGCCTGGATTTTTTGTTGATCAACTTGTACTCCTTTAGAACGTATAATATGTCCCAAATATAGGATCTCTTGATTCTTTGGAGAGCTTGTTGGATGGATTATGACTCCTGCTGCCCATGCTACTTGTCCTCTTCGAAAAGTCCTCTCCATCCTCTTTGCAGAGACTGCCTTAGGTGCTCTATTCGATAAGCCTCTCAATATGACTTCTTTCCAATTAGAATAAAATTTAAACTCCGTAGTTTGATGGTTCATGTAATAGCCTCCAATAGAGTGCAACCATTGAACACCCAATACAAGATCTGTCTCCCCAATACCAACCACATAGAAGTCATCACATAACTCATAATCTCCTAAGGTCATCTTGAGTTGTTTCACCACCCGTGTGCAAGGCATAGTGAATCCATCAGCTACAGTAACATTGAATCCCTCAAAATTTTCTATTTTAAGCCCTCTTTTCATGACAAATCCCTCATCAATAAAATTGTGAGTTGCTCCACTATCAAGAACTGTCAACCTTTTCCCTGCTAGTACCTCTCAAATTTGAAAGGGATGGTATCTTGGGACTCCTAATAATGCTGCTAAAGTGCCATCTTTGCTGATTTCTTTTTCGTTCTCTTCTTCTACCTCCTCCTTAGTGTCATGAAATTCCTCATGCTCATCTGAATCAGATTCTGAAGCAACTTCAATATAGTGCACTTGACCTTTTCTCAAACATCTGTGTCCTGGAACCCATGGTTCTCTACAAGTAAAACAAAGCTTTTTCCTTCGTAATTCACTCCTAGTCTCTTCATCTACCTTCTTTTTTGCCACATTTATCACATCTTTTGGTGGTAGTGTTAGGAAAGCCTTTTTCTGAAAATTTCTCTTATGTTGCCAAAGATTTGGGGGTTTTTGATTAGTGACTAGTTTCATAGGCACGCAGGTTTCAAGTTGCAAGCTTCTTTTGATAGCTTCCTGTAAGGTTGAGGGTGAGAAAGCCTTAACCAAACTCTTAACAGAATCTTCTAAACCATCAAGAAAAAGATAAACAATCCTCTTCTCACTCATATCAAGTACCATAACAGCCACTTTTTGAAACTCTTCTATATACTCATTAATTGATTTGGTTTGCTTCAACTTTGACAATTCTTTAAAGTACTCTTCATCATCCTTGAGGTCAAATCTATCTATCACACTTTGACTGAAATCATCAAATGTAGTTACCTGATCATGACCTTGAGTAGTCATTCCATGATACCACCAATCATAGGTTGCATCTTCCAAGTGTAGACTTGCAAATTGAACAGCATCACTCTCCTTCATGGGGTTAAGTGTGAAGAAAGTCTGTAATTTTTGTAGCCATGCTCTAGCTGAAATTTTATTTGTTCCATCAAAAGTAGGTGTTGTAAACTTGCTTATTTTATTTTTGAGCTCTCTTCCACTTATGTCATGCTCCCTCCTGTTCTCTTTCTTGGGCATCAAAGTGTTCATCATATCCACATATTCTCTAAAAGGAACCGAACTATGAAAGTCATCATCTAAGCCATTGTAAGTAGCTCTTAATGCAATCAAGTTACCTGTAACCTCTTCCACGGGATTAAAGGCTGGATTCGGTACTGGTGGCTCATCTGCAATCAAGAAAATAGTTTTGGTTGATTTAGATGGTGTGGATTTCAGATTTCTTGGCTCCTCTGAAGTGCTCCCTTTCTCATTAATAGATGCAACTCCTTGCAGTTTTTCTGTCAATATTCGCAAAGCCTCTCTAGTTTCTGCCAAACTATCCACTGTTTGCTTCTGAGTATTTTGGATGTCTTGGAAGAATTTCTTTGCCATCTCATCTGGATCAACCATACTTTTCCCTTCCTTGGATTTTGTACTTTTACTTTCAACTGGAGGTTTGATCAAAATTTCTTTATTCTTTTCTCGCTGCAAATATCTTTTTTCTCTTTCACTTAGTTGCATGCAAACTTCTACAAACCCTTAGGTTGGCAAGATCATAGCTCTGATACCACTGAAATGTCTCTTTTTCTTATTTTATATGATATTTCAAGCCTCTAATGAGATTTTTAAAATCAAACAACCAATAATACAAAGATCCACCAATTTCTCAATAAACCCCAAATCGGGTATGTCCGAAATAGTGCCAAAAACTTCACAACTTTATATATTATTAATAAATCTAAAAATGGACATTTTTATAGAAATTTCAACAGCATAATGGCCTACAAAATGACATTTCTAGATCTGTATAGCATTTACACAACAGCTCACAAACGTAGGACAAAAACTATGCTCATTGGGCTCCCGAAAACAACACAAAATAGCCGAAAACATCACAAAAACACTAATAATCCATCACAAAAGTATAATCATAGCCAAATACATATATTTAGCTCTATTTTAACATCTTAATGTCTGATATACAGCAACAACCCAAATTGATATGAAATACTCAACTGGAAACACCAAACTGTTACAAAAAACACACCCGAAAACCCACAAATTTGCACTGTTCAGCACAAAGGAAAACTCAGCATGAGCTTGCACATGGAATGGCTTCAAACTCCCGTCCTTAGCCTTCCTAGAAACCTGCAAACTCTCGTCCTTGGGTCCCCTTCTCCACAGGTTTGGCAGTCTTTGAAGAACAACAAAGCAATAAGCGAAAATCAAGTTCTGGAATGAGCCCAAAATGTCTCCAAACTCTTTAAAAGAGGGCATAACCCTAACTCACGTCCAAGAAGGGTTAATAAAATATAATTTAATAATAATTTTAATTTATTAGTCCATTGGTTTCCAAAGATTAGCCCCTTTTGTTGAAACTTCACCTTTTTGGAGCTTGCCTGCCTTAGCAAAGTTTATTATTTTTAATTATTTGAAAAGGGGACATGACGGGGGGAAATTTTAGGAGAGTTTTTGAGGCTTGGTTGTATGCAAGAATAGTTCCAATAAGAGTAAGGCAGAAGAAATTTCCCAAGGAGTCGAGAAAAGAGGTATCAAAAAGAAGGGAAGTGGATGTGAGTAGGCTGGAGAAGGTGAAGAGTTGACATGAGATTGATTGGGCAATGAGTGAGTGAGTGGTCATGTGTAGGTTGAAAGGTTATCTGAGAGAGAGAGGGGATAAGAGTGTGCATATAAGCAAGGAGTTAAGTGTTCATGTGTGTGGGTGTGAATAGGAGAAACACATGTTCTTGCATGTAAAGAAAGAAATATTTTACATGTAACAAAGCTATTTTTTATTTTCGTTATTCAGTGGTGTCCAATATGTGTGATAACGTGCATGAAGATGGTAGCTCTTTATTGTTGTGTGTATTTACTGGAAGTTGGGTAGTGGTCTCAATGTGTAGGCTATCATAGGCATGAGCTGCTAAAATAAACCTACTTTACTTTCTTAAGTACTGTGCATGGGCTTCTTGTGTGGTTGCAAGATAGGATGCAACTTATGTCAAGTAGTACCATAGTACTTGATAGAGTTCACTCCCATTTGACAAGTATCAAAATAAGGTACAACTCTAGGTTTGAGTAGGATTGAGAGTGGGTAAAGCAAACAAATGTGCATGATGTTGTGTGAAAGATACAAGTAACATCCAACGAGGTTAGAGAAGAGGAGCAGATGATGGAGTCATAGTTGTTCATCATGAGTATAGAGTTGAGCCCATAGGAGGAGAAGCTCACACTTGAGGAGGAGGCTTGTTTATACAAATATTTGGAAGATATGAATATAAAAGACTGCATTGGGAGAAAAGACGGGAGAAAAAGGAGATGGATGGCTAGTAGTGGATCAGAACCTGCAAAGAGACAAGAAGAAAAGGAAGAAAAATTCAAGGATAAGATTCTATAGCAATATGTATAGGTTCACAAGAGTGCAGTAGGTAAGAGGTTGGGGGTAGCATTAGCAAAGGATGTTGATTCTGATGAGGTGTCAAAAGAGGAAGAAACTAAAAAAATCTCTAAGCAATCAAAAAAAGGGGCTCACATATTTTATTACCTAATACATGATTTAGTAGCATCATGGATCTTAACAATTGACACAAATTAGAGGCACAAAGTTATAATTTATAAGATTTCTTGCACTTGAAGACATAGATGGTTTCCACTAACAATCATTAATGCTTTTCATTTACGCCATTGGTGAAGGAGCTGCCATACTGTAGAGGCATTTGTAGCAAATATGGCTACTTGCATCCAAGATACATGTAGGAGAGAAGAGTGTGGGGATTGGATTACTTGCAGCAACAATAAGTCAGAGTTGAAGAAGATGATCCTTGAAGCAATTAAAGTTTTTCCCTTGAAGCAATGGTAAATTGTAGTAAAGGAAGTGAGACATGTCAAGAATATGAGAACTTTTAGCAACAAGAGGTTGTGAGTTGAGAAGGCAACATGAGAAGGAAGTCATAATGTTATAGTTACATATACAGTAAGATGATATGGTGAGAGTTCTTTTATATTGAGTAGGAAGATGCAAGTTTGACAAAGGTTTGTATTATGTAATGGAGAGTGCATGGTTGCTAATGGAGTACTGATGGTGAAACAAGAAGGGGTTTTAAGATGAGGAGGTGAGGATGGAAGTAGTGGCTATTGATGTTGACATAGATAGAATTTGATGTATTGTAGTAGGATGTATATTGACGACATTGGTGTGTTGTGCACAAAAGGGTCAAGGAAGAGCCCAAATAGTTGTAAGGAGGTGACAAAGACAATATAAGAGTATTAATAGAGGGATCGCAAAGGAGCAATGATATTGTGGGGAAAACAATTGGTAGCTAGGCTGGTTTGAGTGGCCATTTAAGGCTATGATTTAGTGACAAGTTGGTTGAAGCAACAACACGGAGAGTTTCTCAAGGAAAGGGGTGATGGTAGTACAAATGGTTGCAAAATTTTAACAAAAATAAATAAAGACCACAATTGATAAGAATGGACATATATCGCTAATATCAAAGATGTTGCAAGGATAGTGAAGAGGTTGCAAATGTGTATTAATTGTGCAAGGGAGAATGTAGGATGAAGATTAGCATGAATGAGTTGGAAGGAGTCATTGAGGGGATTATTGTACCCTTTCAACATTTACTAGAAGCCTAAGTGTACAAAATAATGCTTATGTGAGACATCAAAGAGATCTAGATAGAATGTTGGCGGTTAAATATTAATAGCATGATAGAAGAGGATGATGAGGTAGATGAGTTTGAATGCTCAAGAATTTTGGTAGGATTAATGGAAGAGGTGTGCAGATGGCAATAAAGGGTGTGTGAGAATATAGAAGACAAGGAACTGAGGTGATTTTGTTCATTATAAGCTAAAGAAGAGAGTTGGACAAGACCCCTAGGATGGAGTGTGATAGAAAAAGGAATAGCAATTGAAAGGAGTTATCAATTTGACAAGCTACAAGGAGTTTAATTGATGAGGAATAATAGGAAAGCTATGAGAAAATCGTCGAGGCTTAGATATAGTCAAGAAAGAGAGTTGCATACAATACAATAGATGCAAATGCCCAAGGAGCTAAGAAAAGACATGAATGAAGGGAAGATGTTGTAAGAAAGTGTTGGTGTACTTTAGGTTCCCAATTTTGAGCTCCTAAGTGAATGGTAATCTAATGCAAAATATGTCAAGTCAAGTCTAGACTGCCATTAGGATGGCATTTCTTCTAATCTTCCCCTGTGAGCCTACCCATGTGCAAAATAGAGCAAGTCAAACACTATCAGTCAACTAGGTGATTCTAGGATGGGTGGGAAAGTGTCAAGCTTTTCCTAAGATGAGAAGAAAACTAAATGAGCTCTATCGATACATCTATCCATGCTCAGAACCTGCTTGAAGTGAAGAACTAATTTTGTGTACATTAGAGGAAAAGATTCCATGAAGATCCAGAGCCAGAGCAATGAAGAAGCAACCAATTGAACAAAGCATGGAAAGCATAGTCAAAAGTTGGTGATGCATTTCGGGTCGTTGATGTGATCAGAGCAACTGTCCAGATCAAATCGTGATCAGCCATGTCAGGAAGAAGAAAAGTCAAATATCATATAAGTAAGGATTTGTGTGACTAAGCATTAAAGAGTCAAATCTCCAGTCATAAAGATCCACGTGGCAATGGATCCTCATTGAACCAAGTGAAGTGGTTAAGCGATTAAATTCAATGGCCCTTGCTTTGCTACTCTAGCAAGATGAAAACTCTTTGATCTTCATGGCATAGTGAGAGCTGTAGATCTCCTTCCACCTAATAAGTTGCGGGCCCAGATCATCAATTCATCCTTATCATCCAGCAAAGCTAAGATCAACAACTCCAAATGAATTTTCAGTCAGTTTTGGGCAACAGTCATCTTGTATTCACATATTCTCTAGAAAGAGGACATGTGGCATACTTGACGTAACATCTATTATGGCATTGGCATCCTTAACAAGTGTTACACACAGTTCAATCAACAAAGATCGAATGGCTCTAGTTGTGTTTCGAGCCTAAATGTTGAAGGACAAAAAGTTTTGAAGAAATTATCTGGAATATGACACTTGTCCACACTCAAATACATTTCGAGCCAAAAATTAAAAGGATCAAAATTGACCTGAAAAATCATTCAAAGATATGACCAAGGCAGTGAATGCAAGTTCGTAAAGGATTTTATGATAAGGTTTTATGTCTCCCGAGCTTATGTCCAAAAAGGAAGGTGTATGAGCGCAAGTGCAACTTAAGGGTGGTCACAATGTTACGTCCAAAGAGGAAAGCGTAAAGGTGTATGTCCATGCACAATTAAGCATAACATCGTATGGCCAAATCTAAAGACTTCTGGAGTTACGCTTTTTTGCCAAGTGACTGTGCAGGAGGCTTCACGTGTCAAAATCTTGCGCAATCGCAAGCTAGAGCTATCATAGATGAGAAGTAGCAAGATAATGCCATGTGGCAATGACATGGCGAAGCATTCGGGTGTAATATGACAAAGTTGGTGAGAGGGATCAGGCGAACAATCAGAGAAGGCCACATGTCAAGAAGAGTCAACCAAGGTTTGACTAGGCTTGGAAAGGGCCTAATTTTGATTCAAATATATGAGTATTGTATATCAATGGAAAGAGGAAAGCTGAGAGATGCTTTGTAATAGTAGTAGGATGAGATCTCAAGTGGACACTTGTCATGAACAAATCAATTCTGGGATTCCTTATTCTTCTATATCTTCTCTTCTTTCTCATTGTAGCGGGGTTGGTTCCAATCTATTCAGCAAAGTTGAGAATATCCTCATTCCAGGTATCATGGAGCTAAAGAATGTAACTGATGCAATGAAAGCCTATAGAGCTAAATCCATAACTCCAAAGAAGAACTAGTGCTCTTTCAAAAATGTTACATTCTCCTTGCAAGATGTGACAAGTGTCACCCCTTCTTCCTCTCTTTTTTTCTAATATTTTGGCCATATTTGGCGTTCTCCTCATAGGTTAAGGCTTTGTAACGGATGATTGATCAGTCAATCCTATTTTTAGAAAACGTCTATGCTCTATGTGGTAATCATGAAATGTAACTAGCCAATTCTAAAGGGCCTATAAATGCAACTTTTTGAGAAGTAAATAAGATCAATAGTTTTCTTTGCAATCTCCCCCTGGTAGTTGGGACAACTGAGTGAGACTCAAAGTTGTCGAGAAAGGGTTGATTGATGAAAGGGTTGGTACTTGTCTGAGTCTTCATAGCTTATTGGGGTAAGCAATTCTCATGACTAATTGTCACTTTGATTCTTTCATTATCACCTTACTGTCGAGCCAGGCTTGTTGGTTTGTTTGAGGATTGGAATGTGAACTAGTTGGGAAGTCACTGATAGTGGTTTTCACATGGACTATGATCCATTTAGGTCAGGAACGATTCCAGTTTTCATTATGTTTTCATTTAGTTAGTTTAGATGCATGTAGAAGTAGACAGTAATTTGGAGATAGTCCTAAAATCTACTTGAATATCCTATAGTTATAGGCTACTTGGTTCTTCCTCTATTGCTCTCGGGTTAAAGAGCATACCTTCAAGTTAGTTGTAGGACTAGAATAGATTGAAAATCATTCTAGAGGGGAGTGGTACCCTTAAAATTCAGGGGTCTTTCATAGAGCACCTACCTAGACCCATTCTATTGGTATCTATTTGTTCCTTTAGTTTTGGGCAAAGAGTTGAGGCTAAGACCATTTTCAAGAAAAGGGACAATCTATTATCTAGTAGAAAGATAAAGTAGGTGAAGAGCATGCACAAGATCAATTGGGTAGTGTGGCAAGACAAAGAGGTTGTATGTGTGAGTAACAATAGAAGAAAAGTTTCATGTGAGAAATGAGCGGCCATGGGTTACTGGCAAGGTTATGTGGGAGGAAGAGTTCAAAGAGATGGAGGGACAGGTGGTGTGTTCACAATTGAGGAGTTGAGTATGCATTGTGACGTGACAAGGGAAGCACAAGTTCTTGCATGTAACAATATGCCATATGTAAATTGAATTTGTGTTTATTGTTCAATGTTCTCCAATTGGTGTGATAAGGTGCATTAAGAGTAGGTCTTCATTTTTGTTGTACGTTAAGTGATAGTGTTAAGGTGTAGGTTTTCATAGGCATCAATTGTTACAGCTTGACTAAAACAAATGGATAACCCTGATTTTATTTTACATAGAACACGTGGAATTCTCAAGGGGCTTAGGAAGTGTACAACTTGCATCAAGTGGTATCAAGCATTTAGAAAGGTACAACTACCATCACATTTCTAACTAGGTTTCAGCTTTCACATATTTCAATTCTATCACAAATCTTTCCTTCAAGAATGTGTTTGGTGTTTCAAGGGGATTTTATTTTGCACCAATCAGTAATTATGTAAGTTTCGCAAGTTATGCATGCATCCACTTTGCCTTCCATAAAAATGCAGTGCAAAGAGTAACTTGTAGAGGCTGAAAATAATAGAATTAAAAATTTATAGAAATCATAGTTTGTAACAACCAAATTTTCAAAAAACTAAAAACCTTGAAATACTCTTTCTTTTATCGAACAAAATGGAGCTAGCTACTCATTCACATGAAGGAATAACATAAAATAATTTTTAACTCCATTCTCATGATAAGATCTTAACTACCAATTGAGAGATGTAACTATCTTTTGATAAACTAGAAAGAATGATCAAAATAGGTTAACTAACTATATTATGCATGCTAAGTAAAATAAAATCTAACTGTGAAATTCTAACTACCATTTCATATGAACAGGAAAGTAATTGCACAAGATGTATAGCTAGACTGAAAGGAAATAAAAAAATACCATAAAGGTTTTAGATCACACCATGTCAAGAGAAGTACGAACTGATATGTCATGTGCAAGTCTAGGCATTGGAGGAGAGGAGAGGCATTGACAGAGGCTTAACCTCTCAATCATGGACCTAGTGTAATCCCCACTCATTCTCCATTGAGAATGACCCAACCCCACGCAAAATAAGGCATGTGTACACTATCTCATCCGGCCACCTGATCAACCTAGTGTTAGAGTTGTCAACTACATAGTTGACTAGGATGCAAGCAACACCCCCCCCCACAACAGAGTATCTATCTGACTATGAGCTATCTTGACCTCTTGGGATCATGACAACATCATTCGCCACTAAACCTACCTTGGCCAAGGATTTCCAAGGACACTATGTGTCTGATCCCCACCATTCGACTTGACAGAGATGACCAATATCCTGTTCTCACCATGAGCTATTTAGATTTACTGATTTAAAATTCTTTTGTAATTCTTCATAATTATGATACATCTTTCTATTTGTTGCAAGAATATCAATTCGTCCAACCCGTATTGATTACACCACTCATCTCATCAATTCTTGGCTATCCTTGATGATCCCTCATGTAACTTTCTACATTACATTAAATATATTGCTTAATTATGAAAAATAATATCTTTTGCCTTCAAATTTCAGAAAGAGGGAAAGAAAGGTTTTGATTTTATATGTAGATAGACACATTTTCAGCCAAGGGTAGGCTTCCACAATCTCAAGGACATATGCATTTGATGTCACCCGTAGTTTCAACCTCGTGCACACAAACTTTACATATTTCAACTAAGGGCCGACTGGATGTCTTATACAATGCATGATAAGATATTGATCATTAACGTGGAAGTAAAATAAATAACTTACTGAGAATACGACCTCAATAAGGAAGTATGTTTGGTAAATCTTTTTCCTCCAACTCGACTTTGTTGAAGGGCAATAAATTTCAATGATTTGTGCTAGTTGGAGACTGTTTCGGTATTGACAAGGTAAATTTAAATGAACATCAAGTGCAGAGACAACTAATGAAAGATGGAGTTGGGACTGGCTAATGAACATTGGTCAATTCTTCTTCTTTAAATGCAATTTGTGAATAGGATGCTTCTTGCGGGGTGAGAGAAAAAAAAGCTTGTGACTTGTGACACTAATATATCTTTTTCCTTAGCCATCGTGGGAAAATGAAACAACAAGGTGACATTGTATATGTGTGTGTATGTGCGCACGCGCGCGTATATACACACATATATACACATGTATGTATATATGTATATATGTGTGTGTACACACACATATATATATATAATACTTGTATTATTTATAGAATATGAACACCCATATTCTAATTTAAGGTAATAATTTTATTTCATTCTTGTTCATATGAATAAATATATGTATTTTTAAGACAAGAGTCTATAAACAATGGTAATCTTTGAGTGTAATAAATAAATATAATAATAAAATACTTCATAAATAATAATAATAATAAAATGCATGTATAAAAATTCCACTTTGCTAACAATTTGAAGGACTTAAAGAAAGCCATAAATATTGAGTATAGCTGATTTATTTTTGGAAGACTTAAATTACTTTATTAGACAGTATGATGTTTTTAATGGGGCGAGTAGGATCCCAAAGGATCCCAAACCTGTACAAAGAAAAAGGTACATTGTGAAAGACAACCAGACAACCAGACAACAGAAAACCTGAACAACATGATTTTTAAAAGTCAATTCCCTTAGTTCTGGCAGAGACATTCATCCATTTTATTTCCGGAGATTGAAGATTCTGAAAAGATTGTTTATTTGTACTCCATTGCAGGAGTTCTCTTGAGAGGGGACCATGAAAATTAGAACAGAAGCAGCGGAGCCAACATTAATGGGAATAACTTCTCTGGGATCTGATTTTTGTCCTAATAATTTTTGGCATGATATTTATGTATTTCTGTTTTACATTTGTGCTTAAATAATTTTTGTCATGAAAATTCACGAGGAAAACTACATTTGTATTTACATACTTCACAGCTACTTTTTGTGCACTGTACAGAACTCATCTCCGACAAGAGCAGCAGCTATTCTTTCAAAATAACAACATAAAATGCACTAAAACTAATAATTTAATTTATTATGCTCACTCTTAAAAAATTAGATGCATGAACCGCTTCAAAAACTCAGCCAGGGGAAAGCTCCATAACAAATAAAAGCATTCGAATTTGTTAAGATGTACACAACCAAGTTTAGTCTCTGTCCAGGGCGGTTGTAAGTCTCAAAAAAGACTTATAATGCTTAAAACTTTTGATTTCCCGAAACAGTGCAGCACGTCAAAACAAAAAGACGCCGTTGCCGGGGATCGAACCCGGGTCACCCGCGTGACAGGCGGGAATACTCACCACTATACTACAACGACGGTTGAATTTTATAGATCTCTCAACAGAACAAGTCAAAAAACAATAAATACGAATTAATATTAGGAGCGAGCATCAAGATTTAGGATCGGAAGATATAAAAATCAAATTTGCTGGTGGACGCTTCTTTTTCTTTGACTTAAAAAGCTCTCTGGACTGAAGTGCTTAGGAATTAAGAGGACCATACAGAGGCAAGAATTTGGTCAGATTTACGCAACATTGAAGTGGCCGGAAATTAAAATATTTTTTCTACTATTGCGAGATTTTATGCAAGGTCGTTGTAGTATAGTGGTGAGTATTCCCGCCTGTCACGCGGGTGACCCGGGTTCGATCCCCGGCAACGGCGTTGCTTTTCACGTTTTTCTTTGCCATTCGGCGTGTACGTCCCTTTTGAGCCCTCAAATATGCTCAATTTTTGCGAGATCAATCTATTTTCAAACTACCCAATTACGCCTCTGTCGCTGTCGTATCCTCACGAATAATATATAAACTGGTTTTGTCAAATAATTCTCTACAAGGCAACATTCTGAAAGGGCATCGTGAGAGCACAGCATTGGGGCATCTTTATCTGTCCTTTAATAGCCTCACTGGAGGCATTCCGAAAGACATAGTCCTCTGGACACTGCCTGTCAAGATCTCTCTAGACCAAATGTTGCTGATCTCCTCTGGATCAGTATATTAGCAGCGGGACATGCTGCATGACGGCCTGATGGTGGTGGAGATTGCCGGGCAGTGTTAAGCAGAGATGGAAATGTTGAAGCCCTCACATGTGACCATTAGCTCGACAAGGAACATGAGCGCCGAAGGGTAGTAACATTATAATTACCTTGTTAAGCCGATAGGGTTCTCCTATGGAGCTCAGGCTCCAAAATAAATGCATTTAGTGTCTCACACACAATCAGCTGTCTCATGCAAAAAGCAAAAATTAGAGTGCGTTTGATCATGTCAGCAGATTTCTCCTCACCATCGCATATGCAATGTGTAGTGCTTTTTAGCCTTATTTACCTCCTAGTTTACCTTCTGGCCATTCAAATATTTCGCAAATGACTAAGTCTTCAAATTCTTCATTTATGACTTTGTGTCTGTGACGCATCGCTTAGCACATAAAACACATTTGTGCTGCCACTAATGACTCAGTCTTAATGTCAACTAGGATTCTCCACATCATGTGATGTTAGAGGAGTCCAATATGCAACTAGGTCACTACAACCAAGGCGATAAATCTCATATGCATAGTCAATTGAGTTAATTCTAGAAAGGCGCAGGATTCAGCGGATTGCTCCCTTTATATTCTTTAGGGCCCGTTTGGCTGCGGGAATATAAAAACGGGAATAGGAATACCTATTCTGGAATACTTATTTTTGAATAGAAAATGAGGTTACGTATTCTTATTCTTGTTTGGTTCACCCAGAATTTGATGTGTAATACACAGATTCAAAAATTTATGTTTTCTAAAATTAAAAAAATTGGAATAGGAATACGTATTCCTATTCCATCTATTTTGGTGGATTAACAAATCTTCAATTTTGGGCCAAAATTGAAATACATATTCCAATTTTATTCCTATTCCGATTCGGTGCATCCAAACAGAGAATTGAAAATTTTGAGAATATACATATGCCTATTCCACTTGTATTCCCGCTGCCAAACGGACCCTTAATGAATAGACACGCAGATGTAAGTAGGTTTAACTTTTGCTCAATATTAGGTCCTTTGTAGATATTCATTTATGTATTCCTTTGAAGTTCATGTCCTCTTTTTGTCTTTCTATTTTTATATATTTTAATAAGATATCAAGCAGCGATGGGTTCTCAAGGAGATAGCTTTGTTGAATACCCCTTTAATTAATGTTTCATAGGGTTTGATTACAGAAAACTAAAATCTTATTATCAATTTGATCTATGAATATCATCCGATGACAAGATAAATACATGTTCCAAATATCAGTATTACATTTGCCTTTTTATTGCCAGGTTTTTCGATACTTAAAATCTATTTACAATTCTTGTTATTTTACCAATGTGATAAAAATCCCTTTAGGGCACAACCATAACCTTATTCGAATTGAACCTGCCTTCTCTTTTGAGGACTTTTAGAAAATGAAAAAAAAAAAAACCTACAATATTATTAGAAAGAAAGATGAAGTTCAATTGCTCACTTTGATAAGGTACATTTTTCATTTTCACTTCCGCTCTTCAATACACTTATCCATTCTTCAATTCCTTAACTAATAATGTCATTTGTTTGTTAACAATTTTATCTACTTCTCTTTTACAGGTTCACTAGTTGCACCAAAGCAACAAACAAAGTCATTTTGACTTGTCATATACAAGATTTACTACTGAACTCCAAATAATTGCACTGCTCAAATTTATGAGAAATCCTACAAGTTTTACACATACAAAAACATTGTACTATCAAATTTGGCATACTTAACACAATTACATTGATAAACCACTATTTAGCTTCAAAAATGCCTTTTTTGTTAAGCATTTTTGGAGCACTCTAGTCATTATTGTTTCATGACCAACAATCCTATATATCATAAAAATTATGTTGAACCATTTAGTTATTTATGCAATTTCATACAATGTTAATATCCATAAAAAACTCTATCGACTTATCCCTTGAACCTCTTATAGGTACAAGTGCTAGTTTAATAGACCTCCCTCTTTTTGGGCCCTTTAGTAATAGGGTACTTGCTAAATAGCCAAAATTTGCACCTGATCAGCCCTTGTCCATCCATACATGCAAATCAATATTTTTGAAAGGCGAATTGTTGATGTGAAAGTCACACCAATTGATATCACTTACCACTGGTCTATAGAGAGATTGTATAAAATTGCTCACATCACATACTTTTAAACTAGTATAGATATTTTAAATAAATCTATCTAAAAAAATGCCGATAGATATCTAATATAAAATAATTATAATTTAATTTACTACATCTAAAATTATTTATATTTTCTTTATCTTCATTTATTTAGGTTTTAACTAACTTAAGCTTTTTATTTTAATTTCTTTAAAAATGGATGGTTTATATCTTAAATATTATAATTTAAATGGATACTTTATGTGGTATTTATTAAATTATTTTAAAAATTATATTCTATTTATAATAAGATTTAAAATTTTGACATGTAGATAGTTGTCAAATTTAACCTAGAAGAATCAAAGTTAACATTAACATGCTCACACCATCCCGCTCCCCCATTCTGCCATTGTAGAATGCCTGTCGACGTTAAAATAATTTAAAAATTCTTATTTTTTATTTTTACATTTGTATTATCTTTTAATTCTAATCTTTTAAGCTTACATCAAATTTATATTAGATATATTTGCATCTAGAAATTACTTTTCAATTTTAAAAATAATTTATTTGAATTTCATTTAAATATATTAGTTTTATTTATTGCTTTATGATTAATTAATTACATCTTAACTTTTTTCTAATTTTTTAAAAAAATTTAAGAATAATTATATATTTAATAATGTATATATTAATAATATATTATGATCTATATACGATATTTAATTAAATTATTTTATGGTTTATATCATATCAAAAGTTTAAAAAATTAATTTAATAAATTATATTATTTAATTTTTTCTAATATATGTTTTATATACTATATTATAATATTTTAAAAATAAAAATGATATAAATTAAAAATTAGATATATAGTCACAATTCATGTGCTAAAAAAAAGTTATTTTAGTTGTGGTAACAATCATGTCAATTATTTTGCCAATAGTGGTATGTTGTGATGGTTAAGTTGTTGAGTTGTTATCCTTGCCATCAAAGTTCGAATCTAATGGGGATGAGGTCCCCCGTTTGTGGCCTCATTGGTTCATAGCTCTAGGTCAAAGCGTTTACCCCTTTTAATAAAAAAAAAATCATGTCAACTACTTTACAAAGAAAAAAAACTCAGATTATCATGACAAAAACTCACACACTATTTTGATAACATAAAGACATTGTTTTGGTAGTTGATTTCTTTAATTTTTTTGTATATCTCTTGCCAATCTTAGCCAGTTTGAATTTTTTCATATTTGATTCATTTGTATTAGATTTATTTTGATTAGATTGTATAGCTAAAAGAGAACGTGAGATGAATTTATTCTTGATAGGAGAAATAAAAATATGAAAATTGTTGAATTAATTTTTAACATAAGACATGATTTGTAAGAAATTTAATACTATTTAATACTTGATTGTTCATTTTACCCGATGACTGATAAAATTTATACATCTAAGACTTTTTCCTTTAGTTTATTTTCCTTTTGATTGAGTCTAATTAAATTCTCATATAATTTGTATAAGACAACTTACAAGCAACAAATACATATTTATCAATGAAATACAATAAAAATACAAAAAAATTAGAAAACTTAAATTAATTCTCTCACCTCCTTAGGACTTGTAAAAAGTTATTGTAAGGTCACAAGAAAATATGTTTGACTTAATTTGTATTCTTAAATGATTTGTTAGGTTAAATTACAAAACCTTGTATCATACTATAGATTAAAAATAAATAAAAGATATATAATTTTAAAATTAGCTATATTTTTAAAAATTAATATGCAATATGTTAAGTTAAATGATAATATTTTTATTTAATATATTCTGAAATCAATAAACTATATATTGTATGTTAAAATTATATAAATAAATAAATAATCAAATATTAAACATATAGTAGTAATTAAAAAGTTAATATAGAAATAATCATTAATAAAAATAATAACTAAAAACTTAGTGATTATGAAATTAAAATAAATTGATTTAAAAATTGTAAAATGATTTCTAACATAATATTTTTATTTTACATAAAAATTCAATATAAATCTAACGTAAGCTTAAAATGTTTGAAATCATACTATAATTAAATGTAAAAAATGAAAGTTAAAAAAATAGTTTTAAATTGTATTTAAAACTCAGTAGAATTTTTGATACAAGAGTGAGTGTACGAGTGACTGTTCAATCTCTGCAAATGAAAATGCAGGAGCGCATTGGGTTAAAAAAATTTGATTTTGCTGATGTATGGGTATGTATGGATGGGGCAATTGCAGATGACATCTAATGCAAATTTTTGGCTATTTAGCCAATGCCTAGTAATAGTTTATATTGATATCTCTAAATGAATTTGTAGGGTGGGTACATAGATTGTGTTAATGGCGTATGGAGAGTGCAAGGATTGCTTGCAATGTAGAGAAGCATAGGCAACATAGGCAACATTCACATGGAGGAGTTCCATGAAGATAAGAAACCATAAGAGAGGAGAAGTCATGGAGAAACTTAAAAATGGGCTCTACCGAACACACACTCAACTTATTCTAGCAAATACATCATAAATGTGAAGTAGATTGTAGGAAAATGTTAGCTATAACATTTATGCTGAGTAGTTGAGATGGACGACTAGTTTGGTTGGTTGGTTTGTGCTGACCATACATGGTTGTTGGAGATAATTAATTTATTTCTAATAACCCCCCATAAATTAATTATCAGATTTTTAAAAGATCCCCTTATAATCTAGAAACCATGGGTCCTGGCATAAAGCCTTGTTAGGTACCCATTTACAACAAGTTATCAAGTATCACCATTCACATTGTTTCCCCTATATCACAATCACTTTTGGGTTTTCATGGTTTACCCCTAACTGATGCAATTTTGTAGTTTCAAACTCACCAATGAACTCACACAAATATCAAACAACTGATTTCAAGATCACCACAAACTTCACACTAAAGTGGTTTCGGCGCACCAAAAACCTCAATTGAACATGACTTCAAAATCATTATAATTTTCAAACACTTAAGTGGTTTCAAATTACCACAAATGAAACACACACTGGTTTTAATGATCATAAATCATCATCATGGGAAATCTATCATCACTTTGGGTTTTTCTCCTACTGTACCTACATCAAACTGATTATTGAGTCCATATAAAAAGAAATCCATCTATCGAGATACATGGGTACCCAGCTGTTGTATTCATCAGTTCTATAGGAATCTTTTCCAAATACATGGTTCACCAATATGATAAACAAAAACCTTTGGGGTATCGAGCACAACCGATAATACATTCACATATCCCATCAACAAAAATTCACTAAATCAATCTTCAAAACTTTGTTAGGGGATATCAATCCAATAGTTTCTATGACCATATCTTGACAACATCATAGTCTTCACAATTAGACAAAAACATTATCATTGCCAATTCCAACACTTTATCGCAACACATACAAACCTCATTGCACCATGATAACAAACTCTAGCACCATCTCACCTTTTATTCAACATCTTACACCTAAGATAACCAACACTAACTTTAACAACTAAACTATAATACAAGAAACACATTCTTAAAAACAAACACAAAATAAAACACGTTTAATAGAAGCAAAATAAACTTTCATCTTTAAATTTAGCTTCCTTCTTTTTATGGCTTCTCTCTTTCTCATAGCAGGCCTTCAATCTCTTGATTTGTTCTTCTCACAAAAGAAGTGTGTATGCAATCTATAACACTCTTGTTTGCACAAACTGCTAATGCATGCCTGGTGGCTTCACTTTCACACATAAATAGCAATTCAACACTCTTAATTTTAACATATGGCTTCAAAATCAACAATATCTTATTCATAATAACAATTCATTTCGTTTACCAATCTTTTAATGCTTCAACACTTGATCTCTTTTAATATCTTATCCTCCAAACTAGGCACTTTTCACCAATATGCATTTATTGACTTCACCAAGCTTTGCTAATCACTCAAATAACTTGCAAAGTACTCCAAACAATAAGGCACAACAATGCTTATATATTTTAAATAGGAAACCAATTGCATGACCATGAAACAAATATCTTCAACATCATCATGAAAATCACCCATATCATAGTCATCTCCCATATTTTCGTATTCTTCCTTATATTGTGCCATTCAAAAGTGTCAAACTTGGTCTCTCAACTGCAAAAGCTCAAATGATAGTTAACAATTCCATTCAACATGATGATCAACTACCCAGCTAAAAAATTGATGAATTAAATCCACCTCTTCAAATCTTTCTAAAATTCAAACCATACATGGTTGTTGGAGATAATTAAGGGTATGTGCAGGATCATGGTGTGCCAAAAAGTGGCGATGTGAAAAAAAAGAGAGTTTGAAGATGCCTAAAAGTGCTTCAAAATCCGCTCTGACTTTTTTTTACCTATCTAGGAACCAAACCTGGAAGGTTAAGCCGAGCCTTATCGAATATCCGATATCATATCGGATATCCGATACGATATCGGATATCCCATTTTATATCCAATATCCGACTAATAATTAAAATCATATAATAGTATGATATATTATTTAATATTATTATTGATATAAAATAGTAATAATAATATTAAATAATATATCATACTATTATATTATAATATTATTATTATTTAATATTATTGTTATATTATAATTGTATAATATTATACTATAATAATAATATTATAATAACATATTATATTATAATAATATAATATAATATTTCATATATTATAATATATAGTAATGTAATATAATATATATATAATATAATATAACAATAAAAAGTAATATCTTATAATATAATATATAATAAAAAAGTATAATATATTATAAATTATAATAATATAGTATAATAATAATATTTTATATTATAATATATAGTAAATTAATATAATAAATATTAAATATAATATAAAAATATATAAAATGTAATATATATGTTATATTATATATATTGTCATATCGGATATCCGATACCTGTTGCATGGATTAAACACAAAATCACAGACCCGCAACCCTTATTTTCACACGAATTTGGGCCAGTCGGATCAGATATCAGATACCAAATCGGATATCAGGTATGTTCCCCCCCCCGACTCGTTTTTAACCTAAATTTAATAGATTTTAAAATGATTTTGTTTGTTTTAGTTGAATCTAGGGTTTTTTTGACAAAAATCGTTAAAATTTAGAATTTTTTTTAACATATATTATGTTTTGCAATTCAATAGGAATGACTGATCAAAATGATGACATTGAGGCAAGGAATAATATTCCTTGCAATCCACCACCAAACGATCCAGTATCCCCACAAAACCGTCCACCAAATGATCCTCTACCTCCTCAAAACCCTCCTCGAATTGAGGATTTGATAAATGAAAATCTCACTGAGTTGAGAGGTTTGCATAGAACATACAATAATGTACTTGCACTGGCTCCTATGTTATCCACGTTAAACACCATAGTGGATAACATTGAAACCCTTACAAACCAACAAAATGCCGCTCTTCGTTGGCGTGATGAAATGCACCAGATGTTTGATGATGGTTTGGATTATGATGAGGTCGCAGCCCTCAACATAACCAAAGACGATTTGGCAAGCCTTTTTGCTAACCCAAAAACGGGTATACCAGTTGACCCAAAAAAAACCAAACTATCGATTAAATGGTGCACAAATGACGCCATACGTGCAAATTTTTGGGACTGTTGGTGGATGGTCTTTGATATCCCTCCACATGGAAATTTAGACATACCATTTTATTTCCTTAGAAAATTATATGTAGAATTTTTGTTGAAACTTAAAGTGAACTATTGGAGCATGAAGCCCAACATGGGCTTAGGACTAGGAGCTCCTCAGGATAGACCCTCTTCCCAGCGGAAGAAACTTGGCACTTTTGTCCCCCCCCCTTGATATCTGCCCCCCTCCTCGAGTGCAGCATCCATATATTATGGCAGAGGCTAGCTCTCAGACCATCAAAACCATTCATAGGTTGAGTAGCCTAATGATATCTCAGGCTAGGTCAGTCCTACCTCCTTGTGTTGATGATGTTGGTGCCATTTCATCATCAGCTAGCTCATCACACGTTTGTGTGCCTCACACTTGCATTACATTCAAGATTATTTGTGTGGGTCCCATAGGTGATCTTCCTGAGTATCATTTTGTATTAGACGAGGATACACCAGACGCACGTGCAGAGGCTACAGACTCTGATGCAAGAGCGGAGGGGAATGCAAAGGCATGGACTCCTTCGGTGTCGGTACGTGTATACATTTTTTTGTTATGACATATGTGATTTAAAGTTAATTTTTATAATAGAGTAATTTTAATTTTTAAGCCACACTGACTTTTACATGTATGTGATCTTCATTCATGTTTAGTTGATGTCCGAGGAGGAGCTCAGATAGATAGATGATGCTACACTCTCGGCCATTTCATTTGGCCTTGAGACATCTACGGTACATTATGTTGTGTTCGCATTTCATTTTTCTATTTGATATTGTAGCATATATGGTTGCTAATCTTTCTTTTATCTTGCAGATACCACCTGCCCTGGGGGGACAAAGTGTGGGGGGTGAGCCAACATGCATTAACAAAGGAAAGGTAATTAGATGTTTTATAATTGATTAAATATTGATGCATTCTTGTAAAATGTTTGTGGTAATCTCATTTAATTACATTATTTATTGTATATAGGGTGTGGCTACTGGCGATGAGCCTGTACAGATTCGGCGTCCTAGATCATCAGGGATTTTCATTCGCACAGAGAGCCCCATTGTATGTATAAGTATCATTTATTTTTTATTTTTTTAATTGATGCAGAGGAAAGTATGATTGTTGTTCTATACAATTTATGTGATTTTTTCCGTACCAATAATGATTCATGTCTTGCATATGTTCATTACAACTTAAATAGGCTTATATGCACTTGTCTAACCGACCAAGTTGGTTACAAAGGTTTATTTAATCAAACAAATACCAAATTACTACTTTCCCTCCAAAACTAATATGACCGTTTGAATTTGAAATTCAAATTTCAAACTATAGTTTTTATGCATTCCCTAACTTTCTAAACTATTCCATTGACTCAAAATTGGTCATATGGATTTATTAAATGCTACTAAGTAAATTTCCAGAAAATTGAAGTTTTTATTGTTTTTTCTCCAAACCACCGTACACTCTGATCTCCCCCTTTCAACTGAGATCACATATGACATATATAAAGGTCTACATGACCGTTGGAACAACCATATAGGTGTTCCCAACCATAAAACAAACAAACAACCACTTTTTGCTAATACTGTTTAGACTCTAAATACCCTATTCTAAGGCCTTTTGGTCCCAAGGAGTCACTTGGTTTATAACCACACCAAAATGCTTGTGGGCCTTACATGTCCCTTTATTACAAAACATAGACCAACTTGTAAAATATGGACCAAACCTTTATTCCAACTTCCTAATCTACTTGAATCCTCGCTTTCATGGAGTGGCAAGGTGTCCGGCAACAGAGATACTTGTTCCCCCCTACCACATAGGTTATGTGCCCTGCACCACCTTTCCTCTCTCTCATTCTGAACACTAGTCCACCAAGTGAGTGATGTTCCTCTCAGTCTTTTTGTTGCTACTTTTACCTTCTTATCTGCCTCTATGTCTTCAAGATCAAAGTAGTTCTCAAGGGCCTCTATCCACCCTAGCACTTCTTCACTATCCATTTTACCCTGGTATATTGGAAAATCAATATGGTTCTTCCCACCATTACCTTGTATTGCCTTAATGATTCTCATAAATCTCCTTTCTTCAGGATCATCTGTTGTCTCATGCTCTTGCCTTGCATTACCAACCTCTTCTTCTTCATGGTTCTCTCCATGATTTCTTCCTCTAACCTCTTCTCCTCTAGGTTCTTGCCTTTCCTTTTCTAAGGATTCTATCCTTGCAATAAGCTTCAGCCTCTCTCTTCTCATCTGTCTTTCTTCCCTCACTCTAGATGCTTCAAGTTCTCTCCTCTCTCTTTTCTCTTTTGCCAACTCTTCTCTCAATTCTTCAAGTTCTCTAGCCATTTGATTTTTAGGAGGCATTTTGACAACAAGTTTTCTTCCTTCCCAAGGGCCAACTCACTGATTCTCTTTCTTTCCTCACCAAGAAATCTTTGGACACCACTTATGTACCTTTCAACTCTGGGACACACAAGGAGGAATTAGACACACCAAGGCTTCAACAAAGGGACCAGCACACTAAGGATTTTCAAGATTATAGGTCTTGGTCACACTCCTAAACACCCAAACTTCAAAACCCTCCTTAAAATGGCTTAAAAACCATGGCCTGCTTGTTCAAACCCCAAAACTCAATTCTAGAACGTTTTGACTTGTCTAATGACAATTTATGATCATGACAACCTACATGAACCTACCAAATGACTCATCTACCATATGAAATCCTAAAATCCTATCTCATGCCCAATTACAACTTTCTTCCACATATGAGTCCAACATTATAACTTTGTATGCTTCCATGAGCCATAATTGGTGCAAGGATTGCCCAATTGACTTCAAGAGATGTTCCATGACCTCTGTAATGCCTTGGATCTTCAATGTTCCCCTGATGAGCATGGGATGCTCTTGCATCACTTATCTTCATAAATAAATTCAAAACTAATTTCCGTGATATTAACAACTACTATTTTGTATCTCATAGGAGACTCCTAGTGCACATGAGGTTCGATAGGACAGTTATGTAGATTTGATGACGCGGCCACTCACTCCTGAGGAGGAGCCTACAATAGTAAGTTGTAGTTTGTATTCATGATTAAATATGTTATAAATTTAGCATGCTATGAATTATAATGTTATAGTTTAAATTGTAGATTCATCTGACAAAGGTATTTGAACATATACAGCCCACAATCATAGAGGTACCAGCATTGCCGAGGGCATACGAGAGGACTCCTGACCGGCATAGGAGGTCGACGAGAGAGGTATTTATTATGAAATTTTGACAGTATTAATCTCCAATACGGAAAAGATCATTATGCATTTGATTAATTCAATGTTAGATACGTAGAATCATATAAATTTAGTAGTCTAACTTTGGGTTTTCCTTTTTTGTTTATGTAGGAGGCATCCGATCCACCTAGTGCAACAAAGAGGCTGCATTTTGATCATCCACCAGCACCCTAGGATAGTATAGTTTTCATAGGATGCATCATGAGACATTTTGAGATGGCATATGCCACATTCTATACAGAAACATTGATATTATACACATTCTGATGGCAGGATCAACCACATTTTGTATATGGATCTATGTATTTTGATATCTATATATATATATATATATATATATATATATATATATATATTTGAGTACTTTGTCTATGGATACATGATCTTTGATATATATTTGTGTAAAATTTTGTCTATGAATACATGTATTTTGATATATATTTTTGTCATTTACGTGCACAATGATATACATATTAATTTAGTATCTAGTATTGTTTAATTTATCGTGGATCATGTGTCATGCCCTAAATTTTACTAGTAAAAACACAACAATTTTTTTTTTTTTTTTGTAGCTTATGAAGTCGCATAAGAAATTACATATTGTAAAACAAGGTTATCATTGAATAGGATTTCAAGACTCACGCGAATAGTGTGAAGGTGTTAACATTTTAGTCACAGGTGGTTTTCAAATAGATTGGATGACAGTCTAGTTCAAGTTAGCGTCACGAGTCAAATGAGCAAGTTCAAGATACAACACTCATAAATTAGTGAGGTAATTCATATCCTAACAAGCCTCTGATACTAATATTCTATCAGGGTCTGTCGGTTGTATCATATGGACTAGGTCGTGATTCTAGCATGTAAGGGAAGGGGATCAGAATTACTTATTATCCTCATTACCAATGTACACACATTCATTAATCATTACAATATATATCAATGTGAAAATTACTATATTACTATATCCTCATTATCTATCAACATTGCTTCCTCACCAAACTAGCACTCACTACAGTTTTCTAAACACAAAAATTACTATTTCAATACATAAATTAAACTCACTCTAACAAAAGACAATTACTAACTATCTAGCTCATCAACTACTAACTAATCTAGCTACATTACCATGCTTTTACATTTACTATTTTAATTACTATAATTACTATACTATTACATTTACTTTTTACATTAAATTACATCTAACTATTCACCATAAGCTCACTTTCTCACTATCAATATTATTATTATCAAAGCATGTTAAGATTCAAAGTAGTTTCATAGTACGAATTAGTAAGCACATAAAATGAGGAACTCTTAGTAAGTATAAGGGCCAATTCAAAGTACTTAACTCAATAATAATTCACGATCTATATTTAAACACATCCTACTACACCATCGTATTGAGTGTGTCAATTTAAATTTGTTAGATGAATTGTTTATGCAAGGATTAGGTGTAAGCGTATAAATAAGGTTTGTATATAACATACCTTATCATTCTGACATATATGTATCAATGTATCAATGTGCTTTATTGACTAGATAAAACTAGATTTGAGTTATTATTTTAATCCACCATCCATCCTTATCCTTGATTCTCCAATCCCATCATCCCGACAACTTACTTCATATTAAAACCCTATTATATGTACATCCAATCAATCTTGGCTTTTATTTTATTTTTGAGTTAAATATTTAAATTTGTCATATTCTCTAACATGCACACTAATATGCCTTTATTTATTTAATTACTAATTTATTATTTGAGTGTTGGATGTGACTTAGAGGTCACAAGATTGTAATGTGTACCATTCAGTCACTTAAAAAATATATTAGTCTAGGACAATCATTAGTCTCTATATGCTATTATTATTTTTATTTTTATTGGATAGCAGTCTAGAATCTGAGAATATTATTTAATATTTTATTGCTCTGTATTAAGGAAGGGATTTATTTTCCTTTACCATACATTTTCTAGAGAGGAAAATGCATGCCTATAGCAATGTATCTCATAGATTTTATTATGTCTTCTCTTACAACAAACTTCATTTTGTTATATCATAAAATTAATTTGATGATTTTCTTGCTTAGAATTGCATTAAGCTTGGTAATTAAAATCAATGTTATCCATGCAAGTGATATGAACATAAAAATTTCCTTCCAAATTATTGAGTGCACAACAATATTGTAAGCAATCTACTAAGTTTTAAATTTATACAATCAATGGTATCACATAACATCTATGGATTGTTATTATCAACTAGTCATTTACAATACCACAAGGAGAAAACTTTCTTTCACATTTTCAAATGATAACAATGATGTCAAAGCAAATCTGTGACTCGTACCAATGCTTTCATAACAATATAAACTCCAAATGAAACATACATATACAACCTTATCAATTATTTCTTCTACACGTACATTAGGTAACAATGATACAATCTCCTTCCATCACAATGGAGCAACATAAGGGACTTTTCAAAATCATAAGGAACATGGACATTGAAAGATATGGACAATGAGTAGCATGAACATTGTCCAACATGATCATTGAGAACATGAACAAGCTGGTGAATCCTCCTTCACAAATGAGGGCACAATGTCAAGTTTTCTCATCCAACATCAATCTGCAAGATGATCATTCCAAGCCATTTCCATTGCTCCCTTGGACACAAATCTACATATGCAACACAACAAAATAACAAGGACCATGGGTGCTTTCCACCCAACCATAGGCCTCAAAGAGACCACCCCTGCGCTAGGGAACAAGGCTCAAACTGGGATACACATACAATCTTTCAATGCATAAACATTACATTTCAAACTTGAACAATTTCCCCCCAAGACTATTTCACAATGGCTTCACAGATGGAACCATAAACATAGGGTGAAGGTGTGTTCTAAAATGGAGACTTGCCATACCAAACCATATTTGCAATAAACAATTTTCATGCCCTCTCGGGGCTATCATAATTCAGCAAATTTCATGCCCTCTCAGGGCTATCATAAATGAACCATTTAATGCCCTCTCGGGGCCTCCACATTTCCTCCTCCAAACCCACTACCATCAGTTGTAACTCCTCAAACTTCCTTTCTACACCATACTTTCCTTATCAACCCCAGCAAGATATGAAATGTTATGGCATACAATGGAGCCCATACTCCAAGGTTCTCAATACATTTTTTGAACCCAACTTAAGCCCTTCACCCTAGACTTCTCTTCCCTTCCCACAAGGGTGAGTGTAAGTCCCACGCCCATAACAATACTCAAGCACAAAACAAGAAAACAAAACCAAGTAGAAATAAAACAAGAAATTTTCAAGAGCACATCACATTTTCACAACACAATATCAACACCCATAATACAACAAGGAAATAGACGAAATCCAAACCTCATACTCATAATACTCCACACAATACAAAAAGATGCACAATGGTGTCACACTAATCTACATGGAATGAACACCATTCAAGCACTCACATGAATGCTACTCCACAATGCAATGCAATGCATACTCCATTGATAAACTCCACACTTGCATATTTGCTTAACTATGCTAAAAGAAAGAAATGGAAAAGAAGCAAGTTTGATATACCAACCTTGGTCCAAGCTAGGGTAAGGATAGTTATAGTAGAGCTCCCCTAATCTCCCTCCAAAACCTACGTGTCTCTAAAATTAGAGAGTGGGCAAACACCCCACTAGTTTGGCCAAGACCCTCTAATAAAGCCTTCCCACTAACTTATTTTAGCAAAAACACTAAGCCACTCCATCCTTACAAACTTGTCTCCTCTAATGGTTCATCGATAGCCCTCATGAGCTTTGAGTTATGACCCTCGAAGGATCGACCTCAAAATGCACTTAGAGCACCTTGAAGACTCCTCGGTACGGGGTGGCCGCAAATGATGGATGGTCTTCATGGCCAGAACAAGGGTGTGACTAGGGTTCACCGGCCCATCCAAAGCTAATGGCACTGACGATTCGATGCCAAGATCAGCGGTTTCAAAGTTACGCTGTGGTGCACCTATGAACTGAGGCACACTGCAAGTTTTGGCATCGAGCGAGATCACTGTGCTGAATTCAAACGGAATGTGATCTCTCAAAAATGAGATAGGTTATTTTAGGCCTTAGGATCACCGTCCTGTAGCATTTGATAGTTCATTTATAGCCCTCACGAGCTCTGAGTTATGACCCTCAAAAGATTGACCTCCAAATGCACTTAGAGCACCTTGGAGACTCCTCGGTACGGGGTGGCCGCAAATGATGGATGGTCTTCGTGGCCAGAACAAGGGTGTGACTAGGGTTCACCCGCCCATCCGGAGCTAATGGCACTGATGATTCGATGCCAAGATCAGCGATTTCAAAGTTACGCTATGGTGCACCTATGAACTGAGGCACATTGCAAGTTTTGGCATCGAGCGAGATCGTTGTGCTGAATCCAAATAGAATATGATCTCTTGAAAATGAGATAGGTTATTTTAGGCCTCAGGATCACTGTCCTATAGCATTTGACAGTTCATTGATAGCCCTCACGAGCTCTAAGTTATGACCCTCAAAAGATCGACCTCCAAATGCACTTAGAGCACCTTGGAGACTCCTCGGTACGGGGTGGCCGCAAATGATGGATGGTCTTCGTGGCCAGAACAAGGGTGTGACTAAGGTTCACTCGCCCATCCGGAGCTAATGGCACTGACGATTTGATGCCAAGATCAGCAGTTTCAAAGTTATGTTGTGGTGCACCTATGAACAGAGGCACACTGCGAGTTTTGGCATCGAGCGAGATCGTTGTGCCGAATCCAAACGAAATGTGATCTCTCAAAAATGAGATAGGTTATTTTAGGCCTCAAGATCACCGTCCTGTAGCATTTGACAGTTCATCGATAGCCCTCACAAGCTCTGAGTTATGACCCTCGAAAGATCGACCTCCAAATGCACTTAGAGCACCTTGGAGACTCCTCGGTACGAGGTGGCCGCAAATGATGGATGGTCTTCGTGGCCAGAACAAGGGTGTGACTAGGGTTCACCCGCCCATCTGGAGCTAATGGCACTAACGATTCGATGCCAATATCAATGGTTTCAAAGTTATGCTGTGGTGCACCTATGAACTGAGGCACACTGCGAGTTTTGGCATCGAGCGAGATCGCTGTGTTGAATCCAAACGGAATGTGATCTCTCAAAAATGAGATAGGTTATTTTAGGCCTCAGGATCACCGTCCTGTAGCATTTGACAGTTCATCGATAGCCCTCACGAGCTCTGAGTTATGACCCTCGAAAGATCAACCTCCAAATGCACTTAGAGCACCTTGGAGACTCCTCAGTACGGGGTGGCCGCAAATGATGGATAGTCTTTGTGGCCAGAACAAGGGTGTGACTAGGGTTCACCCGCCCATCCGGAGCTAATGGCACTGACGATTCGATGACAAGATCAGCGGTTTCAAAGTTACACTGTGGTGCACCTATGAACTGAGGCACACTGCGAGTTTTGGCATCGAGCGAGATCGTTGTGCTAAATCCAAACAGAATGTGATCTCTTGAAAATGAGATAGGTTATTTTAGGCCTCAGGATCATCGTCCTGTAGCATTTGACAGTTCATCGATAGCGCTCACAAGCTCTGAGTTATGACCCTCAAAAGATTGACCTCCAAATGCACTTAGAGCACCTTGGAGACTCCTCGGTACGAGGTGGCCGCAAATGATGGATGATTGTTTGAAGACTGCTCCATGTGTCACTATCTTTCTTGAAAAAAAAATTGCTTTTGAACATCAAGCTTGCAGTATTATCAATTATTGTCAAACTTTTTCAACCAAGTCAAAACGTCAAATGCAAATATTTGTTTGCATTTTTTGCTAAGGGGAGTTTCATAAATTGACATTGATTTTCTATGTCTCTAGTGCTTGAACATGCTTAAAATGGCTCTTTGGTCTTAGAGCTATTGGTATTTTCTAACTTCATGGTCTATGATATGCATACTAAGAATTTCTTTCACTAAATGTTTTCCTTGATCTATTGACTACACTTAAATTTGTTCACTTGTCATCTCTCTTTCTATATGTTCAATACAAAGAGCTAGAAGAGACAAATAATCTTTCTTACCTTCATCTCTCTAAGCACATGATAGAAATCAATTCTAAACTTGAGAAAAGGTTAGAGGAGAATATTTCATTCTTAAATTAATCTCCCTTAAGACCTTTACATACACACAGGGCATTCTTAAATTAATCTCCATGGAAGAAAATTTCATAAAACTAAAGATTCCATAGTATTGAAACATAAAATCCAAGATCTCATTTATGATGGGATTGTTGATACCTCTAATGACTCATCCACTCATAGCCTTCATATCCAACTTCATATCATGTCATTATGCATGTGCTATCTTGCTTATTGGCTTTAATTGCTTATCCTACATGCTATCTTCTTTCATGGATTTCATGGCTTATCCCAAATGTGCTTCATACAACTTTTCAATATGAAAGTCTTTCAAAACATTATACAATATTATGACTCTTTATGCTTTCAAATACTATGATTGGTTGCAAAATGGAAGAAATCAAGTATTCTAATTGTTCATCCATACTTTCTAGATTTTTCTTATTTGATTAGTTTGATAAAAATAGTTTTAATAATCATAATGCCAGCTTTATGTCAAATAAGGAAAAAACCAAATTTGTAATAAGATATCCGCATGCAATTATCTTTCATATAGTTATAAATGCTCTTGAAATTGTCATTATAGCCTTGTATCACATGCAAATATGATTTGGAAGAACTTGTTCAATATCTTCCTCTTATAATTCCTTACAAAGAACCTACCAAAATACAAAAACCATATACAAAAAACTACACATTTTACATCATAATACATCATAAATTTTAGAAATTCTCCCCAATACCACCCCCCTCCAACTCTTCATGATGTACCTACATTCCAATATCATACAAAAATTAGTAACTTATTGTATTAAACAAGATAATCATCAATTCATTAAATCATTATGAAGAAAATAACATAAGAAGTATATATACCTAGTCGAGTATTCCAATAGGGTCCTCTCTCTGTTTTAGGGTCTCCAAAGAGGCTTCATGATTAGCATTAGCAATAGTAAAAAGTTCTTCTACTTTTGGTCTTCCTTGATGCTTCAATAACTTTACATTTTTTGCTATAATAAGATGCGAATATATGAGAATTACTTTGTGCTTCTGATAGTCTTTGAATGTACGAATTTCATTCCTTCTAAGCATGTATGTCCGCAGCCATGTTCCAGCAACAACCACTGAACCAGTAGGATACGTGAATCCATCATCATCTGTGATCGGTTGTGCAAGTTTTTGTTTGCCTCTTACACAACGTGCTAACCAATAATTGGATTTCTCATCATTCCCTTGTGGTGCAACCAATGCAAAGACATGTCCTGGCTGAAGCAGATCTGATAGATGATTATGCTCAAGTGAATTTTCCATGTCATCATTTTTGATAGAGGGTATGATAGACAATGGAGTAAGATAATGTGGAGCCCATGTGTCCACCCACTCACTTGACTCACAATGATCTCAATCACAAAGAAAACAAGTATGACAAAAACAAGCTAGTTGTCATGTCCAAATGGTCCATGTACTAGAATTAGAGCTCCAAAATGAATGCATTTTTGATGAGTCTCTCACTGTAGCACAATCTGATCTATCACCTATGGACCTTTCCTCAACCAACCAAAAGAACCTACGTACCATTGAATTAAGAGTCCCCCCCTGTGATAATGCTAAACTACACCAATCAACAATGCTACGAGCATCAAGAAGCTCTGTTGTTGAAATCTTCAGTTGCTCCTTAACTAGAGCTCTCTTCACACATGCCCCTGCTTCATCATGTTCCCCTTTTCCATGGTCGGACTCAAAAAAACTCCAAATATGAGGCACCCCTCTCTCTACGTGCATCCTACACAACCAATAAAACATGCGAGCATTCTTGAATTGACCTGTACAGTTATCTGACCAAATGATATGTCTATCCATAGCAATTGCATGCTCGTGTATGAAATCAAAAAAATTCTCGAAACAATGTTGCACAAACTCGTGAGAGTGAGATCTATCATCACTGATATAAAAATGATACTCTCTAATAATCTTTCGATTATCTTCCGCACTATCAGGGGCATGTCTATATGTTATGTGAAAAAAAATTCAATCTGAATAGAATTGTAATACTGAGATTGTGTCTCATTTTGAGGTTGCAATGTGTAGTTCTCAGCAAAATCAACAACTGATATAATAGTGCCAACGGGAAAAGTCTCCTTACACGTTCTAAATTGTTGATCCAACCACTGAGACCTGTGACTATGTCTTACATACTTGTAAAAAAGATTTGCCTTCAAATCTAAAATAAAATTAGCCACATTGATATCTTTTCCAACCAATTCACATCTAGAGCTCTCACTCCCACTCTTCAATGTGTATTTCACCATTTCATAGACCCTTTTTTTCACTATTGTCTTTCCAAGATCTTGTTCACACCCCTCATGGAAACATGTGTCAAACTTGGATAAGCCACCACATTCTGAACACTTCTCATTTAAGAAAGCATTTTTATAAAAGGAACAACCATCAACTCTACGACATAAGAGTTGATCTAAAAAGTCTCTTGATGATTTTGGAAGCCCACTAGCCCCACAATCCTCTAACATTTCTTTACTATGCAAAGTAGAATGGATGGAGCGTAATAGTTCATGGTGCATAGAAAACTCAACATGATATTTGCAACAACATGTATTCCGAATTTTGAGTGGCACACAATAAAATGGCTTCAAAGATTCAAAAGCCCTTTGTTATATATGAACACTTGGATGACTCTCTCTAAATTGTTTGAACAGCATAGTTTGACTTACCTCCAAATAGTGTTTAGGATGTGGCGTGCGGTCTCTGATGCCAATTCTCAACTTTAAGACATCTTTAGCATTGGGTGATACTCGTGAGTTAGAGTGCCAAAATTGTATAATTTCTTCCTTCACATCGTTGGATAGCTTCTTATCAAAATGTGGAAGTCTCCCACCAAATGCCTATGTTTCATTTTGAAGAGGATCATCAATTTCTCTCATTGACTAAGTGCTCTTCTCAAAGTAGTACGATTTAGATTCAAATAAATACAAGTTTGTCTCATATATCTACCCTTTCTCAAATGATGACTTACCAAAGAGGTTGTAATAACTCTTCGAACAGCTCTATTATCCTTCTCTCTGCTATTTTTTCCAACGCTATTGAGAGCACTGAAAAGATTCTTCGCAATAATGGCATTTCTTTCCAACTTTTTATTGACACGAATTTTAAATTTGGAAAGCATAGGTCTCATCTTTTGCATCTTTAATAAGTACATGAAAAGCTGACATTGCTCTACCACTGTCTTGTTGCCGAAAAACATCTGATATAGTCTTGAAGCCCATAACCGAATGGATCTTTCTAATTTTTTTCCTTTCAAACAAGTCATAATCATTTCATCAATTTCAATTATCCATTTTGGTGTTTTAGAACCTTCATGTCAATTATAATTAGGAGATATGTAAGGTTATTGTGCATTGTCATGTTCGACATGGTCAATTATGCAATTTGGATTATGACTTGGTGGCATTTCTTCTTCAAAATTTTCAATCTCTACATTTTCAATTTCTACATTATCATTTTCAATAGGTACATTTTCATTCCCCAACTGTACATTTTCATTATCTGACTCTATGATTTCACATTCTATTAATTCATCGTCAACTTGATTGATATTTAGCATACCTTGTCTTTTTTTTCGGTGTTTCATTTTGTCCTTTTCCCTATATGTCGCAATGTCTTCATTGGATATCTTCCTTTTACATTTATTCTTTCGACGACTGCTGCTCCCCATTCAGATGAAAAATTCGAACACCTAAGGTTATATTTTCGAATTCTTTTCGATTGGTTGGGCCCCAAAACGCGACTTTTTACAAATTCCGTGAAAAAAGAGGTAAACAAGTAATGTTGTTGGGTCTGTAGGGACAGTCAAATATTTGAAATTGATGCCAGTAAAATCGAATATCCGATATAACAAAATGACTTTTGGGGGGAAAACTTGCTAAGATTTCCCTCCTTTGCCACAATAATATTAATATTATGAAAATATTTGGAGGCAAACAACTTTAATTTATAACTAAGTTAATAGTATATTAGTATTAGTATAAAATATCAATAATATTAATATATAATAGTATTAATATACCTATAGTATCAATATTATTATTATACCTATAATAGTATTAATATTATTAATATAGATATAATAGTGTAAATATATAGTGTTTATTTATATTAAGCTACAATATATAGTATTAATATATATTATTATTATAGCTATAATAGTATTATTATTATTACTATACATATAATAATATTAATATTTAGTGTTTATTTATATTATAATTATTATCCTAAAATAGTATAAATAATATATCCTAAAATATTACATTATATATACTAAATTATTACGTTATTATATAGATATATTAATAACATACATATTAATATAATAATATTTATAATATATATTATATTTAATAAAAATATTACGTTGTTATATATATTATATTATTATACATATTAATATAATAATATTTAATACAAAGAGGGTCGTCGTTTAATGGGTCGTCGTTTTATATTATTACCCTATGACCCCTTTTGACCCATATGAACGATTCGAATATGTCCCTAGGCATCTTAGGACCCCTAAGGACATATGTCGTCGTTTAATGAGTCAAAGGGGGTCATAGGTCACCTTATGACCCCCTTTGACCCATATGAATGATTCGAATATGTCCCTAGGGGTCCTAGGACCCCTAGGGACATATGTCGTCGTTTAATGGATCAAAAAGGGTCATAGGTCACCTTATGACCCCCTTTGACCCATATAACCCATTCAAATATGTCCCTTGGGGTCCGAGGACCCCTAGGAACATATGTCATCATTTAATGGGTCAAAGGGGGTCATAGGTCACCATATGAACTCCTTTGACCCATATGAACGATTCGACTATGTCCCTAGGGGTCCTAGGACCCCTAGGGACATATGTCGTCGTTTAATGGGTCAAAGAGGATCATAGGTCACCCTATGACCCCCTTTGACCCATATTACCCATTCAAATATGTCCCTAGGGGTCCTAGGACCCCTAGAGACATATATCGTCGTTTAATGGGTCAAAGAGGGTCATAGGGTGACCTATGACCCCCTTTGACCCATATTACCCTTTCGAATATGTCCCTAGGGGTCCTAGGACCCCTAGGGACATATATCGTCATTTAATGGGTCAAAGGGGGTCATAAGTCACCCTATGACCTCCTTTGACCCATATGAACGATTTGACTATGTCCCTAGGGGTACTAGGACCCCTAGGGACATATGTCGTTGTTTAATGGGTCAAAGGGGGTCATAGGTCACCCTATGACCTCCTTTGACCCATATGAACGATTCGACTATGTCCCTAGGGCTCCTAGGACCCCTAGGGACATATGTCATCGTTTAATGGGTCAAAGAGGGTCATAGGTCACCCTATGATCCCCTTTGACCCATATTACCCATTCGAATATGTCCCTAGGGGTCCCGACATATATCGTCGTTTAATGGGTCAAAGAGGGTCATAGGTCACCCTATGACCCCCTCTGACCCATATGAACGATTTGAATATGTCCCTAGCCCTAGGGACATATGTCATCATTTAATGGGTCAAAGGGGGTCATAGGTCACCCTATGACCTCCTTTAACCCATATGAACGATTCAACTATGTCCCTAGGGGTCCTAAGACCCCTAGGGACATATGTCATCGTTTAATGGGTCAAAGAGGGTCATAGGTCACCCTATGACCCCATTTGACTCATATGAACGATTCAAATATGTCCTTAGGGGTCCTAGGACCCCTAGGGACATATGTCATCGTTTAACGGGTCAAAGGGGGTCATAGGTCATCCTATGACTCCCTTTGACCCATATGAATAATTCGACTATGTCCCTGGGGGTCCTAGAACCCCTAGGGACATATGTCATCATTTAATGGATCAAAGGGTGATTTGACTATGTCTCTAGGGGTCCTAGGACCCTAGGGACATATGTGGTCATTTAATGGGTCAAAGAGGGTCATAGGTCACCCTATGACCCCCTTTGACCCATATGAACAATTTGAATATGTCCCTAGGGGTCCGAGGACCCCTAGGGACATATGTCATCATTTAATGGGTCAAAGAGGATCATAGGTTACCATATGACCCAATTTGACCCATATTACCCATTCGAATATGTCCCTAGGGGTCCTAGGGACATATGTCATCGTTTAATGGGTCAAACCTATGACCCCCTTTGACCCATATTACCCATTCGAATATGTCCCTAGGGATCCGAGGACCCCTAGGGACATATGTCGTCATTTAATGGCTCAAAGAGGGTCATAGGTCACCCTATGACCCCTTTTGACCCATATTACCCATTCGAATATGTCCTTAGGGGTCCTAGGACCCCTAGAGACATATATCGTCGTTTAATGGGTTAGAGAGGGTCATAGGTCACCCTATGACCCCCTTTGACCCATATTACCCATTCGAATATGTCCCTAGGGGTCATAGGACCCATAGAGACATATATCATCGTTTAATGGGTTAAGAGGGTCATAGGTCACCCTATGACCCCCTTTGACCCATATGAATGATTCGAATATGTCCCTAGGGGTCCTAGAACCCCTAGGGACATATGTCGTCGTTTAATGGGTCAAACCTATGACCCCATTTGACCCATATTACCCATTTGAATATGTCCCTAGGGGTCCTAGGATCCTTAGGGACATATGTTGTCGTTTAATGGGTCAAAGGGGGTCATAGGTCACCCTATGACCCCCTTTGACCCATATGAACGATTCAAATATGTCCCTAGGGGTCCTAGGAACCTTAGGGACATATGTCATCATTTTATGGGTCAAAGGGGGTCATAAGACTCCCTTTGACCCATATGAACGATTCAAATATGTCCCTAGGGGTTCTAGGACCCCTAGGGACATATGTCGTCGTTTAATGGGTCAAAAGGGGTCATAGGTCACCCTATGACCCCCTTTGACCCATATGAATGATTCGAATATGTCCCTAAGGGTTCGAGGACCCCTAGGGACATATGTCGTCGTTTAATGGGTCAAAGAGGGTCATAGGTTACCCTATGACCCCATTTGACCCATATTACCCATTCGAATATGTCCGTAGGGGTCC
This sequence comes from Cupressus sempervirens, assembly GCA_028749045.1. Classification (NCBI taxonomy): domain Eukaryota; kingdom Viridiplantae; phylum Streptophyta; class Pinopsida; order Cupressales; family Cupressaceae; genus Cupressus; species Cupressus sempervirens. Next base: position 240,469,096 of record CM053784.1, on the reverse strand, counting down.
TAGGACCTCTAGGGACATATGTCGTCGTTTAATGGGTCAAAGGGGGTCATAGGTCACCCTATGACCCTCTTTGACCCATATGAATGATTCGAATATGTCCCTAGGGGTCCGAGGACCCCTAGGGACATATGTCATCGTTTAATGGGTCAAAGGGGGTCATAGGTCACCCTATGACCCCCTTTGACCAATATGAATGATTTGAATATGTTCCTAGGGGTCCGAGGACCCCTAGGGACATATGTCGTCGTTTAATGGGTCAAAGAGAGTCATAGGTCACCCTATGACCCCCTTTGACCCATATTACCCATTCGAATATGTCTCAAGGGGTCTGAGGACCCCTAGGGACATATATCATCATTTAATGGGTCAAAGAGGACCTATGACCCCTTTTGACCCATATTACCCATTCAAATATGTCCCTAGGGGTCATAGGACCCCTAGAGACATATATCGTCGTTTAATGGGTCATAGAGGGTCATAGGTCACCCTATGACCCCCTTTGACCCATATTACCCATTTGAATATGTCCCTAGGGGTCCTAGGACCCCTATAGACATATATCATCATTTAATGGGTCAAAGACGGTCATAGGTCACCCTATGACCCCCTTTGACCCATATGAATGATTTGACTATGTTCCTAGGGGTCGTAGGACCCGTAGAGACATATGTCGTCGTTTAATGGGTCAAAGGGGGTCATAGGTCACCCGATGACCCCCTTTGACCCATATGAATGATTAGAATATGTCCTTAGGAGTCTTAGGACCCCTAGGGACATATGTCATCATTTAATGGGTCAAAGAGGGTCATAGGTCACCCTATGACCCCCTTTGACCCATATTACCCATTTGACTATGTCCCTGGGGGTCTTAGGACCCCTAGGGACATATGTCGTCATTTAATGTGTGAAAGGGTGTCATAGGTCACCCTATGACCCCCTTTGACCCATATGAACGATTTGACTATGTCCCTAGGGGTCCTAGGACCCCTAGGGACATATGTCATCGTTTAATGGGTCAAAAAGGGTCATAGGTCACCCTATGACCCCCTTTGACCCATATTACTCATTCGAATATGCCCCTAGGGGTCCAAGGACCCTTAGGGACATATGTCGTCATTTAATGGGTCAAATAGGGTCATAGGTCACCCTATGACCCCCTTTGACCCATATTACCCATTCAAATATGTCCCTAGGGGTCCTAGAGACATATCGTCGTTTAATGGGTCAGAGAGAGTCATAGGTCACCCTATGACCCCCTTTGACCCATATTACTCATTTGAATATGTCCCAAGGGGTCCTAGGACCCCTAGAGACATATATCGTCGTTTAATGGGTCAAAGAGGGTCATAGGTCACCCTGTGGCCCCCTTTGACCCATATGAACGATTCGGATATGTCCCTAGGGGTCCTAGGACCCCTAAGGACATATGTCATTGTTTAATGGGTCAAAGGGGGTCATAGGTCACCCTATGACTTCCTTTGACCCATATGAACGATTTGACTATGTCCTTAGGGGTCCTAGGACCCCTAGGGACATATGTCATCATTTAATGGGTTAAAGAGGGTCATAGGTCACCCTATGAACCCCCTTTGACTCATATGAACAATTCAAATTTGTCCTTAGGGGTCCTAGGACCCCTAGGGACATATGTCATCATTTAATGGGTCAAAGGGGGTCATAGGTCACCCTATGACCCCCTTTGACCCATATGAACGATTTGAATATGTCCCTACGGGTCCTAGGACCGCTAGGGAGATATGTCGTCATTTAATGGGTCAAAGAGGGTCATAGGTCACCCTGTGACCCCCTTTGACCCATATTACCCATTCAAATATGTCCCTAAGGGTCCTAGGACCCCTAGAGACATATCGTCGTTTAATGGGTCAGAGAGAGTCATAGGTCACCCTATGACCCCCTTTGACCCATATTACTCATTTGAATATGTCTCAAGGGGTCCTAGGACCCCTAGAGACATATATCATCGTTTAATGGGTCAAAGAGGGTCATAGGTCACCCTGTGGCCCCCTTTGACCCATATGAACGATTCGAATATGTCCCTAGGGGTCCTAGGACCCCTAAGGACATATGTCATTGTTTAATGGGTCAAAGGGGGTCATAGGTCACCCTATGACTTCCTTTGACCCATATGAACGATTTGACTATGTCCTTAGGGGTCCTAGGACCCCTAGGGACATATGTCATCATTTAATAGGTTAAAGAGGGTCATAGGTCACCCTATGAACCCCCTTTGACTCATATGAACAATTCAAATTTGTCCTTAGGGGTCCTAGGACCCCTAGGGACATATGTCATCATTTAATGGGTCAAAGGGGGTCATAGGTCACCCTATGACCCCCTTTGACCCATATGAACGATTTGAATATGTCCCTACGGGTCCTAGGACCGCTAGGGAGATATGTCGTCGTTTAATGGGTCAAAGAGGGTCATAGGTCACCCTGTGACCCCCTTTGACCCATATTACCCATTCAAATATGTCCTTTGGGGTCTGAGGACCCCTAGGGACATATGTCATCATTTAATGGGTCAAAGGGGGTCATAGGTCACCCTATGACCCCCTTTGACCCATATGAACGATTTGACTGTCCCTAGGGGTCCTAGGGACATATGTCATCATTTAATGGGTCAAAGGGGGTCACAGGTCACCCTATGACCTCCTTTGACCCATATGAACAATTCGACTATGTCCCTAGGCTTCCTAGGACCCCTAGGGACATATGTCATCGTTTAATGGATTAGAGAGGGTCATAGGGTGACCTAGGACCCCCTTTGACCTATAATACCCATTCGAATATGTCCTTAAGGGTCCTAGGATCCCTATAGACATATATCGTCGTTTAATGGGTCAAAGAGGGTCATAGGTCACCCTATGACCCCCTTTGATCCATATGAACGATTGGAATATATCCCTAGGGGTCCGAGGACCCCTAGGGACATATGTCGTCGTTTAATGAGTCAAAGAGGGTCATAAGTCACCCTATGACCCCCTTTGACCCATATTACCCATTCGAATATGTCCCTAGGGGTTCGAGGACCCCTAGGGACATATGTCATCATTTAATGGGTCAAAGAGGGTCATAGGTCACCCTATGACCCCCTTTGACCCATATTACCCATTCGAATATGTCCCTAGGGGTCCTAAGACCCCTACTGACATATATCGTCGTTTAATGGGTCAGAGAGGGTCATAGGTCACCCTATGACCCCCTTTGACCCATATTACCCATTCGAATATGTCCCTAGGGGTCCTAAGACTCCTAGAGACATATATCATCGTTTAATGGGTCAAAGAGGGTCATAGGTCACCTTATGACCCCCTTTGACCCATATGAACGATTCGACTATGTCCCTAGGGGTCGTAGGACCCGTAAGGACATATGTCGTCATTTAATGGGTCAAAGGAGGTCATAGGTCACCCTATGACCCCCTTTGACCCATATGAATAATTGGAATATGTCCCTAGGGGTCCTAGGATCCCTAGGGACTTATGTCATCGTTTAATGGGTCAAAGGGGGTCATAGGTCACCCTATGACCCCCTTTGACCCATATTACCCATTCAAATATGTTCCTAGGGGTCCTAGGACCCCTAGGGACATATGTCGTTGTTTAATGGGTCAAAGGGGCTCATAGGTCGCTCTATGACCCCCTTTGACCCATATGAACGATTCGACTATGTCCTTGGGGGTCCTAGGACCCCGAGGGACATATTTCATCATTTAATGGGTCAAAGAAGGTCATAGGTCACCCTATGACCCCCTTTGACCCATGTGAACGATTCGACTATGTCCCTAGGGGTCCTAGGACCCCTAGGGACATATGTCATCGTTTAATGGGTCAAAGAGGGTCATAGGTCACCCTATGACCCCCTTTGACCCATAATACCCATTCGAATATGTCCCTAGGGGTCTTAGGACCCCTAGAGACATATATCGTCGTTTAATGTGTCGAAGAGGGTCATAGTGACCTATGACCCCCTTTGACTCTTATATATTAATAATATACATATATATTAATAATATACATATTAATATAATAATATATATATATATACATATACATATTACATTATTATATTTAATGAAAATATTACGTTATTATATAGATATATTAATAACATACATATTAATATAATAATATTTATAATATATATTATATTTAATAAAAATATTACGTTGTTATATATATATATTATATTATTATACATATTAATATAATAATATATAATACAAATTTTATATATATATAAATTACGTTATTATATTTAGTAAAAATAATAATAATATATGTTATATTTATAGATTGTAATAAGATTAACATAAGATATTATTATATATTACTAGATTATATCTTGTATGTTTACATTACGTTATTATATATATATAATATATTAAAATATGCCTTTACATGTTAATATAAGTGAAATAATTTAAAAATAAAAAACTAGAACGTTTAAATCGAATTTCCCTCCAAAATTTGAAAATTTTTTGAATTTGACTACCGAGCCATATCGGATATCCGATGTCAAATCGGATATCCAATTTCGAATCGGATATCCGATCAAGCTTGGTATTTACCAAGCCTGCCCGGTCAACCCCAAAGACGTGTTTATAGAGAGTTTTAGTGATACTCAGACTTCAGCTAGCCGTCTGACAATGTTATTTTGATCGAAATTGAATGAAACGAAATGGGTTTTTTAATATCGCTCTCTAGATTCCATCAATATAATTTCTATCAAATTCTGAGTTCAATAAATATTTATTAGTTAATTATCAATGAAAATTATTGTAAAGTGTCGATTGACATACTGAATGAAAAATAGTTATAACTTTCAAACGGTATAATATTTTTTAAATCTAAAAGTTGCATCACATTCTATACTTCGCCTAGTATAAGAAAAAAATAAAATAAAATAAATTTGATCAAATTTTCTATTAGTTAGGGTGGTCAGACATAGGACTTTTTTTAATCCAAAAAAGTTTTGGTAGAAAATTCATATTTAATTATTTATTTGGAATAAAAATATCAAAAAATATGCGTCACATCCGAGCATGAGTCTAGTTTTCATATCTATAATTATATTAAAAAAATATTATGATTTGATTTTGATTAAGGTGGTCAGACATACACCTACTTTTTATTTTCGCCCTGAAATTTTCTTAGTACTGCATTAAAATTCAAACTTTTGATCAATCAATTATTTTTTTCTCCTGATAAGGCCTAGTAGTTTAGAAGCTACATTCAATTTTCTACAAATTATTTTCTTACAACTTTTTGATATAAAGTCCATAACCACTTCAAAATTATGTGTCAAGTTGACATAAACCTGATTTGTTGATTTTTCACTACCACTTAAGGCTGTAGTTTGGTACACCATGATCTTGCACATACCCTTCATTTATTTCGGACAAATATCAATGGAACCAAAGATGAAGAGGCTCACCATTATGTTAGACTTTCTGATATTGTCTTGTGGGACCCATTTTCTTACGAGTAATGAAATCGATTGTTTTCCTTAACTTCTCTTCAGTTGCTAACCAAATATTTGTGTGCATCTTATGTCATGTCCAAAATACGAGGCAAAAACACACAATATTTTTTATTAAAAAAAAGTTTAATAAAACTACTATGTTGATATAGGGTTGACTACAACTTACATGACACATAGGGTTTTGATATAATTCCATATGTTTGTTTCACAAGCTAAACTACAGGTATTTTGAGAGACAGGTATAGGTTCCCCTAGCAATAACTTGACACTTTATTTCAGTGGTTTTAACAAATCGTGTAGGATTTAATCATTCGTTGTTTAATTGATTTCAACATTTATTTATATTATATTAATCCCTACACTAATTCTACCACTTTTATTTTCTTAATTAATACTTAAATATTCAAAAATGAAACACCAATTACCACTTAATTAAATGGATATAAATAACTAGAATACAAGATAATAACACGTTAAACCATAATCCTAATATAAAAGCAAACATATCTAAACATTTCATATAGTTTGATTTAAAACAATGATAACCTTACATGCTCCAAACATTATGTTTAATTAAACCTATAATCCATTAATTTTAACTTCTATTTTTTCACTTTTCAATTACCCAATACACAAACATGGTTTGTACTAACAACTAGGGGCCCATAACACTCTACTCTCTCCCTCTCCTCGTCATGAGGAGAGACTCTACACTACCAGAGTCCAACTGAAGTCCTCCTTCCATACATGACCACTTTTTCCCTATCCGAGGGTAAATAATGCCAACACAACCCTTGCAATTTCCCTCGAAAATCAAATGTAAAATATGAAGGAAAATATTTAAAGAAAATCCATTACAATCCCATCCCTAACATGTTCATCATACACACGAACACACATGCAAAAACCTACTTAAGAAATGAGACACAACATGAAGACATAAGCCTTAAGGATTCCTACCTTCACAATGGTTATGGCAAACTGAAATTTGAGAAGATCTATCCTTCCCTCTCCTTCAATCCCAACTTTACTCTCCAAATGTGGAGATTGGGTGAACAATCTTCCACCCTCAAATTTGCCACTAAATAGGCTCCTAACTCAACCACTTACAAAATGCAATAACTCCCCACTTGACCAAGGGCTTCTAGAGTCTTTTAACTCAATCATGTCATGAAGGAAAACTTCAAGGTGGAGTATAATCTTGTCAAACTCATGGTGAAACTCTAATTTTCTCACTAAAGCAAAAATGAGATATTTGGGTGTTCACAAAAGTCAACGAAAGGGGCTAAAGGGGTGGAAAATGTCCCCAACCCATACATGTACCCCCTAGGCACTTAGTTTTCATAATTTTTGGCCTCTAGAACTATTTAGTGACCTATTAAATTGCTTGAAATATTTGGACTTCCTAAAAATTCTAGAAATGCAAACTTATCACTAAACCCTGATTAGGGTAATTAATCCCAGTTACTAACTAATTAATATTAGGTCACTAACCTAGTCCAACTTAGCTTCTTAGGTTACTTGGCTAACCCTAATTATCATGTTGAAATGCATATATAAATCACAAGTGTCAAGTGACACTATAAGATCATTGTTACAAAACATTAACACTTAACGATTACATAATGATACACACATTCAATTTACGATACAAAAGAAATACGAAACAACGGGGTTTGCATCTTTCATTAGACTCAACCCTGGTTTTCACAAACTATACATAGGATCCAATTTTGATTCTCCGTTAGATTTTTCGGCTAATATTCCTGCACACTCATTTCACACATTAGTAGCTCGATAAAAATCACATGCATATATTCAAAACTTATCTGGATAATCACATAAATCAAAACATCAATCTTTCATATAAATAACTATTTATCTCATTTCTGCTCATATGTTTAACCATTTAAAAAATTGCATAATCAAGGTGTTAACCATATTCATAATCCTACAATCACTTACTATACTATATCATATGTATGCATGTTCATAAAACATTAAATAACATGATTAAACATCTCAAAGTATCACATGACATAAAATAACATAATAATGTCCATTCTATCTAACAATGTCTCAACATATTGAGTCATAATGTATCAAAATAACAATGTATCAGCTGTAATGTGATAGATTGGGGTGAGGCCTCACATCCTCCCCCACTAGGCATGAACTTCATCCTAGAGTTCATTAAAAAGATATGGATACTAGGATCTCATCTATGCTACATCCTCCCATGAATCCGTGAGCTCATCATAACAATCCCACTAGACCCTAACCTAGTCCAGTTCTCAGCCTTGAAGAGCTAAGGTCCGTCGAGTAACAATACAGATAGGCTCCAGTGCTAACTAGTCATATGACTCCACCTACAAGGCATTCCAATCTATAATGTGAGACTCATCATAAATGTATCCTCTAAGTATTGAAACATGAAACACATCATGGATGTGTGACAGGCTAAGTGGTAAGGCTAGACGGTATGCAATAGGTCCTATCTTCTCTATGATCTTGAATGGTCCAACAAATCGGGTTGCCAACTTAGAGCCCTTTTTGAAACGAACATAAAATAACATGATTAAACATCTCAAAGTAAAGCATCACACAACATAAAATAACATAATAATTTCTAGTCTATCTGACAATGTCTCAACATATCGAGTCATAATGTATCAAAATAACAATGTATTAGCTGTAATATGATGGGTCGGGGCAAGGCCTCACATCTTACCTATTGGGTTCCTTGTTCAGCTAAGCAATGAAGAGGCTATGGACATGACAAGGGCATTGTGTGTAGGGAAAGTGTTTAGTGAAAAAGTATCTAGAGGAGATCATCAACAACATAAGGCACCCAAATTTGGTGGCTCTTAAAGGTCTGTGTTTCCAGTGATGACAAAGAGGGGCACCATAGATTCTTGATTAATGATTTCATAGTGATTAATAGGAGTACAAATGAACACATTTTTTGGGAAAACAAGTGAAGTTTGAGTTGGGAGAAGAAGAAATTTGAGTTATGGTAGCCTCATTTTTTAAAAATTGTAAACTTTATGTCTTACATGTTCAATTATTTTTTTAATAGACAAGAGCCTACAACACAATGGTAAATTGTGAGCCTCTTATCAAAGAGGTCTTGGGTTCAAAACTACTCACACTTAATAAATAATAATAATTAATCTTGGCTTCGGCCTCTTACCAATATATATATATATATATATAATAAAAATTATTTATATATATTAATCTTTGATTTTCTTCATAGTTTACTAGTTAAATGCGCTAGACTACTTACATTTAAATTTATGTCTATTTGATAAATTCAGAAAGGTAAACTCACTCTAAATTGGTCTATTCTATCTTGATATTATTTATACTTAGTTTTTATTTAAAATATATTTTGAAAATAATATATGAATGAATAGAAATAGAACAAAGCTAGTTTTTTATGTATTATGTAAATATCAAATAAAATTTTAAAATATCAATCAAAATATATAGATTTCTTAAATTTTGTTAAATGTTCAATACAAAATAAATATATTTCTCAAAAAATGTAAAAGAAAAATTGATCTTTTATAATATTTAATTTTATTTAATATACATTAACTTATATACCATTTGAATTAAATCAATATGAAATATGAAATATAATTTATTGGAATTTATTTATATTTTTTTAATGCTATATAAATTTTGAACAATTATAATAATGAACATTTAAATTATATTTAATTATCATTATTTATTATACTAAATGCAAAGCTACCAATACTTTATAATAAATCCTTACACCAACAAATCTTAAATTTATTTATTTATTGCCTACATCAACATTCTTTTCATGCAATATATAAATTGATGTATTACAATCATAATACATATTTTTTTAATAAATTAGTTAAAAAATCTAAACGATTTTATGTTATATTTCTCTTTGTGAAATACCTAGATTATAAGCTAAGAGGTATATATGTAATTATAATTATCTTTAACCATCTTCTACAAAACTATATTATATGCATCATCAAAAGTGTCAATATTCAATATACATCATCAAAAGTGTTAATCAGCAGTTACAAATATTAATATGTGATTATACATTAATATCTATATAAAAAAAATGCAAATGGGACTTCCAAATAATTATGAGATATCCATTGCACACTAAAGTGTGATTGCCAGTTTTAGATTTGCTTTGAGTTTGTTATAAATAGCATGCAAAGATACATTTCATTTAACTTGTTTTACATGGTATTTTTTTTTTGCAAGCTTTGCCCAATTTTGGCATGGATGTTAATAACAACATGAAATAAATTGTTAACAAAATGAAACGATTTGGTTGAATCTTGGGGTAAGTCACTAGAAATGATTTTAATGAATCTTTTTTAGGTTCACATGTGTTATGGCCTATGTCGATCGAGAAGTGGTATTTTTTGAGCTTAGGGCATGCTTAGGCTTGTGATCCCAAATCCATCGAGTCACTAAGATGTGGCATCCAATGCATAGTTTGGTTATAATAAACGCAAGTATTTGATTAATTCCCTCTCCCTAAATTGAGAGTTTTGCCTATGTCAAACTTGTATTGTCCAGAACTCTGCATAGCTCTTAGTACATGCCTCTATTTAGCAGAGAACCAACTATCAAACATTTTATCTTAAAATATGCACCATCCTAGATCCTTACAATATCCAAAGTTCCCACTTTCCAAGATTGAAGAATGAAACTTCCAAAGAATGAGATGGTCAAAAGTTTTGAAGTGAACACTAACCCCATTACATAAAGCCTTAAAATGTAAGTGCCAAAATTTAAAAATAGATATACATTGAAGCAAAGAATGCGCCAAACTCAAAATAATGGAAATTGGAACTCAACATTTCTCAATAGGTTCCAGAGTGTGTGTGCTACAATAGTGAGAAAGGATAAAGTAATTCCAAAGTATAATTAGGCATATGTAATGGTAGCACATTACTTGAAGATCAAACATTTTACATTGGAGTCCATTCACCTCTCAGCCAATATATCAATTTGTGATCATAGACAACAAAGACCAAGGTGTGTTTCAACTAATGTCTAGCTAATTACAAATTAGTAAATTTAGGGAGAATGTTGAGATGTCATTTCAATAATTTCTTTGTGAGAAAATATGTTTAAGGTAGTTTTGAGTTCCTCTAAATTTTGGGACAAAGCCATTTGGTGAAATTGGGATATGTTGTATTATCTTAACCATAGAGTATGTGAAATTTATGCAAATGGAAGATCTTTTTTGCAATCAACAATGCTATGAAACAAGAAGAAAATTGACTTAAATCAAAAACTAGAATTAGAGTGCAAAAATATGAACATTGGGAAAGATTGTACACATGCTCAATCATAATTTTGCATCAAAACTATGGCATGATGGTGTAAGAAACATCTGAAATGGGTTTATTATCTTTTTTGAAGAGATGATCAATAATGGACCTAGCACTAAGACACACAAACTTGTAGGGAGTACCATGACGGTGATGTTTTTTGCTATGAAATTGATGAATAAAAAAACTTTGAACAAATTTGGTAGGACATAATTTTATAAGTTGTAATTTTGAGTAGCTAGCATGAATGGAAAATACATCTCAAGTTAGAGGGCACATTGATTTTATTGACCATGAATTATGAATAAAAGTCTCCTCTAACTTTAGCAAAGAAAAATGTCATTGGGATAAATTCAACATTAGAAAATTAAACTTGATGATGTAGGCGAGGGAAAGATAAATTTCTTCTCCAAACTAGTAGATACCAGTTCAAGCTAGGTTAACACTTGCATGGCATATATTTAAATGAGGTTAACTCTTGGAAATTATCTCATCAATGCTCCAAATGTTTTGAAGAAATTACACAACACTGTCGAGGGACATGTGGCAAGTTATTCTGAGGCTAAGTAAAAGGCACATGGAAACATATGTATATTAAAGAGATTTCCAAGTTTGAACGGTCCCAAAATTTTACTAGAATAGCAAGGGATCCCTACCACCACACAAATGGGTTCCCCTTAGTTGTTTTATGCATTTATAGAAGTGTGAATAAAATGCACTAATTTTTTTATTATAAATTTTTAATACTTTAAAACCCAAAAAAATGTGATTGCAAAATTAATCACTTAGTAGGAAGATAATTCAATCCAAATATCCCATTAATAGCGTTAATACTATTACTCGATTCATGTTTTGCTTAGCTCAAAAAAATATGGCTTTGATTACTATTTCTCCAACTCGAGGTTACTCCATGTCTCCATGCTTAATTTTAAGCAAAGACAGTATTCCAATGTAATTTTTGAAGTGAAGGGAAATGATAAATTGGAGTATTTCCCTAATTTAGTGGAATGAATAGGAATTGAATTAAGCATTCAAAAAATACAGGGGACTAAAAAGAAGTAGTAATTTCTTATTGGAAAAAAATGGCGTGGCCTCACAAATTTACTTCTCTCCTTTTTTTATTGTCTTATTTTTAGCGTGATTTTTTGTGTGAGAAAAAATTTTCTAATTTTATTTAAAATATAATTATAGATAAAATAAATAACCAAATTTCATAAGTATGGAGTCGCCAACTCCACAAAATATTGCTAAAAAAGTTGAGCATCCACTACAAGCCAAAATAAGTTTAATAGCCCAATGGGGACCTACCCTCAACATAGGGTCAATAGGAACTCAACATTCTGGACTCCTAGAATCTCATTCTTGTGTGTGGGATGTCATGGATTTTAGCATACCCAACTAACCTCTACTTTCTCCAAGGAGAAAGACATATCAATGACACCATGTTGAGTGTTCCAACAAGCCATTAATAAGGCAATCATCCTTGCTTGAGAATGTCAATGTAGAGGACATGTCGCCCGAGTTGGAAAATAAGGTTTGGATTGTGAAGGCACCCAAAACTAATAAAGATGCTGCCAATAGTGTAGATGCTAAAAGGATTAACATTGGAAGTGATTAGAAGGGGACACAAAGAAAAATGGTAGTGTGGAAATTATGGGTTTTGGTATTTTGTGGACATGGCAATGTTTAGAATGTGTGACTGCATTTGATGTCATCTAAATAACATTTTTAACAATAAATGCAATAAATTTATCACGTGGTAGAATTATACTCACATATATTCCAAATGAGGTAAGATAATGAATAAGCTTATGTGCACATGTTCAATTGAGTTAAATTGAAGATTGATAATGTGTAGTTATCTGGGTGACTTATTATTATTAATTTTAATTTATCATAAATTTCAAATATTATTTTGAATATTATTATAACAAATGACTAAAATATATGATTAACAAAAAGAGAGAAAAATAAACTATGCAACCCCTCACGAAAAAATCTAGATGGTTGTACTCTATATTTAGCATTTACAGATTAGAATATTCTATAAGTTTTTGTGGAAGTAAACACCTCACCATCCAGCTATTTGTATAATCTTTTTTTAATTTGATTGTTATTGTAAGTTAAAAATAATTGAGACTATGGAATTACATCTCTATCTATACACAATGAATATGTCAATTTGTCATCATTCTTTAAAAGCTAAACTACAAATATGATGTTCTATACATAATTTTTTTAAACATATACATAGTATTTGAAATATTTCAAAAATAAAAGTACTTCTCATGAACAAATCAAATCGTATTCTCTGAGATATTACCTTACAAATTGAAACTAAAGTCACACAATGATGCACAATCAAGAAAGATATATGGTAAGTCTTTTACAATATTCATATTTTTATTATTTTTAATCGATTTCATAAATATCCACTCTTGATAAAATAAGGCTTTGCTAGCTTAAATGTTAAACTTAAAACTAGCAAGTGATATCATCTTAATTTGGGTACACCAACTATAAATTCTTAGATGCCTAGATGTAAAATAAGATTTTTGAGAACCCCAACAAAGAAAACAACAAATGTCATCCAATTTTATTAGTTTTTTAGCAAATTTCATCAAATAGTCATCCCTTATATCAAACAAGACTCTTAACTATCTAGAAAAACAATACAACCACTTTTTTTATTAGATTATATAAATTAAAACAAAAACTACTACAAAACAAAATAATAATATAAAAGAACCCAAATAGAAAAAATAAGTCAATACACCTTTACAAACAAAACACTATGTGCTTCTAAACAAAGTGCATTTGACCAGTCAACACACCTTTACTCTTCAAACAATTTAGTGCAGCTACACAACAAAATAATGATTAAATTATGCAATCTTCCTATTGACATTTATAGTGATGTTGTCTAACTTCCAAAAGAACTCTTGCTATGTACATACCAATGAAAAATGTCAATAAAAAACCTATGGATTCAAATAGGTCTTGCAAATAAATCAATTAGGAGGTTGTAGATATTGTGTATACACTTAGTTGTAAACCCGCAAAACTGCCTCTATATGCGGTTGTTTGATTTTATAATTACAATGTTCCACCTTGGAACCAAGATGACCCAAAAAATTTACCTATATGCCTTAGTAATCATAGAAAAATACCACTATCCATTTCATGTGTACTCCCCATACATAAATCCTAAGGATTGACACTTCAAAAAATAAAAATTGGTATTGGTAACATAAAACGACAAGATTTGACTTTTATGACTATATCAAGAGTTAAATAACTAGACAACCTTCATATAGAACCATCATTCTTGTTTGATTGATATCCAATGATGAAAAACAATCCATATACATCAAGAAAAAGGAAGAGTCTCAATTGCAACAACTCTCACTATAGTGCAGAAAGGTACAAAATCTTATTCTTTCCCTTATTATATATGACTCTACATGTGTTTCCTTCATCACTTTTTAATTGAGTACATTTAAGCACTTCAATTATACACACATCAAAATTGAGGCCTTTGCAGTCATATTCCAATTGTTGATTGGTGTAGTTCAGCATTATCATAGGGCAGACTCTTGATTCAATAGTATGCAGGTTCTTTTGGTTGGTTGAGGAAGGGTCCATAGGTGATAGATCAAATTGTGCTACAACGAGAGACTCATCAAAAATGCATTCATTCCAGAGCTCTGAGTCTAGTACATGGACCATTTGGACACGACAACTAGCTTTCTTTTGTCCTAGTTATTTTTAGTGTGATTGGGATCACTGTGAGTTGAGTGAGTGGGTGGACACATGGGCTCCACATTATCTTACTCCATTGTCTATCATACCCTCTATCATAAATGATGACATGTAAAGTTCACTTGAGCATAACCATCTATCAGATCTTCTTCAACCAGAACATGTCTTTGCATTGGTTGCACCACAGGGAAATGATGAGAAATCAGGTTATTGGTTAGCACATTGTGTAATAGGTAAACAAAAGCTTGCACAACTGATCACTAATGATGATGGATTCACATATCCTACTAGTTCAATGGTTGTCGTTGGAACATGGATGCAGACATACATGCTTAAAAGGAATGGAATTCCTGCATTCGAAGACTATCATAAGCATAGAACAATTCTCATATATTTGCATCTTATTATAGAAACAAATGTAAAGTTGTTGAAGCATCAAGGAAGACCAAAAGTAAAAGAACTTTTTATTATTACTAATGCTAATCATGAAGCCCTATTGGAGACCCTAAAACAAAGAGAGGACCCTACTAGAACACTCGACTAGGTATATTTACTTCTTATGTTATTTTGTTCATAATGATTCGGTGAACTGATGATTATCTTGTTTAATACAATAAGTTACTAATTTTTTTTATGATAGTGGAATGTAGGTAAATCATGAAGAGTAGCCATGCATGAAGATAAAAAATTAAATAAGGAGCAGAATGAAGAAAAATCTATTCTATTTTTGACACTACAATTTTTGACAATACTTTTATTGACACTACGATTTTTGGCACTACTATTTTTGACACTATAATTTTTGGTAGTTGTGTATTGATGTAATAATGATGAAACACTTGAGATATTGTAAATGTAAACTTGTTGATTTAATATAAGAAACAAAGATGGGAGGGACCTAAAAAATGATGATTTTAATACATACTAACACCAAACTTGCACTATGCCCAATGACAAAAGCTTGAGAGAGGTAAAAAATAATATTTTTACTTAATACTAACCATAGTGACACCCTTTTTCTAGCCACAAAGGGCCTCCCTTGTCCACAACCACCCTGTATCGAAGAGTCTCCAAGGTGCTTTAAGTGTGTGTCAAGGTCAATCTTCTGAGGGTCTTAACTTGGAGCTCATGGGGGCTATCAAAGAAATGTTGAATGCTATAGGATGTTCATGGTGAGGCCTAAAATAACCTATCTCATTTCTGAGAGATCACATTATGTTTCGATTCGGCACAACAATCTCACTTGATACCAAAACTCGCAGTGTGCCTCAATTTATAGGTGCATCACAATGTAGCTTTGAAACCGTTGATCTTGGCATCATATCATCAGCACCATTAACTCTGGATGGGTGGGTGAATCCTAGTGACACCCTTTTTCTGACTGTGGAGAGCCTCCATCATTCGCGGCCACCTTGTACTGAAGAGTCTTTAAGGTGCTCTAAGTGTGTATCGAGGTTAATCTTCCGAGGGTCGTAACTCAGAGCTTGTGAGGGCTATGTGAGTTCTATCAATGAAACATCAAATGTTACATGACAATCATGCCAAGGCCTAAAATAACCTATCTCATTTTTGAGAGATCACATTCTATTTGGATTTAGCACAACGATCTCGCTCGATGCCAAAACTCACAGTGTGCCTCAGTTCATAGGTGCATCATAGCGTAACTTTGAAACTGCTAATCTTGGCATTAAATTTTTAGTGCCATTAGCTCCAAATGGGTGGGTGAACCCCAGTGACACCCTTGTTCTAGCCATGGAGAGCCTCCATCATCCGCGGCCACCACGTACCGAAGACTCTCTAAGGTGCTCTAAGTGTGTGTCGAGGTTGCTCTTTTGAGGGTCGTAACTCAAAGCTCGTGAGGGCTATCGATGAAATGTTGAATGCTACATGATGGTCATGCTGAGGCCTAAAATGACCTATCTCATTTTTGAGAGATTATATTTCGTTTGGATTCGGCACAATGATCTCACTCGATGCCAAAACTCATAGTGTGCCTCAGTTCATAGGTGCATCACAGTGTAACTTTGAAACTACTGATCTTGGCATCAAATTGTTAGTGCCATTAGTTCCAGATGGATGGGTGAACCCTAGTGACACCCTTGTTTTTGCCGAGGAGAGCCTCCATTGTTTGTGGACACCCCGTACCGAAGAGTCTCCAAAGTGCTCTAAGTACGTATTGAGGTCAATCTTTCGAGGGTCGTAACTCAGAGCTTATGAGGGCCATTGATGAAATATTGAATGCTACATGACGTTCATGTCAAGGCCTAAAATAACCTATCTCATTTTTGAGAGATCACATTTTTTTTGAATTTGACACAGTGATCTCACTTGATGCCAAAACTCGTAGTGTGTCTCAGTTCATAGGTGCATCACAGCGTAACTTTGAAATCGTTGATCTTGACATTGAATCATTAGCGCCATTAGCTCCAGATGGGTGGCTAAACCCTAGTGAAACCATTGTTCTAGCTGCAGAGAGCCTCCATCGTCTGTGACCAGCATGTACCGAAGAGTCTCCAAGGTACTCTAAGTGTGTATCGAGGTCGATCTTTTGAGGGTTTTAACTCAGAGCTCATGAGGGCTATCAATTAAATGTTAAATGCTACATGATGGTCATGTCAAGGCCTAAAATAACCTATCTCATTTTTGAGAGATCACATTCCATTTGGATCTGACACTACAATTTTGTTCGATGTCAAAACTCATAGTGTGCCTGAGTTCATTAGTACATCATAGCATAACTTTGAAACCATTGATCTTGGCATCGAATCGTCAGTTCCATTAGATCCAGATGGGTGGTTTAAACCTAGTTACACCATTGTTATGGCCGTGGAGAGCCTCCATCGTCTGCAACCACCTCGTATCAAAGAGTCTCCAAGGTGCTCTAAGTGCATATCGAGGTTAATCTTCTAAGGGTCATAACTCGAAGCTCATGAGGGCTATTGATAAAACATCAAATTTTACATGGCATTCATGCCAAGGCCTAAAATAACCTATCTCATTTTTGAGAGGTCACATTCCATTTGGATTCGGCATAGCAATCTCGCTCATTGCCAAAACTCGCAGTGTGCCTTAGTTCATAGGTGCATCATAGTGTAACTTTGAAACCAAGAGATCTTGGCATCAAATTGTTAGAGCCATTAGCTCCGGATGGGTACGTGAAACCTAGTGACACCCTTTTTCTTACTGTAGAGAGCCTTCATTGTCCATGGCCACCCCATACTGAAGAGTCTCCAAGGTGCTCTAAGTGCGTGTCGAGGTCAATTTTTTGAGGGTCGTAACTTGGAGCTCATGAGGGCTATCAATGAAATGTCAAATGCTACATGATGGTCATGCCAAGGCCTAAAATAACCTATCTCATTTTTGAGAGATCACATTTTTTTTGGATTTGGCACAATGATCTCACTTGATGCCAAAACTCGTAATGTGCCTCATTTCATAGGTGCATCACAATGTAACTTTGAAACCGTTGATCTTGGCATCGAATCGTCAATGCCATCAACTCTGGATGGGTAGGTGAACCTTATTGACACCCTTTTTGCAGCTGCGGAGAGCCTCCATCATTTGTGGCCACCCTAGTGCAGGAGCACCTAGGTAGTCTAGTTTGTACCTAGTGTTTCTTTCTTGTCATTTTGGCTTGTAGTTAAGCTAGCCACATCACTAGTGGTTTAATAAGACCTATTAGGTCCTTAGGTAAGGTTAACTTAGTTGCTAAGTGGGTTTTTGCTCCTAGGTTATTGTTATGCCTATAAGTTGCTCAATAGGGGTTAGGTTGACCAAAGTGGTAGAAAAGTTGACCAAGGGTCAAAAATAATCTTGGAATGTCTAAATCAACCTAATAGGACCCCTTACCAAGTTTGGTGAACTCGTCTAATTCAAAATTTTAAGTTATAGCAAAAATTGCTCAAAATTGCAAAAGTTGAAAATGGGTGCAAAGAGTTAGTTGGGGGTTTGAGCACAACCATAAAAGGTTGGAAACACCTATATAAGGTGTGAAATGACCTTGCTATGACTGTGATTTTAATGTGCTAACAACAACATCTAGTTGAAATTTGTTCAAGAGATATTGATTTTTAGTTATTGTAGAGCTATTGGTTGATCCAAACTCATACATATCAATGTCATGATGCTGATGGAAGCCTTGAGTATTTCTTGCATTGACAAAATGTCATGTGGGCTTGGTAAGTCGAATGTGTAGTAAAGTCTCATAATAACACTTGTTCTCATTTTTCTTTATAAAGTTGATGTACCAGGGTGAAGGAGGTGGATTGCAGAGATTATTTCAAATTAAACATATATGATAGCATTTCAAATTAAAAATTGCATCAAAATTTGATAATAAAGGTTGTTAAAATTTTATTCACAAATTATTGCATTTGAATCGAATATAACAAACATGATCAAAATTAATGATATTTCATAAACATGAACAATACACATGATCCAAAATAAATTGAACAATACTATACTAAATTAATATGTATATCATTGTGCACATAAATGGCAAAAATAATTTTTTTTTTTAAATGTATCCATAGACAAATTACACGAATATATATATATATATATATATATATATATATATATATATATATATATTAGAGTTCATGTATTCATAGACAAATTACACAAATTATATCAAAATACATAGATCCATATACAAAATGTGGTTGATCATGCCATCAGAATGTGTATAATATCAATGTTGTTGTAAACAATGTGGCATATGCCATCTCAAAATGCCTCATGACGTATCCTATGACAACTATACTATCCTAGGTTGGTGGTGGATGATCAAAATGAAGCCTCTTCACTGCACTAGGTGGATTGGATGCCTCCTACATAAACAAAAAAGGAAAACCCAAAGTTAGACCTCTAAATTTATATGATTCTATGTATCTAACATTGAATTACTCAAATGCATAATGATCCTTTTTTTTAATGAATATTTATAGTATTAAACTTTCATCATAAATACCTCTCTCGTCGACCTCATGTGCCAATTAGGAGTCCTCTTATATGTCCTTGACAATGCTTGAACCTCATTGATTGTGGTTTGTGTATGTTCAAGTATGTTTTTTAGATGAATCTATAACTTAACCTGTAACATTATAATTCATAGCATGCTAAATTTATAACATATAATCAAGAATTCAAACTACAACTTACCTATGTTGACTCCTCCTCAGGATATAATGGTTGCATCAACAAAGATACAAAACTCTATCGTCCAACCTCCTGTGCACTAGATGTTTCCTATGAGATACAAAATACTAGTTGTAATATCATGAAAATCAGTTTTGAATTTACTTATGAAGATAAAGAAAATAAAAAATAAATGATACTTATACATACGACGGGGCTTTCAGTGTGAATGGAAATGCCATAGCATCTACGATGTGGAATCTGCATGGACTCATCACCAGTAGCCATGCCCTATACAATAAAGAATGTAATTAAATTTCATTACCACAAAATTTTTACAAGAATGCATCGATATTTGATCAAATAGAAAGCACCTAATTACCTTTCCCTTGTTAATGGGTCCTGCCTCATCCCCCACACTCTGTCCCCCACTAACAGGTGATACCTACAAGAAAAAAGAAAGATTAGAAACCATATATGCTACAATATCAAATAGAAAAAATAATGATAACACAACATAATGTACTGTAGATGTCTCAAGGTCAAATGAAATAGCCGAGAGCATGACATTATCAACCTATTTGAGGTCCTCCTCGGTCATCAACTAAATAGGAATGAAGATCACACACATGTATAAGTCAATATGGGTTACAAATTAAAATTACTCTATTATAAAGATTAACTTTAAATCGCATATGTTGTAACAAAAAAATGTATACATCGACACAAAAGGAATCCATGCCTCTGCATGCCCCTCCTTTCTCGCATCAAGGTGTGTAGCCTCTATATGCGTGTCTGATGTATCCTCGTCAAATACAAAATGATACTTAGAAAGATCACTTATGGGACCCAAACAAATATTCTTGCACGTTATGCAAGTATGGGGCACACAAACATGTGATGAGCTTGTCGATGATGGACTCGTGCCAACATCATCATCATGGGGAGGCAACACTAACCTAGCCTAGGATATCAATAGGCTACTCAATCTATGGATGGCTCTAATAGTTTGAGAGCTAGCCTCTGCAATGATATTAGGATGCTACACTTGAGGAGGGGGGAGACATCAATAGGGGGGACAAAAGCGCCAGCTTTCTTCCACTGGGCAAAGGTTCTATCTTGAGGAGCACCTCCTCCTACACCCATGTTGGGCTTCATGCTCTAATAGTTCACCTTGAGGCCTAACACAAATTCTGCATACAATTTTCTAAGGAAATAAAATGGCACCTCTAAATTGTTGTGTGGAGGGATGTCAAAAACCATCCACCAACGATCTCAAAAGTTTGCATGCATAGCCTCATTTGTGCACCATTTAATTGATAGTTTGGGCTTTGTGCATTCGACTTGTTTACCAATTTTTGGGTCCGCAAGAAGGGCAACCAAATCATCTTTACTTATATCTAGGGCTACAACCTCATCATAGTCCAACCCATCATCAAATGTGGCATGCATTTCATCATGCCAGCAAAGAGCAACATTTTGTTCATTGGTAAGTGTTTCAATATTATCCACTATGGTGTTTAATGTGGATAACATAGGAGCCAATGCAGGTATAGTATTATATGTGGTTCGCAAAACCCTGAATTCGACAAGATTTTCAAATATCAAATCTTCAATTCAAGGAGGGTTTTGAGGGGGTAGGGGATCGTTTGGTGGACGATTTTGAGGGGCACTGGATCGTTTCATGGAGGGTTACGAGGAACATTATTTCTTGCCTTAGTGTCATCATTTCAGTCAGTCATACCTATTAATTTGCAAAACATAATTTCTATTAAAAACAACCTAAATTTCAACAATTTCTATTAAAAACCCTAATTTTTAACAAATTCAATTAAAAATAACTAATTTATAATAAGATTCATTCAAAACATTTTAAAAAACAAAAAATACTTACTAATATCGTATATTCGTTCTAAGATAAGATACCGGAAAGAGGGAGCTCTCAAACACACAAAAAATGCAATGTGAAAACAATGTTCAACTTTTTTTTAAAAAAATCAGTGTTACAGGTATCGAGTATCCGATTTCATTTTGGATACTTGATATTATTGGGTATCTGATTTCGATAAGAAATGGTCTTAACTTTTTAGCTTTGGTATCAAGATGGGTGGAAAAAAGTCAGAGCGGATTTTGAAACGTTTTTAGATGTTTTCAAACTCTATTTTTTTCACATCACCACTTTTTAACACACCATGGTCATGCACATACCCATCAGTCTGCTAAAATAAACAATGCCAGAGATAAAACCATATCCATAGTAGGAACCAAATAAAACCACAATGGTAGAAACACACACTCGCACCTGTGATTTTTGAAGATACAAATGCCTACAAGCCTGCACATTAGCAAAGATCAGCAAACTAGATCCTCAACATAAACTCGTCTCCAACAACGAGGGCCAACAGGAGGATTTTTAGATGAAATACGGTAAATTAGAACTATAGAAATTCTCATTTCAAGCAATTCTAGAATTCATTTTCCAATCCACCTATTTAGGTGGAAGATTAAACTTTCGAATTTGAGGGTAAATGGGTTTTCACCCATTCCTATTCACTTTTTCGATTTTTGACCCAAACAGTGAAGATGAACATTTTGGTCTGGGGTTCTCCTAGGTATTTTAGTTCCTAGGATGACTTTCCTCCCAAATTTGTTATTTCATCCTCTAATTCTTGGTTTTCTTTTTTTTTTACATTTTCTTAGCATAAAACTTGAATCATTTCCATACTTTAATACCTACAATCTTTCAAAGATTTATATCTTATCAATGTGGTTGAAAGAGCTTATCTTATTTTGATTTTCTAAAACTAATGTGTTAAGAATCTTATAAAAAAACATAGATTTCATGTGTAATCAGTAATGCTTAATACATAATTATCTTCATATTAAAAATATTTTATTAAAATAAAACTAACATTATGCATTGCTAGTACTCTTTGTTCTTCCTTAAAAACTAGCTGTACTACTATTTTGTTTCATTGTAAATATATTTTTTACTCTATATACCTTCGAATTGAATTAGCTTAAGAAGCTATTTGCTCCTTTTCAATATAAAAAATATTACAATAAATAGACTTTATTATTTTTAGCAGCCAATAATCCCCAATCCTGCATATCATAGCCTTCTTTGGTAGCATGACAGTTGAGTGAATCAGTGGACTAATTATCAGTTTACTTTTTTGTATATTTAATAAATAATTATTTTTCTATTCTCCTCCACTCTCTTTTATTCTGATAATAGATCACTGTTCAAAATGTTGATGGTAAAAATTCAGAGAGAATCAAATTCCAGAAAAAATTTATTATGTATTTCTTATAGATTGTGGAAATCAAATGACATTAATGAATACTCAGTAAAAACCAATCCTCAGCACTACCATCCTTTGTAGCTTGAAATGGAAAAAGTGTGTGGTTAAGATACTGAAATTGTTTCACTCCTGCCATAAATTACTTCTCACAGTCCTCATCATTTGTCACAGAGATCCGAATCACCAATTTATCCCCCGCCTCATTCGATATATTTAATATAAGCTCGTACGAAACGGAAATAGTGCAAGCATTACCATACAAATCCGGGTTTCCTCTAAACCTTAAACCCTAATCCATTCCCTGCCCTCTTCTGGAGATGAAACTGGCATTCAAATAAGATTGGAACTCGCAAATAACGCCTATTCGAAAGCAAGATTTAAAGAAACGTTTTTAATTCACTCCTGCAACAAGTTATTGTCAAAATACCGGAACTTCTGCATTTATAACATAAATCCAAACAATCAGTTGATCCCCTTCCCTTTCGATAAATTTAATAATAACATTGGCCGTGTAGAAATGAAATGAAATGAGAACAGTCATATTAGTATTATTGTACAAATCAGGCCTTTTCCCTTAAACTGAAACCCTAATCTTTGCCCTGCTCAAATAAAATCGCCATAGCTTACAAACGATGGACGTTCAACATATAACACAAGCGTTGGGGTTTTCATCACTGACTACATTATATTCAAACGGTCTGTAGTTGTAGCTAGGGAGAACATACACAACTTCATAGTTTGGAGCCTCTGCTTTGTTCTGCTTCTTTGCATCCCCTTGAGGCTTCTTCTCCTCCTTTTTCTCGCCCTCTTTTTTCTCCTCTTTCGCAGGTCCAACGCTCAGCAATTCTGAGAAGCCAAATTTTCTTAGTTTAGAAGTTAAATAGACGGGATCCACATCCCCAATTACAGTCATCTTTTTCTCCTTCATGTCCACCGCCACAGAATCCACCCCTGCAACACAAATATTCATTCATTCATCAGATTTTACAGCAGAATAAACTTTTAAAATTACGATTTCAAAGCGGAAAGACAGAATTTTTATACCTTTGACACCTGCAGCGAGCTTTAGGGCCTTTCTCTTGCTGCTCTCATCATCCAGAGACAATTTCAGCACAATTTTCTGCACAATAGAACCGTCAGCAAGCTGCAAAAGACAATCTGCTTAAAATAATGTAAAGATCAAGGAAGAGAGTAATGATTACCTTCATTGTTGCAGGGCAATGAAGAATTACAAGATGTAAGGAACTACAGGTGTGCAAATGTGTTCCGGAATGGAAGGAATTTGGTGGATGAGGGAGGTGAGAATGAGCAGAGGTAGATAAAGATGTGTTGGAGGGAAGTTGCATGGAAAGAGAGCGTGGAATGACAACTCAATTATTTGTGAAATCCTGCGGGGTGAGAGGAGAGAGAAAATGCGCCGCCAGGGTCTGTGTGAGCTTCCAGCGAAGGAACTCGTGGGTTTTCTGCTCAAAGGTCACAATTCAAAGTGGTTGTCACGCAAGGAAGATTTTGGACTTTTCTTTGACTCCGTTCTCACTAGGAATATTTCTCTGACTAGAAATCACCGTCAGATAGGTAAGTGCAATACACTTAGACCAAAAACATTGCATACACGTGCATTTTGGCAGCATTTGGACAATTTGCCAAGGGAACTTAGGCTGGGGTCTATGGGCAGCCGCTTCCTGTAGAGTCTTGTGACTAAGAATTTATAGAAATATCTAAGAGAAGGTGGTCCCATGAATTTTATATATGAATCAGGTTTAAATAATCAATTCATGAATTTTATATATGAATCAGGTTTAAATAATCAATTCATGAATTTTATATATGAATCAGGTTTAAATAATCAATTTGTTATAATTTATTTTTTAAATTTATTTCTTCAATATCATTTTGGTGGAAAAATGATTAATAGGTTTTCACAAGTGGCAGATTTCTTCCTAAGCTAGTGGAGCTATTTCCACCCCCACCCCATTTTCACCCGCTCGCTAAAACATTGGAGATCCTATTTTGTAGGAGTAGATTCTAAATAAACCTATAGCCCCCTTAAAATTTATCATGGGGCTACCCGCTCCTTAAAAATAGAGCTCAAGCTCCTTCCATGGAACCCCTGCCTTAGTGGGCAGCCATTAAAAAGTCATTTATTTATAGCCTATAAAGGTCTTTTAGGCAAGGGTCCCATGGGAGGGGCTTGGGTTCTATTTTTGTGGAGCAGGGGGCTCCATGGTAATTTTTTAGAGGGGGCTAAAGCTTTACTTGGAATCTTTTCCTACAAAATAAGAGCCCCATATTTTCAGCCCTCTCAATTTGAGTGGGTGGGAATGGGGTGGGGTTGGATTTAGCCCCACCAGCTTAGGGAAGATTTCCTATCACCAACATTTTCCCACTAAAATGAAATAATCCCACTAAACAAATTTATGGAGAAATATAATTTTTTATTTTCAAAATTCATGACACAATCATCTTATTTGAATTTAGGACCACTTCCTTATTTAAATATGCCTAAAAAATCTCAACGGCGCCTGCTCTACTTTGAAGGAAGCAGGGGCCCATGGTACCCCAGTCTTATACTTTTTAGCTTTCTTGATTTCTGATTGGTCCATTTATTAAAAAAGTACTATTTTCTTTAGTGAATAGCTACTTGAAATGAACATAAGTCCATTTATACAAAAAAGTACTATTTCTTTAATGACCCTTTTTCTTATTTTGTATTTTGAAAAGTATATTAATCTTTAAAAATATTTAGCTTATGATTTTTTTTTTCCAGAAAAT
This sequence comes from Cupressus sempervirens, assembly GCA_028749045.1. Classification (NCBI taxonomy): domain Eukaryota; kingdom Viridiplantae; phylum Streptophyta; class Pinopsida; order Cupressales; family Cupressaceae; genus Cupressus; species Cupressus sempervirens. The sequence continues at coordinate 240,443,260 of CM053784.1, read as the reverse complement.
GTTCTATTCATCTATACATACATTTAAACCAATGATATATACAAATCTTAAATATATTAAAAATATATAAATCATAAAAAATTTAAGTATAATTTTATTTTTTTACAATTATTTTATTTATAAAAATTATTACTATAGTCAAATTTATATTCATAAGTAGTTTAGATTATACATAATTGAAAAGTAATTCATAATATACTTCAATTTTTATTTTTTTTAAATCAAGTCTTAGAGTTTACTTGTAAGTTAAAAATATAAGCGTGTAATGGAAGTATTCTTAGATCAAAATGAGCTATCAAAGTCCTATAGTACCAAAAAAAATGCTACTAGATTCAATTTTTTAATTTATAATAGCAACTATAAAGTGTTTTTAAAAAATTAAAAAATCATTTTTTTAATTTAATTATAAAAATATATATACTAAAAATAAATAAATTGTTACATAATGAAACCTATATATATAATTATCTATTAAAATAATAAAATAAAAATTACTAAATAGCTATCTATTAAAATAAAAATTTCTAAATAGTTATGTATTGATAATTAGACATCCTTGCAAAATAGGCATGCATGTTATATATTTGTTTATGAAAAAATTACCTTCTTACTAGTCAACATCAATTTACTTTTTTCAAATTGGTGCACTTCTTGTATTATGGGAAACTCTTTGCACCCTACTTTAGTTTGTTTTTAATTTTTTTTTAAAATTTAAAATTTCTTTTATTGTTAACTAGTAACTACTTTTCTTATAAGAATGAATATAGGTGTGGTTTTAGAGTCTTTTTTTTCCTTAGGACTTTTAATTATGTGTCAATATTCAATTATATTGGCAATCTATTATGAAGATATCATCAAATTGTATTGTATCAATATTTGTCTAAAGCTTCACAAAATTGATAAGTTTGGTATACATTTGTAAACAAAGATACATGAACGATTCACTTAAGCTAAATTCAATTAATACTCCAATTTTTTTCTTGATTGGATTCATTATTATTATGTGATGTGATTAATTACCCGATAAGCTTTTCCTATGAGGTTGCTTGCAACTGGAATTTGACTTACGCCAAAAAAGACTACCGGTAAATGCTTTATGAATCACGCTATATGGTTTCAAGCTATGCAATCTTAATTGTGTTGAATGATTAAAAGTAGATTTTTTTTACCACAATCTGTCATCATGATTGTTAATGTGTTCAATTCAAGTTCTAATCCCCTAGAATGATTTGAATAAAAAAACTAAATCTTTCATCATTTATATTTAAACTTGAATTCGGAGATTGTGTTCGATCTCCAATAAGATTTCACTTGACCATTTTTTATTGTCTACCTATTTATTAGCTGATATATATTTTACAACTCCTTTGATAAAGAGTTGGTCATTAATGAAAGACAAGGGTCAAGGTGGAAAGCTGGGAAATTGTGACACTAGGTAACATAAACGAAATCCTAGATTTGATATCTTGTCAACATCTTACTAAAAAAGGATTAGAAGGGAGTAAAAAGTCAAAAAGAGAAAGATTAGGGAGGATAATTAGGCATATGTTTCGGTAAGGAAGAGGAAGGATTAGATGAGGTAAAGAAAAAAATTCTACAAGATGGGAGTTTGACAAAATTGGTGGGTTTTGTTTTCTAATAAAGAGCTCAGTGAGTGGGCGTGTCATACTAAATGGTTAACGAGAGGAGATATGGCTAGTAGTTTGAGGTCCATTTCATTTCGAAGTGGCTTCTCTGTTTCATCATCGTTTTGAAGAGATAGTGAGAATGATGAGGGTGAGGCTCTGATATGGGCCACCATTGAGAAGCTCCCCACCTACATTCGCCTGAGAACATCCATACTACAAGCACAGGATCAAGATAAACCACAAGACTCCCACCAGATTGATGTTACCAATCTTGATCAACACAGTCATACACAACTCATTGATAGGCTTGTCAAAGTTGTGGACCCAGACAACCACATCTTCCTTTAAAAACTTTGCCATAGGCTCAATGGGTTAGTAGAAGAACCTTGTTCACTTTCATTCTCTTCTCATCTCATTTTTTGATTCTAATACTGATAAATTGTGAGCAAAGTTGGAATCCTATTATGGAAAATTAAAATTTGCTTGGAGAATCTGAACATGTTTGCAAGTGTCAATGGCGGCAGCTACGTATTGCCAACACTCTATAACTGGGGTGTTAATATGCTTCAGGCATCTAACATCCATCCATCCTAAATTGCATTTCCTACATAGGAGAGAGGACCTAGTACTTGAGCACATTTCAATGGTTGTGATGAGAGTTGTTAACTTAACACCCACACTTGTTGATTTAATATCCAACATTTTTGACAAGATTGTACCAATATTTGTGACTTTAAAGTTGTTCTTGTTAATGATGACTACCCATAATTAAATGAAAAGTGTCCCTTTTACCAAAAAATAACCAAGTGTGATGCCACATTAGCTGCACAAGTATGTGGGTCTCCAATGCACTATGATGGGTCTAACTTTTTTTTTGGGCTATTTTGGACACCTTGGCAAAAAGCATGCTAATGTGGCATCATATTTGATGATGTGGTTCTGAAACCTTAGTTATAAGTAGGAGATTTGCTAAGTAAGCTACTGTCCAAAAATGGGAGTGATTCAAAATTTCCACATAAGATTTTGAAAAGTGCAAAGTTAGGGTGCTCGACTACTGGGTCCTCTCCCCTATATGTCTTTACTGACACCTACTCTAAAAGTTTGAGTTATCTATATGTATAGGATGTTTTGGGGTTAGTTGGAAGCAAGAAGAAAATGTTGAGGATTCTCAAGAATGTCAGCATTATAATCAAACCCGAAAAGTAAATGAAGGGAGGATATACTCGTTGTTAGAGTAGTTGAGGGGACCGAAGAATATAATAGTTACATTCTACACACACACACACACACACACATTCGTATTTTGGTGTGATTGTGTTTGAAGGATGATGCTTCTTCTTGGGCCGCCTGCCGTGAGAAAAACTCCTCTACTGTTGGGAATGGCTAGGAAATTAGACATGTCTCTCCAAGTAAACGAGAAATTTCAATTGCCCTACTGATTGCATATGTTTGTTGCTTCATGTGGAAAATAATGTTATGAACATAGATCGACATTGGAATTTAAACTTGAGGAAACATAAAACTATAGTTTTATTTGTGTGTTTTTCAATTAATTAGTAGAGAATTAAGATCAAGAGGAAGAAAAATAATTTAAAAAATAACGGGAAACATTTATTAACGCAATTTTTTCTAAAGGATATTATACAAATCATAAAAGTTCTTATATAGGAGTTGGATCTTAAAGTTGAACTAGAGAAAAAAATTCTATCTAATTTATTTTGAATAGATGTTCTATAATTCTTTAGATTAAAATTAGGGATATCTAATAGCTTGTTGGCTATGAGTTCGACATTCAACAAGGCTTAGTAGTTTTCAGAAACATTTCATCAAGAATCATATTATTGCAATAATCTGTGTTGGATTGGTTTAGTTTGGGTCCTTTCTAGAAATTTTGGTTAATTTGGGTCCACTTATTAATTAATTTCATTTTTGGTGAAGTGTTAGTTATTATTATTTTATTAAGCTCATATAGAGTTGAAGCCAAGACCTATCTGATAAGAGGCTCACAATTTACCATCGTGTTGTAGACTCTTGCCTAATATACTAAAAAATTTAACTACCTTATTATAATTAAATAAAAATATTACTAAATATGACTTTAGATAAACTCACATTTAATATTTTACATATGATTTACTAATATTAATGATTTTATTTTTTAATCCATAAAAAACTAAATTCTTTGATAATATTAATTTAATAAAAATAAAATACAGCAGAGTATCTTCGTTCAAACGGGCACTTGTAGGATTAAGGAATGGAGAAGAAAACCTCCAATCTTGCCTAGGACCTTAGTCCAATTTTATTACATAATTAAAAGGGGCATACCATAATTGTCATTTTCCAAGACTTCTATATTCATTACAAAGAGAGAGACAAGAACCCTCTTCTGAATTTTGTAAAATTTGTTGCTTCTTTTACTGTTTTAGTTTAAACCATTATTTGAGATTATTGGTTCATCCATTGCTTTAAACTCTTTGTATATGCCTCTACTTATCTATTTTGCCTAAGATGATTTCCCCTTACTATCTTGCTACTCAGTTATACAACTTAAAGCAGATGTTAGTACTATTAGTTAAACCATATGATAACATGAGATCCTAGAAGGATGTAATAGAAATACTTTGGCTATCCAAGTGGGACAAAATACTGGAGTAAACCAATTAAGTAGCTAGACTTAATTATATTAAATAGAATAAAAATCATCATTGATATAAAATTCAAATATATTGATATCGTTATGAGTTTATAGAAATTAGGATAGGAGTTACCCAAACTCCTAACCGAACTAACCAAGCTTACTAATCTTCTTCTGGATACGATGCCAAAATTATTTATGTCCAGCTATGACCTAAGTAAGATCTAATATTGTCCTTAGTACATTACATAGATAATAAATAGAGCATGCTATTTATAATATTGATCATTATCAATACATGCTTGATCCTAACATATTTTAATCTGAATGTAGTTCATGCTTGGAGTCGAAGTCCTACTTAGTTAAGCCCATAGCTGATTTATATGAGATTAAATTTTGTCAATTAGTAATTTAAAACATAAATTAAACTCTTGACCTTAATAGTTACTTTGTTATCCTCTCAAATATCATATTCTAATTTTTACTTATTGATGAAGACTCTGCAAGTTACTTTATGCATAGTTCTCTTTCACCAGGCCAAAATGAGTTAGGAGACATCTAATTAGATTGTTTCCATCTTGAGTTTATGAATAAAACACTTCCCTTGTAATAGCTTAAGGAAGGCAGATTTTATTAGTGTAATAATACCATCCTGACAAACAACACCATGCAAAGAAGCTAAAATGAAGCAGATAATCACGTCAAAATGATACGTATTTAATTCATATATATTTATGATAATAAGATTTACAGAACGATATCTTTGGATCAAATACGATTTACTAATATATACAGCCAAGTTTACAAACCACCTTTTGAATAATGACCAGGATATTATGCAAACCTATATATGATATACTAACCTAAACCTGCAAAAATTTGAAAGCTTAACAGTAGGATAAACTATATGTTATCTAGATCAGAACTAAGACACTTAGATACAAATAGGAGGCAAGCTAAAGTAAAAAATGATTTGAAGAACAAAAATCAAAGCCTACATAGCTAAGAAGGGTCAAACTGGCAAGAAGGGCTGAGAATAGGGGAACCCCCAACCAAACTACTAAATACAACCAAAAAGAGACCAAGTGACACTAGAGTGTGAAAGACCTCCATATCCATTACCTATTTCCAAAATACCATGATAATCTCAGAGACATCCTTGTAGTTCTCTATCTGGAAGTTTGGTGAGAATTCAAATGCACTCTATTCTAACTTGATTTCTCCATGTTTGGGGGTGTAGAATTCCAGTTCCTCCAGATTGTCAAGTTCTACACAAGGGTGGATGTATGATTTGAAGATGTTGAGATAACTTTTAAGCCAATCCTTGTTATTATCTTCAATAATCCCTCTCCACCGAAGGAGGAACTGAATGCTGGCCTCCATTTTAGGCCATTCCTAAGAAATACCACATTCTCTCGAATGACCAAGGTGGGACTTTTGATAACAATGACCAAATTGAAACTACTAGGTGGGTGTGCCATATACATTTTTGGAAGAGGAATCCTAAGTTTCTCATCAACGCTTTTAATAACTTCTTCTAGACCCACATGCCAAATTGGGTCAAAAATATTGATGTAGAGTCTTTTCATTGCCCACTTATCTATCTTAGGTTTGGCGAAACAACCTATGAATATCCCTATTATATCACTGTTAGTCCGCCAAAAAAAATCATTGTTGAAAGTACCTTCTCCAATGGCACGACTCACTGCAATCCTTGTCATAATATCCACTAGTTTCAGCAGACGATTCCACCTTTTAGGTTTCACATTTCCTCAGAATGCCATGGTCCACACCTCTGAAGCATGGAATAGGTTGATGTTAGTATTCATCCTAGGGATCACATTGGCTTAGATTGACGGAGATGGGGAAATAATTAATAAAAAGAAAATAAAAGACTACAAGTGAAGGGTTTAGAAAAACCTAGATATCTAACATCACTAGTAGAAGCCACCACATGATGTCGTGTCTTAATGATGTCTCATAGATCTGGTGACCTGATATGATTGAAAAAAAAGGGATGAAAGATTAAGGGTGAGCTGAAAGGGTGACAGGATATCGTCATACCTAGAAATGATTGGTGCTTGCTTAATACTTGGCTAGACATCATCTAAGATTTCTAATAATAAAATGCAAATCCTACCACCTAGATGAGGGTGAAGACATATTGCATTATATTAAGAATACCTACTATGTTCTAATATTAGGCTATGTTTATAAATCTATCTGTTTTATGAACCTAATTGCTAATACATTGTTTCCCCTTATGGTTACTATATCGACAAAGATTGCATATTCGAACAGAGAGAAGGATAAAATGAAATGAATAAAAGCTTTGATAAGATTGGGAAAAGGGGACAAAACTATCAATAGGGATGGAATATATATGAGTCCTAATAACCAGGTTTGTACTACCAGGCTAGTAGAGGTGTCTAGCTACATATGGAATTTTATTAGTCTTCGATGATATTGTTTAAGATTAAGTATTAAGAACTAGCTTAATATACCCAAGGTTCCTGTGAACTATTAATCATTAAAGATTAAAAAAAAAATGCCCTCAGCACCCTTATTAACCAACTGATCAACCTTTTGGTTACCTTCCCGAAAAATATGGCAAATCTGAGTATTTGGGAAATGATCCAGAATATTAAGGAATTTAGGACCTAGTTTGGCGTGGATCTTTTCCTAATGGCATTAAGGACAATCTAAGAATTACCTTCAATAATAATCTTTGATAAACCTAAATCTGAGAAAATTTGGAGACCTTCTTGAAGGGCTTCTAGTTCTGTGAGGTTGTTAGTTGTAGGCTCTAAGGGTTTAGCCCTTCTAGCTATCCGTTTGCCTAATGCATTATTAATGATACAACTGATTCCAACAATGTCGGGATTGCCTCTGGAGGCCCCATAAAAATTTATCTTGGTCCACCCCAATGGTGGGGGGGGGGGACCATCTACATTTCTTCCTTGGTTCCTTAAATTCTTCTTTTTATATATAAGAAGCAAATTGATTAGGTTTTTCCAAAAAAAATCATTAATCCATCCCAACTCGAAAATGATCCTTCTTATTTCTAGGTTTTCCTTAGATGAGAGTTTAATGTCTCAACTATACATGCTTTGTTTTTTTAAAGAATCTCATCTGACTGCATATCCTGATTACAGAAGATTCTTCTATTCTTTTCTTTCCAAATCTCCCACATAAGGATAGCTGGACATATATTCCATAGTTTACTATATATCCCTTTACTCCTCTTTATGGGCCATCCCTTCAGGAATTCACTAAGGGATATTGGCAAGGGAGCAGTCCAACCCAGCATTTGTCTTGCTTATAGAGTATATATCTTGATGGGCCCTCAACACCTAGCTTACATAGTTTGTCTATTGTTAGGTTCCTATTCTAAGATGCTAGCCATAAAAGGAATCCTACCTTTGGCAGACAAGCCGAGTCCCAACATAGGTTAAGAGGAATGTCTACTTCTTCTCATTCTTGGGAATGAGTGATAGCTCTATATCCATTTTTTACACTATACCTACTATCTTGTGATGCATCCCAGACGAGTTTGTCTTTTCCATCGAGTTGCTTGATTTTCCTATTTTGGATTAGATTTTTGAATACCTTTTTATCTATTGGGTCTATATCTATATTCTCCACCGATTTGCATTCCCATCTTGTGGTACCATCAATACATATTTTGTTTCTATAATCATCAACCTTGCACCCCCAAAGTTTGACTAATTGCTCTTTAACATTCTTTGGGATCCCCATACTATCTATTGGGGGGAACCCATCCCATGAATCTTCCCAAAATAAAGCTTTGTCTCCTGATCCAACATCCCATGTTAGGTATTTAGTAATGAGGGCTCAATTTTTAACTATAAAGTTCCAGATTTTGGATCCTTTAGGGAGAGACCTCATTCTAAAAATGGAATAGGGGTCAGCTTCATTCAGGTATTTGTTATACATGATTTTGGCCCATTTATGTTCTCTTTCTACAAAAAGATGCCAAGTAAGTTTAGCTCCAAGTACCTCATTCTGCTAGCTTAAGTTTTTAATGCCTAAACCTCCTAGTTCCTTAGGTCTACAAATATTGTCCCATTTTATTAGGGCCACTTTTTTAGAATCATTTGAATCGTTCGAAAGAAAATTTCTAAATTTATCCTTGAATTTCTTATTAGTATGTTTAGTTAAAGGAAGGAAAGAAAGAGGATAGATTGGAATGGCAGACAACATTGTTGCTTTAGTAAGCCATTTGTCTTTCCACCCTCCTATCCGCATATCCAATTTATCAAGAGTATTGTACCATGCCTTATTAGATTTACTGCCTTTTTCTAATTCTATACCTAAGTATTTGCATGGAAATGTGCCTTTTTTGTAGCCCATGATATTACAAATATGTGTTTTCTTTTCAAGCTTGCTGTTGATGAAAAAAAATTTAGATTTTGTAGCATTCACTTTTCGACCAAAAGCTACCATATACTACTGGATGATAGCTTTAATATTTAGGGCCTCGTTTGTTGAGCTAAAACTAGGCATGATGGTGTCATTTGCATACTGTTGATGGGTAATATTGGGAACCTTTTCAGTTACTATAATTCCATTTATTTTCCCTTCTAAATGGGCTTTGGTTAATGCTCTTCCGAAAGCTTCTGCCATAATAATATATAGGAACAGAGATAGTGGATCTCCTTGTCTTATTCCTCTTGAAGTATCAAAGAAACCTTTGGGGGTTTCCATTAATAAGGACTGAGATCTTGGTTGTGGAGATACATTGTAGAGGAAGTTAATCCACTGGAACAAGAATCCAAAGGCTTCTAAGACTTTGCATAAAAATCTCCAGTCAACCATGTCATAGGCTTTTTCAATGTCCAATTTCATGAACATGCTTGCCAATTTATTCTTGCTGGCTGAGTGTAGAGTTTTTTGTATTATGAGTATACCATCTAGGATTGATCTGCCTGGAACAAAGTCAGTTTGTTCTTCTAATATAATTTTGGGGAGAAACGGTTTAAGACAGTTTGCTAGAATTTTAGACATAATTTTATAAATGGTGTTACAAAGGGCTATAGGTTTGAAGTCTCCTGGGGTTTCAGGAGCTTCTTTTTTGGGGATTAGGGTGAGAAAGGTGTTATTAATTTCATATGAGATTGAACCACCATTCCTAGATGCTTCTATGGCTTTCCATAAGTCAAACCCAATAATGTCCCAACATTTTTGGTAGAAGAAAGCTTGGAATCCATTTGAACCTAGAGATTTTTCCAGGTTCATATTAAATACTACAAGTCTAACTTCTTCCAGGCAAATAGGGCTATTTAATACTTTATTATCTTTTGGCAAGATTACTCTAGGTATAGCTTCAAGCAATTTTGTTTGTGCTGACATATTCAAGCAGTCATGATTATTTAATATTTTATAAAGTGACTCACAAAAATCTCAGCTATTTTATTAGGATTATCTATGGTGATGCCCGTTGGATCTTTGATTTTAATTATTTTTCTATTGGCTCTGTTGTGAAGGGTGCTATTATGAATTTTTTTTGTGTTTCGATCTCCATCTTCTAGCCATTTTTCCCTTGATTTTTGTCTCCAAAAGACTTCTTCCTTGGCCAAAATGGATTCCTGCTTGGCAAGTAATTCTTTCTCTAGGTTATAGCTATCATTATTCATTCCTTTTTTAATTACTTCTAAGTTTAATTCTTTTGATCTTTCTTCAATATCTATTTTTTCTTTAAATATATTATTAAAATGTTCATTGTTCCACTTAAGTATTTTTTCTTTAATCATTTTCGTTTTTGAAACAAAAATATACATTTTAGAGCCTTTAAAATCACCTTGGGACCACCATTATCTAATAAGTTCCATAAAGTTTGTCTAAAAACCACATCTTTTCACACTTGAAAAGATTTCTAACTGGTTTATAAGGTTCAGAGAATTCGATACGAACAAGATAGTGATTTGATCTTGCCATTGGAAGAATTGAAGATTGGATATCAAAATTTAATTTGCTCAATTCTCCCTTGAGAAAAAATCTATATAACTTTTCAGCTATATAAGCAAAATCTTTACTTTTATTGTTCCATGTATACTTTCCATTGATGAGCACAATATCTATCAAGTTGTTAAGATTTGAGCAATTCTAGAATTCCTTAATGGATTGGGAAATTTGTTGGGTGCCTCCAAATTTCTCATCTATATATTTAAAATAGTATTAAAGTCAGCTCTAATAAGAATGAGTTCATTGCTGCGATTATTCATAAATATACTGATTTCATCCCATAGCAATTTTTTTATCTATATTAGAGGTTGGACCTTAAATGTTAACTAAGATGAATTGTAGGTTAGTTTTAATGCTTTTGAATCTATTGCTCACCTATGATTTATTTGATTTTAAAATATTTAAAGAGACCTTCCTAGGGTTCCAGATCATACCTAAACTGCCAGAGGCTCCTCTAAATGCATGTAGGTAATAGTTCCAACTACCCAGTTTCTTTTCTAGCTTAATTCCTTCTTCTTTATTCAATTTTGGTTCTTGTAATATGATAATTTCATATTCAAATTGTTTTAGAACCTGTTTTAATAGGTGTTTCTTGCTAGGGGCATTTAGGCCCCTAGCATTCCAGGTAATGATCTTCATGTTGCCTTGGGAAGGATCTTTCCCTTCCCTAGATAAAGTAACTGACTGATCTTTTGCTACTCTTTTTCCTACCCATCAACTTCTCTAAGCTCCTTATGAGTTTTCCTTTCTCTTTTAGCTTTAACTTTACCATAATTGGGTGAGTTGATCCCTTCTTAGTTCATCAGGATACCCAACTGATCTATATTTTCATGCGCATTTAAAGCAGTTTCACATTGTTTACCTTCTCTTTCATCTTTATCTTTAGTAACCAACCCTTGCATTATTTGTTTTTTCGTGATTGTCTAATCATTTAAAAACCTGTCATCTATCAAATAATCCTTTATATAACTAACCTCATCAGGACCATCACCCTGTGCTGTAAGTGATTTATGTTCTTGTCCTTGGAAGGTTATACTATTCTTTTCTTCATCCTCAATTAATAGCAAATCCTTTTTAAGATTTTCAAAAGTATAGTTGTCTCCACCTAGTTTTAATACTCACTACATAAGATCCTCTTTCTGTGATTCACTGCTCTTATCTAAATTCTCATAATCAAATACTTGGATCAATTCTTCAGATAAAAGTTCCAAGTTTTCCTTCTCAGTCTCATTTAGCATTACCATTTCCTAGTCTTCAATCCTTTCCATATCCTTGTTTAAAAAGTCCTGAAGATCTTGAATTAATGTTCCTTTTACCTTGCTTTGTTCATTTTCCTTTGCCTTATGCTCACTTAGGTTATGATCCAGAGATTCTTTCCTTATAAAAGGAGTCAGCCAAAATTTGGCGAACATGTTTATTGCCTTGATGTCGGAGATTCTAGTTTCCTTCATAGTTTCTTCTGGCTATTTCTGTGGGGTCTTCTGGCTGTTTCTGTGGGGTCTCCAAATTTCCTTCCATACATTTGGTCTTTTCATAATTCTAAGTTTCAACAGAAAATAATAGGTTAATTTCAATCTCTTCTATGCTATTGATCATGTTGCCGAGGGACTTTTTATCCCAGATCCTTGGCTCAGTCTCTGATAATTTTCCTTTCTCCATTGGAACCTTTTGGATTCTTACCCTTCTTGACCTTCTTTGATCTTATTTTGAACATTTTACTATTGATTATTGTATTCTGTCTTCTTGTGTTGGCCATATCTTGATTAGTTTCATTTATTCCTCTGTTGAGATCTTTGCAATTTATGTCATCTTGCTTAGGTTGGATTTCCACATTAGGACTAATACATTTTGAATCCTTCAAATCTACCACATAAGAGGTTCCTTTATTCTTAACTGATATTGGGGGATTTTCCAATTTTGTGTTTTGAGATTTTCCCTTTTTGTCCTCTTTTGATAGCTCAAGTGCTTTCTTCTGATCTTTCTTAGAGGTTTGTGGAGGACTACTGCTATCCTTTGTAGGAGGATTTGACTTAGCTGTCTTTCCTTTTTCTACTGCTCCAATCTCTATTTCTGAGCCTACTTTCTCTGTTGTGTCCTAAGGAACCTTCATATTGCTTTGTTCAAATATGGATTTCTTTTGATATAATCTTTGACTTCTAATGTTCATCATGGGGAAGGTAGTAGGGAGATCTGTAGTAGATTGCAACTTTTTGAAGGTTACTTTCCTTTCATCATCTAGTCTAATAATTTCTGAGATTTTACCTTCATATCTCTGGAAGTTTAGTTTATAGAGAGATATGTTGGTTATTACTTTGATGGGATTGAATTCCATGTTGTTAGCCTTTCATTTAATCAAAAGTTTAATGTTATTGCAAAATTATAAGAGGCATCCAAACCAATCAAGTCTCCAATTGAAAGACATATTCTCTTGATTATTTCTATTTGCATTAGTTCTGATGGGATGGAATGAAGGCAGATCCAGGTGGGTATCAAGAAATTTAAACTATCTTCCTTACAATCCGGGAACCACTCAAAAAATTTAACCACATATCCTTTAAAGAAACAATCAGAAACATAGAGGAAGTCTTTTTTAACATACTCATCACTACAATGAATGTATAAATAGTTTATCAGAATGGTGAAAAATACTTACCTGATTTTTGTAGAAATCTTCTAGCCAAGTAATAAGATTGAACATTTCTGATCTAGGTCCATTCCAGAATGCAAATACACCAACATTTAGACACTCCTGCCAACAATTTTTGCAGTCCTGATTACTAATGATGAGGATCTTTTCTTCATAATTGAATGGATTAGGGGTGATAGGCGAAAGGGGTGGACTAACAAGATGAGAATGGGGATTGGAGTCTGAATTCCTTCGGTGTGGTGGGATATAAGTTTTGGGAGTGGAAGGGGTGTTAGAATCTGAAAAGATTAATAACCCAGAAAACTAGTGCAAAGAGTAAATATCTAAACTATGAATGCAAATGATACAAAATCAAAATAGCATCATAGAGTTAGTCTCCAAGAGAGTAATGCAAATGTTGGAAGCAAAATAGCATTAAGAGGATGCAAAAATAAGATATACAAATACAAGCCAGGTAGCATGCTTATATAGGCTAGGAAGAGAGAGGAGGTGGCAACACCAACCAATGAGGAGCAACCATCTATCGGACTAAAGATAGCAAAGTATCTTCCCAAGATAGCTAATGGATGCTCACATGTAGGAAGGTGACACCTCACAACCATTCACCTAATAAGACATGCTTTATTAACCTAAGCGAGATTATTAAAAGTGTAGGAAAAACCTAGCAAAATAGAAAAAAATAAAAAACTACACTAACACCCCCCCATAAGCGAAGCTTAGGTGGATGTAGAAATGGGTCCCGGCAACGAGGCCATGTTAGGTACCCACGTACAATGCAAGAAGATGCAACCTTTGAAAGCGGGGAAAGAGAGAAAACCACAAGGGAAAAACCCTCCCCCAAAAAGAGGTAAGAACCTAGTGAAGAACTGAAGAAGTCTCCCGCTAGGGAAATTGTCCCCTAAAATAGGAACAAGGAGTGATCATGAAGAAGCAGCATCACTGAAGCATGAAGAACCGCAAAACTCTGTCAAAATGCTGATTTGTAGAACCCCCATAGAAATAGAAGGCACGAACCATCAACCAAAGGAACCTCCATGGAAATAGAAGGCACGAACCATCAACCAAAGGAACCTCGATGGAAATAGAAGGCACGAACCATAAACCAAAGGAACCTCCATGGAAATAGAAGGCACGAACCATCAACCAAAGAAGCATAGAACAACAATATAACCTCCCCTTAAGGTAGGTGAGGTGACAGGCAGTTGAAAAGATGGGCCAAAAAATCTCCTACAACACAGGAGCCAAACTCATCGAGAGTGAGGTACAAACACAAATAAAGGCATGTGTCGTCGACACTGCATGAGGAATTAGAGAAAGAGAGCCTATAAGCGGCAAACAACTATCCCCCCCATGGCACTTTATATAATAGTGCGAGTACAATGAATCACAATGATGAAAAGGATCCCGAATCGCAAGAGTGGCACTTTATCTCAGTGCGTTGCATAAAGATGCTTACAGTGAATATCAACAATGATCAGAAAAAACATAAGGTTGAAACAACAGAAGGTAAAGCCCAAAATGAAGTAACTGAAGCAACAAAATCAATCTCCGAACCTGAAACAAACAGAATATCCACCAGAATGCTAAAATGCAAAAGACTGAATAGGATGTGTCTGGAATAGAATCTGGAACAACAACCAACATCACTAGAAAGAGCACAGAAAGAGCTTTCCAGCGATATAAAGAAGTCCAAAAACGGAGATCGGAAGCTCAAGATACGCCTCCCGGAGTGCAAAATAGAACATCTGACTTTGATTGCCATAATAGGCAACCAAACTGTATCAAAACTCAAAAAAACCTATACCAATATCTCTGTCTCAGAACCAGCTTTTCGACGCTTCTTTCGGATTGGAAAAATACCTCCATATGCAAAAGTTAATGCCAAAAAACCACAAGTAGGTCTTGATTTCAATGCATTACAAACCCTCATGAAGAGCATATGTTAAAAGTGAAACTTGGGCACAATAATCAAGGAAACAAATAGCACCACTGCGATCTATTCGAAAAATTATGCACTTTCAAAAAAAGAATCGCCTCGATACGAGGTCGTATGAGAAAGTTATGATCCTCCGAAGTTTCCAAAATGAGAACTGTGCACAGTCACGGCTGAGAATCTGCAATTTCTGAAGAATTCATGCATGAAAATCACAAACTAACTCCATTAATGGATAGAGCATAAAAAAATAGCCAAGTTCATAACAAGAATCATCAAAATCGGAGTCCGTATGAGCAAGAACGAGACATTTGAAAACTGCATTCAGATCTGCGGCTGCCAACGGAGAGGGGTATGGCTGTAGCTTTGCATGCTCGATCCTGAAAAATATATAGCTTGCATGCAAAATCTAAAAGATACCGAGATGGTTTTTCGGGGCTGTGAACAAAACCCAGAAAGCGTTTTTCTTGCTGATGAACAGAAGATGTTGCTGTAGTGTAAATCAGACGCCTTTAACAGTAAAAAACGGCTCCAAAAATCAGAAAACGACCCCAGCAACCAAAATTTGACATGCAAATGCTGGATCAGCTTCTTAAGTCCATCAATGTCATGCTGGAACTTGCAAAACTGATTAAAAACTCCAAATATGCAAGTTGCTTGTCAAATTTGAGATTGAAACCCCAGAGAAAAACTGTTTTTGTCAAAACTTTTCTGATTCTCAGGATCATCCAAAGATGCAAGAGAAGAGCATACTTTGTTTTTCAAAAAACTACAATAAAGTTTATTTGCCCCCCCCGAATCTCTCAAATAAGGAAACTAAAATCTACTCTTGCACATAGAAAAGCTCTGATACCATGTTAGAATCTGAAAAGATTAATAACCCAGAAAACTAGTGCAAAGAGTAAATATCTAAACTATGAATGCAAATGATACAAAATCAAAATAGCATCATAGAGTTAGTCTCCAAGAGAGTAATGCAAATGTTGGAAGCAAAATAGCATTAAGAGGATGCAAAAATAAGATATACAAATACAAGCCAGGTAGCATGCTTATATAGGCTAGGAAGAGAGAGGAGGTGGCAACACCAACCAATGAGGAGCAACCATCTATCGGACTAAAGATAGCAAAGTATCTTCCCAAGATAGCTAATGGATGCTCACATGTAGGAAGGTGACACCTCACAACCATTCACCTAATAAGACATGCTTTATTAACCTAAGCGAGATTATTAAAAGTGTAGGAAAAACCTAGCAAAATAGAAAAAAATAAAAAACTACACTAACAAGGGGAAGGATTGATACTTGAGTTCTCAATCTTCCACGGATGACTCTTGTGGAGGGAAACAAGTTCCTCATAGGAATTCGCTAAAAAACTTGACTGTTGAGCGTAGAGGATATTTTTATTATTGTCTGCATATTTGTTAAGGTTGAAAAAGTGGATTTGTTTGTCAAGGCTTAATGTAGAGAGGATAAGCTGGTGGGGATCCCTATCCACAATTTGAGATATAGCCACATGTTTACTTGGATTAATTTTGGCATGTGGAAGAGGAGTCGAAGAACTTGAATATGGACGCCATTTGGTTTGACTGCTAAAATTACCATTTGGTATTTCCAAAATCTGACGCCTTGTTCTTTCATTATTATTTGTCGGGTTCGCTATTGAGATAGACCCCTGTTTGTGATTGTTTCGCTACTTATCTTGTAGTTTTAGACCATATGTTTCGTCTAAGATGACAAATGGATTCAATGTTTTAACAACGAAATTGAGTTTTGCAGGGTTTTTATTGGCAGATGGGTGGAGATCAGAGGCTTTCCTTGCCTTATCCTATCTATCGCTAGGGTTTCTGGATGCCCGAACTGGTGGTTTTGTGCATTTTGTCGAAAACCCTAAATTTTTTGGTTGCCATCTTCGATTTCTTTGTTGTGTGTCTTTTTTCGTAATGATCATATTTCTCATTCTTCGCAATCTACTCTGCTTGCCATTTTTATTATTAATGATTACTAATGTTCAATTAAAATAAATAGTATCATTTTTTTTTCAAAATTTGTAACGCAAATGATAATGAATGCGTGCTTTGTTCTTGAATCAAAAATTTGTACACCATTGCTGTAATTATTTATATTTATAATTTATATGCTACCTTAAATAAAAATAAAATTCCGAACGTGAGAGCCGATTTTTTCTCCGAGTCAAAATTAAAATTTGCTATTGTGAAAGTTATAAAATTGTAGGGCCATGGAATTTTTTAGGCTGCAATAATAAATAATCGGAACCGCCCCTTTCAGATTATTCTATCGGAACCCCACCCACTAGCCTGCTGGCCCACCCCCACTTACAATAATCCCCTTATAATAGTAGGAGGCCGGGACCCCTTTTGCCGCCCAATAGCCCATAGAAACTAGTTCTCGAGTCAAAATAGAAACGAGTTCTCGAGTCAAAATTTTCCCAGCGTGAAAACCCCGGCGGCGCCTTTTTTCAACTCTGACCACGCGTTTCTATCACTGTTGATGCAAATAATTGAGTTTGAAGCTTCCTGGTCTTCCAATGGCGGAGCCCACTGTACAACAAATCTGTACTTCCACACTGCCCTTCCACGACCCTTCCCTTTACTGTGCATGCTCCCACTTCACCTCTATATATGCACACTCTTACGTCCATCTCTTTCCAAACTGAATTCTTCACTTTCTGCTACACATTCTTAGATCGCTTAAATATCTTGTAATTCTCCATTGCCCTGTAAGAATGAAGGTAATCATTTTGCTCTTCCTTGATCTTTGCATTATTCTGGTTGAAATATCTTTTGCAGCTTGCTGACGGATATAATTTGCAGAAAATAGTGCTAAAATTGTCTCTCCTGGACGATGAGAGCAGAAAGAGAAAAGCCCTAAAGGTCGCTGCAGGTGTCCAAGGTATGAAATTTTTTCCTTCTCGCTTTGTAATCGTAATATTTCAAGTTTATTCTGCTGTAAAATCTGATAAATTTTTGAATATTGTGTTGCAGGCGTGGATTCTGTGGCGGTGGACATGAAGGAGAAGAAGATGACTGTGATTGGGGATGTGGATCCCGTCTATTTGACTTCTAAACTCAGAAAATTTGGCTTCACAGAGTTGCTGAGCGTGGGACCTGCGAAAGAGGAGAAAAAGGAAGAGAAGAAACCTCAGGGAGATGCAAAGAAGGAGAACAAAGCAGACACTCCAAAATATGAAGTTGTGTATGTTCCTCCCAGCTACAACTACAGACCGTATGAATATAATGTAGTCAGTGATGAAAACCCCAACGCTTGCGTTATATGTTGAACGGCCATCATTTGTGTAAGCTAAGGCGATTTCATTTCAGCAGGGCATGGATTAGGGTTTCATTATTTGAACAGGGCATGAATTCGGATTTCATTATTCGAGCAGGGCATGGATTAGGGTTTCAGGTTTGGAGGAAATCCAGATTTGTACAGTAGTGCTAGTAATACTAATATTGAATTTATCGAAAGGGAAGGGAATAAATTGATCCGTTCCTTATAATTAGAGTTTCAGTTTTAGGGAAGAGTTTTTGTTTTGAGAGCTGGTCCCTTCTGGAGAGCAGGGCAGGCCATGGATTAGGGTTTCAGATTTAGGGGAAACCCAGATTTGTATAGTAGTACTGATGAGACTATTTTATATTCTTTTCTGCACGGCTTATATTAAATTAAGCGAAATAGAATGGAATAAATTGATCATTCGTATCTATGTTGTAAATGAAGAAGTTTGTTGAGTGCCGTGACAAGAATCATCTGTTGCTTTCATGTCGTATTCAAACACTTTCTCCATTCCAAACGAAATGGTATTGCGACTCGTTGGCCTGCTGTTTAAGTTTCTCATTCACATCTGACGAAGTTGAAAAGGGCAGAGCAATCCACCATATGATGACTAGCAAAACTTGAACCTTGAATTGGCAGTGAGCCTTGCAGAGAGTCGAACCTTAGTCGAATACAGGGAAGATCACACTCGAGGGCTACAACCAGGCGTCATTCCTCGGAAAACCGGGAAGGCTGATCCATTGCTATATTGGACACGTTAATAATTAGGAATTGTACCTCCAACAAGGTGGAATGGTCCTCTTCATTGGAAAATATGTGCGGATAATACATTGAAGAAGGAAAAGAAAAGTTGGAGAAATTTTAAATTAAATCTTAAGAGCCTACAACATAACGGCAAGTTTAACTAATAATTCAAACAATTAATCACAACAAATAACAATAATTAATCTTGGTTTTGGCTTCTTATTAATCAAAATGAAAGAACGTAAAATCCATTTTGATATTTATGAAATACCATCACGTATTAGGTGAAGCAAAGATAGGCCTCTAGATGTGCAATTATTTTCTTCTTAATACTAAAAAACCAATAAGAATCAATAAAAAATAGATAAATGAGTATAATAAAAAGAAAATCCATAACCTAAGGAAAATATATTTGCATAAAATAAATGCAAGATATTAACATAAAAATGGGCAAGACCCTACAACACAATAGTAAATTGTGAGCCTCTCATCTAGGAGGTCTTGGGTTCAAGTTTGCTCAAGCTTAGTGCATAAAGTTTTTTTTTATCGGTAATAGGTCGAAGCCAAGATTATTTATTATGTATTATTATTAATTATTATTTTATTAAGCACAAGTAGATTCGAATCCCAAGACCTCTTCGATAAAAGGCTCACAATTTACCGTTGTGTTGTAAGCTCTTGCCTCAAGCTTAGCGCATAATGATAATTAATATAAAAAATAAAAAATAATGAATACTCTAGGCCCATTACCTATAAAAAAAATTGAAGATGTTGATATAAAAAGTATTTAGTCAAACCTATAAACTTTGTTATCTCTATTTGATGGATTGTGAAAATATCCTAGCATTAGTGAAACCCTTTTTAAAATGTCAACAAACTTATTTAGAAAATACTTGACTCCACATGCACTTTGTACAACTTATTAATATTAACCTGTCTTCTCCAAGATTTTGATATCTTACCCTTTTCTATTGATAGTGGTTAGTAAATATTCATCTTGTAAACTCCTTTCTCTAGCAGCAAGAAATAAAGAGGCAATGGCCTTCATATATATAAATTCATAATGACTAATTTCTATTCAACTATTAATTGAATATTTTCAAACATACAAATTATAGGTTAGGTATGAAATAAAACACAACATCATCTAAACACAAATAAAAAATAATGATTCAATTTTTAAAATAGATTGATTCATGTCATAATAATGAGATATTTCCTTTTCCTTTATTAAATGAAACCCAAATTTGTATAGTAATACTAATGAGACTCTATTAACTACATGAAAGGAAATTCTTAGTTGTTGCTTAAATTTGCAACCTATATTTGAACTCACAACTTAAAGAAAGGGATATTACTCATGTACATTGAAATGACTATCAATTCCTCTCAAGTCAATATTGTAATAGAGGTGTACATACTATAAAGTGATACTCACCATTATCTATATTTAGAATATTGTGTTTTGACATAGAGGTTTTTTAATTTTAATATTCAAAACCATATGATATAGAAGGAATCAATTTTTAAGGCTATAATGAATTATACCACTCAATTTATAGCTTTCACAAGAATTCATCAAGTAAAACAAAATGCTATATCTAGTAGGTGATGTGATTGAGATATAAAGATCTAGATGATGCCCAAAAAAAATTTAGAGAGGAAAAATCATGGAAATATGTTTTATTAACATAATTAATACATTCTATTGCTTGCATTTTGACTAGTGAAGAAGCCAAGTCCATCTCCACTTCGACATGAAACCTAAAATTGGAAAAATAAAATGCAAAAATCTCAGTTACCTAGGAAAGAAGGGCAACTGACAAAATAAAGAGATAACAATAATCTTCTACATGGTTATGTGGTCACATTAAAAATATGGTGCAAAAGCACCAAAGAACCAAGAGGAAAACTTGTATACACTAAGGTATCACAAATGTTGTTCTTGACCATATATCATCTTTAGTTTCAATAATAAATGAAGATGCATATCTGCCATATATATCATAACTCTTTCAATAAATGTCACGGTCCAACTTTTGAAGCTATCTTGTCAAAGAGAAAGATCAACAAATGAAGAAATGGATGCAAATGATTAACATGTAAAGTTTGATAAAGAAAATATAAGGCATAAAGAAATACAAATCATAGATATCAATGTTGAAAAGTAAAACCTTCAATTGTAACAATAATGCAATTCTTACCATCATCATCCGTGATAAGAGTCGATCCAAAGTATTCCACAAAGAACTTAGTGTTATGTTTAATCAACTACCCATAAAGTGTGTGTATTAAAGAAAGGGGAATTTAGTTTGCAGGACATGCCCAATGATATGCTTATCCATCTATATCAAGATTCTATTCATACAATTAATATGAAATAGAAATGCATGCAAAGCTTCCATAAATAAGAATTAAGGAAATTAAAAAAACCCTATAGGTTATCTACAATTAAACATGTTGAACAAAACTCCAAAGAAACATTTTCCAAAATATAAGCTTTGACCACCAAATGCACACTAGTAGATCCTTCCATCTTTATTTTTGAATATGGCAATCCATAATTTTCCTACTCAATAATAGTCTTTGGAGCATTCCTGCACATATGCTAAATAGTATTTTGGCTACTTACGTTCACAAGTGTTGATCTCTAAGCCTAAGTTGCCTATTAGTGTCTAACAGTTAGTCATTTTCAAGGCAACATTGGTCAATCATCATTGCGATTAAGTCATCCAAAGAAGGTCGAGTAACAAAGGACTTGTTTATATTTCATTTAAGCATTATAGTTTACGAGTTTATGGTATCAGATCTAAGATATGAGATGGATTGGGTGTGAATATAGTAAATTGTTAAATCAGTGAAATTTTTATATAAATTTCCCCTCCAGTGTCTTGTTTCCCATTAAGACTTCCAACAATTGGTATCAGAGCCTAGTTTTCTTGAAAAGAAGTCTAATAGCATGAGAGGATTAGATCTTGAAAATGGAGGAATACGAAATGGGAAAGATCATTGAGAACTAGATGATTGAAACCCAAATCATACTGCAACAACTTGAAGGAGAAAAAAAGGAGTTGAAGAAATCCTTAAGAAAAAGGAAAGAAATGGTCATTCAACAAAATGACACACTTTACAATGAAGTTGATACACAAGGATTACTTAACAATGGAAATATTAGTGACAATGATGCAACAATACAAGATCTATTGGAGAAGAATAACATTCTAAGTAAAGAAATAAGAGGACTCAAAAGAGAACAAGAAATTCACTCAGTAAGACTATGTGAGGTGACTAAACAAAAGAAGAAAGTTGAAGAAGGAAAAATCATGGTTGGAGAAGACAAAAGAAAAATGGCTACCGGACTTGAAGAAAGGTCATTTGATGTGGAAAAGCTCACAAACAATCAGTCGGATATGATGAATCATTTGTTAATTGTAAAAACTTGTCATAGAGAAGAAAAATACAAGAGGAGGCAAGAGTTTTTCTCTAAAAAAATGCAAATTGTAGTCTCAAAAATGAAAAAGATATAAGATAATTACAAATGATCTATCCTTATAGAAGGAGATCAAAACCTAAAAAGGGTAACCTAAAAGGTAAATGCTATTTAATAATTACTAATTAATTATTAAATGAGAATGTGTGATGTCCCCTTCTAGCTAGAGACATCACTTTAGCTGGTGATTAGCCTATCAGAGACCCTCGTAGGCTAATAAGATTGGATAGAGGGTTACCTTGGTGTGGAGATCCTCCAAGGACCAGAGCAGAGTACTCTTCTGGGTTGCCAGAGTTTTTTTATGATGAGTTTTCCTTTGAGTTTGGCTTGGTCAGGCTATTTTTAGCAGTTTTGGAGTTATAAAGATAGACCCCTGCTATTTTTAGAAAAGGGGTATGGTCATATGCAGTTCTATCATGTTAGCTCCCAGTCCAAACGACATTCAAAAATGTTGAGTAATAATAGAGATATTAAAGTTTATTTAGTTAAAATAAACATTATTAGTTTTGAGCCTATATTGTTAAGTTATAATATATAACTTAAGTGAGGGTCATGATATCATAAAAGGGGCCATCAAAAGGACAAATACATGCACCCAGGCAAGGTCAGTCTTACAATTGGGATTATAACACATGGTATAATTGTTATTATTGTGGAGAATATGGACACATTCTAGAGAATTATATTAAGACACATTTCAAAGCAAATTACAAGAAATAGTTGAATGGAAACCTAGTTTGTTTCAGTTGTCTCAAGGTTGGACATTTTAGTAAGAATTGCAAGACCTAAGCACCAACACGAAACAATGAAAGTGACAAAGGAAGAGGAAAATTTGAGATAAAGTAAACATGGAAAGAGATAGTAGAAGCTAGAAGTAGTGGATCAAGAAAAGTTGAGATCATCCAATCTAATGAATCAGTTGATCACACCACATATAACTAAGTAAAGAAGGTATGTAAGGGATTGTGTATTTAGTGATTTATCTTACATTGGTTCGTAGACATTGAATGTTCAAAAGTTTATATTTGCATAGTAAAAGATGCATTAGAACATATTTGTGGAAGTAAAAGTGAAAGAGAATTAGCATTATTAAAGTTGTCTATATTGAATGGGCACTACATATAGGCTGAGTGCTCTCATCGATTGAGATGATATATTGACCGAATGAAATGGTATTGATCAAGAAAAGTAATAGTCATCGAGTATTTGGATAGAAACAAGTGCGAACACAATTTGTGAAGGTAGAGACATCTGTTATGCACCTACTAGAGTACAAACACATTTATTGTATATCTAATTAACAAAATTGAAGGTGTATATCAAATTTTTGGTAGTCATTTTCATTGCACCAAGTGATTTTAGTACACAATCGATTTAGAGGTGATTAAGGTGAATTCAGTGACAAAACAAGAAAATTGCAATGTGTTGTTGGCAATTTGGAAGAAGACAGTAAGTAAAAATTTTAGTTTCTTGCTAAGTTTTTTCTTAAGTTGTCGAAGAAAATTTGTTTAAAATTCTAGTTCAAAAATGGCATCCTCTATATCTACGACTACTAAAGAAATGTTGAAGGAAAGTAATGCATAGATTGTGAGGAACGATCAGTGTCCTCCAAATTTCAAGGATTATCAGAACATCGCATTGACTAGTGATGAATTTGGCTTCTTTTCATCAATTCCAACAAGGGTAATAATGATTCAGGATGTATGATCATGTGTTATATGTGCAAAGTGCGATAAATTGGAGACTTTGAACTTCATACAACTTATGAGAAGTTATTGTAAGAAAAATTGCAACAAAGAATATAACCATTTCCACATAACCCATAATAGGTCTAAAATAAATAGATAATTAAAATCCACATGCAAGAGAATAGATAACATATCTACAAAAAATTGTGACACAAGATATACCCTTGAAAACCCTCATTGAGGGAAAAACCTAGCCTCCAAAAGCATCCATCACCATGTATTATTCAGCAAAACACCATTGCAATACAACCATGGAAGCCTTCAAATCCATAGCCACTACTAATAAATCCACGTAAACAAGCATGAGTCCACACATCCCATGTCATGCTTCCAACCTTCACAAATGCTCCCTTAGCTAACCTGTCAAGCCTTGTCCTACTTGACTCTTTTCCTTTTTGCCTTCTCTTTTCACACCAACAACTACTCTTGTGGTTGCTTATATAGTAGCAAGTCCCACAAAACCACCAAGTGGTATTACATAAACCATGTTCTGAAACCATGTGCTACCTAACCTATTAACCCCACATTTAATATTGGAAATCTAATTCTTTTTCCCAATATTAAATAATTACATGAAATATTATCACAATGTTACAATACAAATCATCAAGTACATCCCATGGGAATCTTTACATATTGCATGTCCATCTAGGTGCAACATTACATAATAAAATAAAATAATACAATATAACTATATTATGCAATGTGTGCAACAACCATTATCTCAACAATCTCCAACTTGTTGTATACATTACATAGGGTCAATCTGTAGCCACATAAATGAACAAAGGAACAATCCCTCCTAGCACATCCACCATCATGGATCAAAGTACATGAAGTGCTTCATCCTAGTACCCACAACAAAATCAAAGTATCCAACATCTCAAACATGAATGATCTCACCTCCTAATGCCACTGCCACTAGACATGCATAGAAGCCATTCAAAGAGAAATCCACCCAACCTGTCACATTAGAAGATCATAAAATCCCATACCAACTAAAATTCTAAACACAAAAACCTGATCCAAAGGTAATCACATGTATCCGTAGTTGTCAAAATATCAATAGCTGAAATAACACCCACAACAACTATCAAACCCATCCAACTATCCATACCTCCAAAGTATACCAAGTGAATCTCACATCATCAACATATACAATATGTAACTTGCAATCACAAGCCTCAACAACAATACCTGCCACATATATACCAAGAAGCTCTCACTGCAAAAGATAATGTCACATATATAAACAATCCACTCACTACATCTCCAAGAAGTGAATCCATGTAGTCTTAAGGACATCCACAATACATAAACCAATAACTTGCAAAAATAACTCTCATATAAAAATCTCCAATAGTCTCCTAAGCTCTCTGCAACCAACAGAGGAAAGAGATAAAGAAATAACCATGTCATCTCTCACATGACATACATGAGCACAAACCAGTGATCACAATCTCTAACCAATTTTAAATCCAATGTAAGAAAAACTAAACATCTAGGAAAATAACTATGACCAAAGAGGAACCATGCAAATCATAATATGTATCATGTCCTTCTACACACGCCTCTAGATGTAAACTATGCAAGTATGATCTCTTCCATAAAAACCCAACCAAGAAGCCTCAACAACACCCAAACCATACCATATAACTAATCATGGATGTAAGCCTCTCACAAGAAGATCAAACTCATAAACCATTCCTAAAACAAGGAATATGCCCAACATAAAATTGTCTCTCAAACTCAACCTGCATAACAACATATGCAAATGGAGATAACCAATGCTAAACCATCTCTCAAATGAACCCTCCAGAACTAACTCATGTACTGTAGCTCAAGATCCATATCTATGAAAGACAAGCACAAACATAATGCACTTGAGAGAAACAATGGGCTATACCTCTCAAGTAGAAAATAACTGAGTAGACCAAGAGTGGGAAATGAGAATGCTCATCAAGATATCTAAGTCTCCAACCAAGACTCATCTAAGAAAAATCTCCTCTCAAGTCCATATCAGGTGAATGCCCCTCAGACTTCCTGCTGAAACCAAGCAACTATCCCAACAAATATTTCTCTAATCTAAGAGAAATCAGCATCACAATCGTCTCTAAGTATCCATGAGCACTAGTAACCAATCAATCCATGCAAACTCCAAATGTAACATAGAAATATCATGAAGTATCCAACTTATGATCAATGTACTCAATACCAAGAAACTAAACTAAGATCAATGTCAAAGTTAGAGATTACTTTAGCAGCAAGTCTTTGCCATTTGGTGATCTCGTCTCATGGGTCGATCGTCATTTGGTGAATGGTGCATGCAACACAGGTCAACCACATTGTCAGATATTTATCAGATTTGGGTCCAACGCCCATGGTAGTCGCCCATTAGTTATCACATGATTGGTCAAAAATATTGGTCCAGTCTCCAATGCAATATTCATTTTGGATACATTTATTTTAAACATTTTGCAATCCTTTGCATGTTGTTTCTTATTGACCTACATTCTTTCACCATTACTACAACCAAATAGTTTTCCCTTGGGTTGTGCATCGCCTACCATTTTCTCAATGTGTGTCAACCACTAGTCTCACTTAGCTAACTATTTCCTATTGTGGGCTTGCATAGGAAGGCGTGTTTCGTGCTACATTTGACATTCTCGCTTGTTAATCCCGCATAATTTTTCAACCTAGATTGGACTATAAGATATTATTATTCTACACAATTTGCTCTTTTCTGTTCTGGAGATTGGCATTTCTTATTGCTGCCAAAGTTTCAGAGTGCTGAGTGCATTGCCCATTGACTTGTGGACCCTGGTTTTTGCAAAAGGCAAGTGATTTTTTTTTTTTTTATGTTGATAGTGGTACTACTATAATAGTATAGTGGTACTGGTTATTTTTTAGTTTTACTATCCAATGTCCACTGGTGACTGGACATCTCACATGCTAAGATACCCTATAGGTTTGCAAATTATATTGGGTAATATTGTAGACTATAGTATCATAGCAGTAGTACCCTTTTTTGGAGAATCAATCATATAATTTTTATTATATGTAGTCTAAGTAGTCTATTGTCACTGTTCACAGTCTTTGAGTCGTCACTATTTGAGTCTTTTGTTCAACAACTAAGTTGATTTATTTTTTGGAGCCTTTATCGGCTTGCAATGTCAAACAAGAGGGGTAACAAGGGGTTCTGGTAGAATCCCTGAAAGTGAAGAGAGACCACTATTACCAAAATACAGAACCATAGCGGCATATTTTGGTGGTGGAAACGTTGGCAGCCTACAAGATTCATAAGTTAGATCTCTAGTGCTTATTGAGAAAGAAGATTCATCACAAGTTGGAGACTTAGACTGTATTGAATAAGTTCAAGTTGGTGAACCTGATATCTCAGTCGAAGACGAACTTGAACATGATTTAGAGGTACTTCCCCTAAGTAGAGAGTCGCAAGTTGATATTATAGAGTTGGAGTCGGTCCCAGACCAGTCGGGTGACAAAACCAAAAGTGATTCCATAAATCATGTTGCACAAAAGGGGAAAATAAAATTGGAAACAAAGAAAGATCGATCTCGTTGGGATTTGTCCAAAAGGAATTTTTAGTTAGAATGGATGGAAAAGTATTGGTTCATTAAACCAGTGGCCAATCCAATTGATGATGAGCCTCCTATAGAATGCAGATGTAAGATTTGCACAGAGATAACAAAGGAGAAGAGGTTGTAGCTTAAACTTGATACCATAGAAAAGCATAGTGGTAAAGTTTACAAAAAGGAAACTATAGATAGAGTTGAAAAATCTGTGCTAACTTGGAAAACAAACAACAACTATCTGCATATCAGGAATGCTAAAATATGAGATACATCAGCAATTATAGAAGAAGCATTTTGCAGTAAAAGGTTCCATTGAAGATTTCATTGGGAAAGCAATGAAAGTGCAAAATATGGGAACATTAGTTCAATTAAGTGTGGTCTTTTATTATTTGAGTAAAGGATGTCCTATGATGGACTACCCTTCAATTACTGCCTTATTGCACTTTTTCAAAGTTTGAAACTATCTGAACAGTCACTGGTCAGTAAACAGTGGGTGGGAATGGGCTAGATGTCTTGCACAGGTTGAAAAAGAAGATATGAAGGAAAAAAGTAAAACACTCAAATTTCATTGCATTGTCTCTAGATGAAGTTACAACAATTGATAATGCTTCTTGGGTGTGCATGCATGTTTATACTCTAAACAATCTTTGTCATCAACCCTTTCTACTATCTATTGCAAAATTGAATTGTAGTGTGATAGCTTAAAAATTATATGAATTCTTAAAGACTACTCTAATTTAATGTGGAGGTTTGGATAAAATGGAGATTGCCAAAAATTTGGTGTGTGTTGGAGTGGATGGAGCTTTGGTTATGCAAGGTCATAAAGGCGATCTTTGCAAAAAGATCAAGAATGATTTGGCACCCGACGCTATTCCCATTCATTGCATGACCCATCAAATGAATCTAGCTTTTGGAATTGTCACCGATTTTGTTGTGTAAGTAAAGTGAAATCCCTAATCAAAGAGATTTACCAATACTTTTTTCGAAGTCCAAAATGAGTCCAAGAATTTCAACACTTTTCTCAAGGACTTACTGATGGGAGGAAGCTTCTTAAAGACAATGACACTAGATGGATCTCTTTGGATGGACCAGAACATTGAGTAATCTATGAATATCTGTTGTGTAAGTAAAGTGGTATCTCTAATCAAAGAGATTTACCAATACTTTTGTCGAAGTCCAAAATGAGTCCAAGAATTTCGACACTTTGCCCAAGGACTTACTGATGGGAGGAAGCTTCTTAAAGACAATGATACTAGATGGATCTCTTTGGATGGACCAACGAATCAAGTAATCTCTGAATATTTGTCATTGCTTGGACTAATCCACTCTATGCAAGATAGATTCCCTCAGCTATATTCAAGTCTAACTAATGTTAAGATACTCTTAACTTTAGCAACTATTCTCCCCATGCTATAGGACATGAGAAATATTATTAAAAAGGGTCAACAAAGAGCTATGTACATTACAAAATATAATAAGTTGCGTAAAATGACATGTAATAGCCTGGATACTCTATATTGATTACTACCATTAGATGAATCAAAGTTTGCAAAGTGGATAGAAATCATAGATTTGAAAAATCTTGGGAAATTTTTACATATTGGTGCAAATGATGAGGTTTATGCCAAGGTATGTGGAGTTGACATATTAATGCGGTACTATGCCCATGTCAACTCTGACTCCAACCCCAACGAAGTAGGAAGCGAAGTTGAATCAAACCAAAGAAGGCACTTTCACGTGTTACAAGTGAAGACTTCAAGAAGATCAAAGACTCTGTGCTTGACTCTGTCAAGTGAGTTTACTTCAATATTTCATCAGAAATTAGATTCAACTTCCCTCTAGAGGAATTGCTCGAAGCAATGTCAATTATTTTTTCACAATATTGGTCTCTAAACTATCTAACTAATTTTCAAAGAAGGATGACGACTTTGATTCAACATTTTTGCAAACCTAAAGTAATAAATGGAGTAACTATAAATGAGATTTTAGATGAATCTTGATTGAGAGATCAATCATATTCTTTTGCAAACATAATGAGGGAACAATATGATCTTGTGGAGAACCCAAATGAAGAGGGAGTAGTAACAAAATTTTGGAAAAATCTTGGTGAGAGCAATCAGTTGAGAGAGTCAATACCAGAATATTTCAAGCTTATCAATTTATGTTAGACAATGATATTGGGTTCAGTAGAGGATGAGAGAGTTTTCAGTACTTTGGGCTTCCTGAAGTCAAAGGTTAAAAAAAAAATTAGACAAAAAATTGGATAATTGTTTGAGGCCCTATAATTCTAGGTATGAGGTAGATAGTTTCCCTTATGACAAGGCTCTCAAAATTTGGAGAAACTAATGTTAAAGAAGAGGGATTGCTAATATTTCAAACCCAAGTGGCAGTGGCAATGGAAGTGGCAGTGGTAGTGGCGATGGCAATGGTTCATGTCTTGCTATTGGAAGCAATGAAGATGATGTCAACTTTGGAATGCATACTAATGCTGATAGTGAATATGAAGAAAACACAATGAACAATGAAATGTTATATGCAATAAATGAGGAGGATTTTGATGATAGTGATGCTGAGTCAGTCCAGGCAGAGTGGCAACTATAGTAGCTTCTCAACTTCAAGTTCTAACTTTTGCATGAGTCAAGTAGTAGGCTAGTAGCTCTGATCTAAGAATCTATCTACTAATTAATTATATTTGTAGAAGTTAATTTATAGCCTTCATTCACTGTCCTTTTATATATTCTTAAATATTTTTTTGAACATGTTGATGTTACAAACTTACATATTGAGATGTTCATTCAAACTAGTTATTACTTTTACAGTCTACACATGTTGAGATTTTCATTGATTGTATTTTTTAAACATGTTGAGATTTTCATTGATTCTATTTTTAATACAATAGTACATGTTGAACTTGAGATTTTCATTTATTTTTACTTTTAGACATTTTTACTTTTAGATTTTCATCGATTCTAGTTTCTTTAAGAAATTGTAACATAATGCATTTATTAGAATAAGCTCTATTTAAAAAATTTGCATTATAATTTATAATTATAAGTAAGCTTGTAACATAATACATTTAACAATTACAAACAATTACAACCCTTTCCAAATGACTCAATGTCAAATTGAAATAAGCCTAAATTCCCTTTTGCATATACAAGGGAGCAACAATAGCTATAGGTCGATTTGTAATTGTATATATAATCATATTATTACTACATAATACATTATGTGTGTACAATCACATTGCCAATTGTACAAATTTTTCAAGTAGGAGTAGGGAAATTTTTTTCATTTTCTCTATGTAGTAATAGTATGCCAGTGCCTGGCTGTCCAACTGTCCTGATATTCTAGCTCTTGATTCCTATAACAATTAACATTAAACAAAGTTGAAATTAAATCTAAAATTTGAAATTAAAGAGCAACAAGTAACAAAATGATTATAGTATTATCACTTAATAAGTTGTTACTTATTAGTGCTATCAGTTATGACTACAACTGACAGCAATAGTAACAGTTTGAGAAGATGACCCAACTCCAATGAAGTTCTTTAGGGCACTCCATTCTGAATCATTTGGAAGCTCCATTTCTTTGAGGTTGTAGGTAAATAGTTGTAACCTTGTCAACAATGAATACTTTAGAGAGATAGTTTTACATGAATTGAGGAATTTATCTATAACTGCATTCATTGTTGATAGTGGTTTGATGCAACTTGCAATTCCTTCTGGAGTGGTTTCCTCAGAAAAGTTTCCTAAATCAAAATTCATGGTGTTCTGCAACTTTTTCATGTAATATTCTTTTCCAATGAATCTGCCCTCTGAGTTAGCTTGATTTGGTAATCCAACATTTAGCAAGTTCAGTATGTTGTGATTCATCTTCATCAAGTCTTTGGAAGAAGATTTGAGAGTTTCATCTATTTCCATTACTTGTTCACAATTGTGACAGACAACAAAGGACATTACAGAGGCATCCAAGCGATTGTTTATTCATGGCTTTCCAAATCCCTGTCACTGGATCTCCATACTTTACTCAAAATTTGTTTAGCAAGATTTTTTAAGGAATTGTTGAAGATTTGTCTTTTAGCCTAAACATCTTTTTTAACATTTTCAAAGAGAAGTCTAAAATTGCTATTTAAATCAAGCCATTCAAACAAACTATCACTATCTTCATTATTTTGTCCCAATTTTCTTGTTTGATAAGCTTAACCATATTTATTATAGTATCCTTCACATGATGGTCTTCAAAAGATATTCTATTTTGTGCAATTACATTCTCCATTTTTTTCTTCATTTTAGACATCTCTTTTTCACTCCTTTTATGTATTTCCTCTAGTTTCCCTTGCCAATTAGTTGCTCTCTTCCTCTCATCTTTTTTCAAATCTTGGATTTTATTTGCAGTAGTTACCTCTTTCTTCTTATCATCCTTGAGTTCCCTTTTCAAATCATGGATTGTCTTTGCAATGGACTCCTCCTTTTTCTTCGCATTGTCTAATTCCTTCTCCAAATCATGGAGTGTTAAGTATACTCCTCTTTCTTCTCGTTCTCCAATTCCTTTCTCAAATCCAGGATTTTCTTTGCAACTGACTCCTCTTTTTTCTTTTGCATTCTCCAATTTCCTCATCATATGGTGGATTGTGTTACTACTTGCAGTAGCACTAGACTTCATTTTATTTGCATTCTTTAATTCCTTTTTCAAATCAAGGATTGTTTTTGCAGTTGAATCCTCTTATTTTTTCATATTCTCCAATTGCTTGTTCAAATTGTGGATTGTGTTTGCACTAGACTCCTCTTTTTCTTCTCATTCCCCAGTTCCTTCTACAAATTATAAATTATCCTTGCCTTAGACTCCTCTTTTTTCTTTGCATTCTCCAATTCAATCTTCAAATTATTATTTTCCTTGACAATAGAATCCAGGTCAATTTTTAATTTATTATTGACCTGTGCACTACTCTCTACAGACTTGAACAACTATGCAGTAGAGGCTTTTTCATGCTAAATTCTTTTTTGGCACTCATCCAATTCTTTCATCAAAATTTTCACTTGTTCATTCATCTTTTCTTGCTGGACAATTGCCTCTGTAGGAGAAGAATTCTTTATCCTATTTTGCAATTCATTGAACCTATTGTCTGCTACTTTCTCCTTGGCCTTCACATTATCAAGGCCTGCCTGTAACTTTTCTATTTACTTTGTAAGCCTTTTGTTTTCCCTCTCCACTTTCAGAAGTGTAGAGTAGACCATTTTGTTGCTCTCTTTTGATATATTGATTTTGTCAATATTTCTCACTTTTGACAAATCCATTTGAAGACTGGTAACTTGTACATCATTACAATTTATTACATTTTTTGGTGGATTATTATCTCTACCTAGGGGCATAACAACCATGAAGTTCATCATTTCATTGTTTGGATCATATGTTGGAAATATTTTGTTAGTAGATCCCTGACATTCAACAACTGCATCACTTTTCAAAGTCTTCATAATTTGCCTCTTTCTTTCACTTGTCTATTCAAACTTTGATGCAAACTCGTTCAAACTAAAATCTAGGTTTGCTGACACAATTGAGTGTTTGAAAGGTGAATTATCAGTTGTATTGTTGTATGCTCCTCCAACTCCAGTTAAACTTACTCCACCTACAATTGTATTTTGAGGATTGCCAACATACTGAAGATGGCCCATTCCAAATCCTAGCATTTTAGGACTACTTTTAGGGTTTTATACAAAAGATACTGTGTATACATTGATGAAGTAACTGCTAACATTTCTTGCAGTGTAATTGTCATAACTTTTTATTTTTTTGCACAATGTTCATCCATGCTAGTGCCAGTGCCAGTGGGATCAACTACAACTGGATTTGAAGATTTAACAAATAATGTTGTGGGATGACCTTCAGGAGCAGAAGTATAATTTTTTTTCCCTTTATAAACGAATTACCTTCAATCTCATTGGAGAGTCTAATGATTGGTTTACTTCCTCTTTTGGGTGGGTCTGGTACTAGAATTGGATTCCAAATCCCTTCACCACTTGCACCAATGGGCCCTATACCTGCATAACCCATTTTTTGTATCATAGTTGCCCCTTTACCATGTGTTTGTTTAGTAGAATCACTTATTTGAAGATTAACAATAAGTATGCCCTCGGTTGACCCAGAATCTTGAATACTTTGAATGTTAGCATCAAACTCGAGGTCCTTCTGTCTTTCAATATCACTGTCACTACAACTACCAAAATCATATAGTACAATTGGAAACTCTTTATTCCAATAATCGCTGACAAGTCCATCCTCCTCAATTTCCTCAAAACTTGTTGATGTCATTGGTTCACCCAAATTTTGCCTCATTTTCCAAAAATCTGTCATCTTGGTTTGACACAACTATTCAGCTACGCATGCCTCTTTAATTTCTTTCGGCATAGACCTTTTAGAAGGTTGAGATGCTTTCTTGTAGAAATTTAAGTATGTTAGAGGCTTTGATTTGTGTGACTCTGATATGTACAATGTCGTAATTTGGTATGACAATTCTTGCATTAAAATATTATTCTCTATTGCATGTTTCTCCATCTCTTTCTTAACATCATCCCATGAATCTTTGTTTTTTAAACTTTTCTATCAATGACATCTCCTGATGTTGATATTTTCTCGTAGAGTTCCCATTGGCAATAAGTCTTATTTTTATTATGTTCAATGGATCATAATTCCAGTGACTGACAAAATCAAAGAAAAAAAAAGGTTACCAATTCATTTGCCATTTTGAAAGCCTTTCTCTCAAATGTGAGGGCTCCAATTGCGAAAGGCAAGGAAGGAAATATTGTTTTCTTTTGTTGTCCAGTGAAAAGTTCATCCGCGCTCTCCATCTACTGCACATATTTTAGTGCAAAAACTCTTTTTGTAACATGCATTGGAAGTTTGTAGGAAACCGTAAAACCTTAAGACAATGTACTCTTCCATGAAGAACCAATCAACCAATTGAATCTGACTTTCGAGTTGAATGCAATCTTTACAAGACATAGGCAATCTGGGCATTGTAGTGCCTGCAATTTTTTGGAAAATAAGTGCCAAAAAGAAGTCTACAAAATGGTTGTAGTTTTTATTTTTAGCAGTCATCCTTATCTTATGTGTCCACTCATATACTAAGCTTGGAGTCTCTAATTTCTTCTGGGTTTTCTCATCAAACTTATAGACCTCAATTTCAAACTTGTTATTCTTTGTCTCAAATATTGGATGATGCTTTGCTAAAAGAAGGCAACACAAGTAACTTGTGAACCTAAATGTCTTCGTCTTACCTGTAGTTGTACTTTGTTTAATCATAAGTAATTGTTGTTGCATAGATTCAATAATGTGCTAAACAAAATTATATCTTACATCTACCTTTTGAATTGAATGACCTCGACAATGGATATTATAAATCATTTCAAAAACACTAGCCCCCACTTCCTTGTTACTGTCCAATCCCATACAAAATGATAACAAAGAAATAGTATTTTGAACACATGGCACAAAAATATCATACTGATAAGGAGGCTTATTGTTTATGTCTAGTGTAACACTAGTAGAGGACCCTGAGTTTATTAAACCCTTAATATATGAATCTTGAAAAACTCTTTCCAGTTTTCCATAAGCATGTGCTACTTTATCCAAGTTAATGCACTCGTTAAACCTTTCTGGTTTAAACCCTAGCCCTAGGTGTAACAGAGAAATTTCCTCCTGAGTGTTTTGGTTTACAATTTCCTTTCTATTTTCATCATAATTCTGAGCACATAACATTACAATTTCAAGGCAAGGGAATACTTCGAGTATAGTGAGGCTCACTAATCCAATACCAAAGCAGCTAGTTTATTTGTATGTGCACGAATACTGTTGTTATATTTGTAATAGATTCTCCCCTTCTATGGATCTTTCCACTTATTAAATAATGAACTTCTAATTCTCGTGATTCCAAAATCTCCATGGATAACAAGATCAAAAATATCATGACATTCATCAGTGAAACCTAGGGTTTGTAGCACTTGCCTAAGTTCTTTAATGTCTTTCTTTTCCTTTATGCTTGCACTCATAGGGGAGGTTTATTACTTTGTCTTTCCCATGCTTGCTACTGGTTATTACACAAAATTCTTCTTCAAGCCCTATTTAAAAAAAAGTAAAGTGTAAACCTAAGACAATTAAAATCAAGATTTCTATTGTTGCAGATTGCAATGATTTTTTAAAAAAAAAATTTAAATACCCAGAATCGAGATTTGATAAATGGTGTTTTCCTCTACTACTCAAGTTTCACACTTTCAGAATCCAGTCTTCAGAACACAAAATGAAATTCTGTCAGTCTTTGAAAAGTTGAAATTTGAAAACCCTATCATATCAGACTCTCGACTTGCCAAACTTTCAACTTCATACTCTAAAAACATAGAAGGTTAATAGTTAAAAGTTAAAACAAAAGTATTAAGTAATTACTGGTTTTAGGTACTTTACTTATAGTATGTACAATGTACATGTAAACGACATAAAGACTCAATAATGTAGTTATGTACATAACTATAATAATAAAAAGTAAAAATTTATTACATTAATATACATTTGAATTTTGAAATTTGTTCAATGTTCATTTTAAATAAATAAATTAATAAAAATTGAACTTAATTATTGATATGATTTTTGAGTCAATTTGTGGAATGCTATCGCTGTTGTCAAGAGTCATCCGGAGTCATGACACTTGTCAAGGACACGTGTCACACTTTTGGATATTTCTTGACAACATCGATGGTGGACCCAAAATTTACTCAAAATTCATCTTGGGTTGTTGCTGTTGGCGGTGATCTACCTTTTACTTAACAATCGCGGCATCACCGAGTCGGGATTAAGTAATATTTTTTTTAAAAGACTAAACATAATTATTAATAATATTAACTGAGTCGTGACACTTAATTGAGCTTTGCAATGACCGAACACGTGTCATGATTCCAGATGAATCTAAGCACATGGGAAAACATTCCCCAAATCATCCCAAAATTCATCTCAAGTCGTCGATCTTTCTTTTAGTCAATGGTCCCGAGTAGAATCTTTGAGTACACGTGTTCTGATTTCGAGTCAATTTAATTATTTATATAAAATATTATATAAATATATATAATATAATTTATAATAATTATTAAAATAGTTATAATATAATATAAATAAAAAAATTTCTTTTCTATCATACACTTTTTATTGTAAAGATACGAAAAATTCAATGAAGATATATTAAATTTTATAAAATAAAACTGGTGCAAGATATGAAACAAGTGGTGCATAGTGGCTTAGTACTTGCCTTTAGTTTTTATATAAATCTAATTTAAATTTAATAAATTTATTATAATATATAAATTATTTTAATTAATAAAAGTGTTATATAATTATATTTTTCTATAATGATGCTAATTTAAATTTAAAATTTATTCATAAATATAATCATTGATATATATGTTCTATTACATATATATCATATGGTTATAATTATATTATATGTTCTATTATATAATAAATAATTATAATATAAAATTAATAAAAATTTTATAATAATAATAAATCTTAAATGATTATATAATATAAGTAATATTATATTATAATTTATAAAAAATTACATTGTTAAAATATAAAATATAAACCAATGTACTTACATTAAAAAAATAAATATTAACGTTAATGAATCACATTGAAAGTGAAATATTTAGCTCTTATATCTGGCCAATATAAGAGTTAAATGAAATATATCAAATCCGACCAATATAAGAGCTAAATGAATTCATCCAATCATAACTTAGAAAAATATTTTATAAAAAATTTTAAGTTAAAATTTTTGCATCTATGTTATGTAATATATTAGTTTGATAAAAGAAATTACAATGATTTATTCTTACTCATAAAAACATGAAACAAATTTAATCACTAGTTAAAGTCTAAAATCCAAAATATATCACAATAGTACTTAGCCCTAAGTCTACTGACAATTACTAATAATAAATTATAATGACAATAGTTTAATTTTCAAATAAAATAATTAAAAGTTAAAAATATAATTACAAATGCTATATTTTTATTCATATTTATTATTTAGTTTCAAAATTAAAATGTAATATAGTTTAATTATCTACAAATTATTAACTTATATTGATAATTATGATAATTGATTATAAACATAATTATTAATAATATTAACTGAGTTTTGACACTTAATTGAGCTTTGCAATGATTGGACACATGTCACGATTTCGGATGAATCTAGGGACATGGAAAAATATTTTTCAAATCGGCCCAAAGTTTATCTCGGGCTATCAATCTTTCTTTTAGTCAATGGAAGAGATTTTAGATAGAATCTTTGAGTACACGTGTCCTAATTTAAGATAGAAATAGAATTTAATTTCAATCATTTAAATTTGGCCCAAAATAGGGTCACGGTCATTGAAAAGAATTTAAATAGCATATTAATTAATATAGAGAAAATATTGAAATAAATATTGTTAAAGAAATTGTTATTAATTATTATTATTATTATATTTTTAAGTTTACCATGTCAAAATCATGATGTTAATTTAATTATTTACATAAAATATTATAATAGTTATGATATAATATAAATAAAGGATTTTCTTTTCTATTATAGAAATGATTTTCTTTTCTATCATAAACTTTTTATTATAAAGATGATATGAAAAATTCAATGAAGATATATTAAATTTTATAAAATAAATTGGTGTAAAATATGAACTAATAATGACAATAATTTAATGTAAATAAAATAATTAAAATTTAAAAATATAATTACAAATGCTATATTTTTATTCATATTTATTATTTAGTTTCAAAATTAAAATGTAATATAGTTTAATTATTTATAAATTATTAACATATATTGAAAATTGCGATAATTGTTTATAAACTATTCTTCATCATTAAAAATATTTCATAATGAAAAAAAGTTAGGTGACAAGATAGGTATGAAATAAAAAATTGACAAATAAATTATCAAAATTTTATTTAACTTTGTTAAGGTTATAATCTTTAGTTTTCCTTGCAATCCGCTCTTATCGCTTTAGTTGTTTTAACCAATCAAATTAAAGAAAAATAGTTTTAGAAATTACGAAACTTTTAATTGAATTATTTTCAATTGAATAATTTTTTACTATAAATCGTTAATCAAATATATTATATGAAACCATAAAGGGATTGTTGAAACCCTTTTTTGTTTCTAAGTTCTAACTTTGTAACTATTAATAATTAATTATTTTAAACAAAGTCGTAGACTAACAAGAGGTTGGAATAATGATTTGAGAAGCCAAAAACTATTATTTTCATTGATAATATTTTAGAATGTACAAAGCATAAATATTCATAATAGCTAATTAAATTAGCCTGGTTTTATTATTTCATAATTTACATTAAAGGGCAAGGCCCAATCCAAAGAAAAAATAGATATCTTAAAAATATTTTTTTGCCCTAGGGCAATGCCACAATAGTTAAAGAAACAAGATTCAGGAAACAAGGAATAGGGAACTAGGGAACAAGGAGGCTAGAAGCATCAGTAGGCTGAGGGGCCGAGGGCTTGAAGCCTTCAATCAGAAATGTCTTCAAGTCTGTTTGCAAGGAATCTATTGAAGAAGATGATGTCACTGAACTCATCCAACCATGTGAAGTTGGTCTCATTGACTTCATCCAACAACAACCACTTTTGTAGAAAATTCCTTCCGAGCTGCACCCACTTCTGATGGTGAGTCAATTGTCATTCATTCATGCTGAGTAGAAAAGGATGCTTCTGTATAATGCTCCCTATGCCTTGCTCCCAACACTTATCTACTACGTCTGCAAAAGGGATGTCAATGCCTGACCCCGGTACCTGCTCGACCAATACAATAATTTTGCCACCATCTTCTAAAAATGTTTCCTTAAAAATGTTATGCAAAAGCATCAAAATATCTATTTGACTGTCTCCAAGGTTGAGAAGAGACGCAAGGAAGTAGGAGGTAATATCT
Organism: Cupressus sempervirens; assembly: GCA_028749045.1. Lineage (NCBI taxonomy): Eukaryota > Viridiplantae > Streptophyta > Pinopsida > Cupressales > Cupressaceae > Cupressus > Cupressus sempervirens. Next base: position 240,403,574 of record CM053784.1, on the reverse strand, counting down.
GTGGACATACGCTACCTCTTATCATTTCTTAAGTATTCATGGTTCAGGACCATGAATATAGCATGGCGGATAAAAGGACTTTGTGCATGTGGCTCACAAACCATGGCAAGGACATCGTCAGGAATCCTACCCAAAAAGGGCTTTTGCAGAGCCATTGTACTGCATTTTAGGCAAATTGGCATATCCATGACTAAGATTCAAGAAACTCTATAAACTGAATTCAAATTGAAGAATTCGAGAAATGATAATGAAAGAGGAATTGAAGAGGCTATTTAATGGTAGTTGCATTAAATTCTTTAGCATTCACGATCTTTTGTATCATTTTTTTTGTATTCATATTAATTTTCAAGTGTGCAAAATGCCAAAGTGTACTAGCATTAATGTCGAACAGTCAAAAGTACCTAACATTGAGTAAATTCTAGTCAGAGTTTACTATGCAAAACTTTCCACATGTCTCCATTCTGGAGAATTTCATGTGACTCCAAGTCTTTTCAAGTGAGTGGCCCCAAAATGCATCTTTTGTCGTTGATCTCTAATTAATCAATGATCAATAAAACTATTGTATTTACTATTAACAATACAAAAGTGATGGTAGCTGACTTGGTAAGAGTGACACTGATGTAACGACATTATGATTATTAATAATAGACCTAAGATAGTACACAAGTTGAAACTTGAAGTGACTACTCAGTAGTCAATACAGTCACTAGCCAATACACGTGCAAATTCATTTTTAGATTAAACAAATTTTTAGTTTACCACTAAAAGATTAGCCAAGACCATTATTTTTCATTTTCCTAAAAAACAAATAATTCGCCTCTAACATTATTAATTCATTTTTGGCAAGGAAAAAAATAGCCATCATTTATTTATATGTCAGCAAGAAAAAACATTAATTCGTCACATTTAAAATGATTTTTGCTAGGGCAAGAAAAAAATTGCCAACATATAATATTTTATTTCCCTATATGAAACAAAAAAATTGTCTTCGACATTAAAATTTTTCTACCCACAAAATTTTGGATTCACCAACATTTTAGGCAATTTTTTCCGGAGGGGTTTCTTAAAGTTATCACTAGTCAAAGTTCCAACCATGGCCTCAAAAACATACACATGACAATATGATCTAAACCCTCTCAACCAAAGAGATAACATACTCCATATAAACATACTATGACATTTCAAAACTCTAAACACGTATCAAGAATATGTCATGACATAAAAAATAAAACAATCCTAACACCAAGGATAACATGTCAAATGAAATCATAAACCAAACCTTTACAAAGAACCTTGTGAGTCCTCAAGATGCAACCATCTCCACACACCATGAAGAAAACCATCTCCACATACCATAAAGAACCATCTCCACAAACCATGAAGATTACCAAGAACCCCATGAGTCCTCAAGATCCAACCATCTTCACACACCATGAAGATAACAAGTGCACCATGCAAATGTTAAAAATGCTTCTGCAACAACAGGATCTAAGACAAACCTCCAACATCTGCAAACACTCAATAAATATATCAATGCCAAATAACTCCCACTCAACCATGGTACTAAGTCATCCATGGAATCATATAAATCTATCTTCTACATGAAGATCCTCCAGGTCTACACTCACAACCAAAGTGTTAGTACCAAGTGAAACCAAGAAGATACAACCCAAACCAAGAACTAATCGTGCACTATCACCTCATTACTATCACAAGATCCCACTAAGCCATATATCCAAGCTATCCATGAAATCATGATGAAAAGCTATCCTTTAACCATGAGAATTAACCAAGGCATCAAACCATCAAAGAACTCAAAGTGCACATCATGAGCTCCTTAAAAGAAACCAAATAACCATGATCATCAACCAAGAAGATATGCCACCATAACTAAATTAGGAATCCAAATGAATGAAAATCAAGGATGTACTTGTATATCCAATCATGTCATGTCAAAATCCATGGCACCATGATCACATCCATGGACCAAGCATTCGACTCTCAAATTTTCTAACTTGTCAGCATAAAATAGTCAACCACAATCCTCCACCATGACTGTACCTGGTAACAACATCTCATCTCTTTTACATGAAGAAAAGTTAGAAAATCATGTGATTTAGGGCATAGACAACCCAAATCCAAGCCACCAATCTGGATATGCATCAATAATGAAAGATCAATGGGCAAAGACAACTCATATCCAAGCCATAAATGTAGCCTATAAGTATAGACCGCCCACAACATTGCACAACTTGTAGACCCAACAAGTCATCATGCATATCTAGATCAAACATTGACAACAATATCATCATGAGACCAATCTGAAATATGAATTGAGTATACAATGACATCAAATCTTAAATCTCCAAACATACAATGTCATAAACTCACAATGCTACCCTAGTCAATATATACCATAAACTGTTCAGATTAATATATCACCAAATAAACTATGCCAAACCTGTACCAAATCTAAACCAATATGTAGAGCTTTCCAAGAGTGTTCCATTGACTACTCGAAGTTCAAAATTCAACTGTGTATGCCCAAGTTATGCGTTAATCAGTGCTCAAAATTAATAACATCTAACTTTCAGAATTTTAAAACCTAATAAAATGTCACAATCATAGAACCAAACGTACACCAAGTTGTAGTGCTCTAAATTATCTTTCCAATGCCTATAAGAAGTTTGAAATATGATATCTTGAGAGAAAGTTATGGTTGTTTTACTAAGACAATCTTTTTATCATTTTCACTGTGATTTTTTTGACAAAAATTTGAACGAGATTAAATTTGATAGCCATCACGGGCTGAAACTAAAAAAAACCTTTGCATTTCCTCTAAACATGGCCAAACTAGGGCATATTATATACCAAAATTTATGAAAATATTGACTCAAATCCAATGGTGAGGTTTGTTTTTTCCTAGGAGGTCATTTATGCAAGCTCCCCCCTAAAATCCTCATTTAAATGAAATATCCGAGAAAACTTTTTTGTCCAACAATTTCACATGCCCAAAATTTACCAATATCCCATCATAATAGCAAACCCGAAACCATCAGATCTGCAACAAACATCTCATATATCTTTCCCTTTCTTTTATCCTCTCATGCATTCCCATGGATTCAATTTAGGGTTACAATAATACAACCTAGCTTTGATACAACTTGTAAGGAAACTTGCAACAAAGAATATAATTGTTTCCACATTACCCATAATACATCTGAAATAAATAGGTAATTAAAATTCACATGCAAGAGAATAGACAACATGCACACACAAAATTGTCACACAAGATATACCTTGGGAAACCCTCATTAAGGGAAAAACCTAGCCTCCAAAAGCATCCATCACCATGTATTATTAAGCGAAACACCATTGCAATACAACCATGGAAGCCTTGAAAGCCATAGCCATTATCAAGAAATCAATGTAAACAAGCATGAATCCACACATCCCATACCATGCTTCCAACCTTCGAAAATGCTCCCTTCACTAACCTATCAAGCTTTGTCCCACTCAACTCTATTCTTTTTTGTCTTCTCTTCTCACACCAGGAACTAACCTTGTGGCTGCTTTTATAATAGCAAGCCCCACAAAACCATCAAGTGGTATTACATAAACCATGTGCTATCTAACCCATTAACCCCACATTTAATATTGGAAATTTAATTCTTTTCCCTAATATTAAATAATTACATGAAATATTATCACAATGTTACAATACAACTCATCAAGTATATCCCATAGGAATCTTTACATATTGCATGTCTATCTAGGTGCAACATTACATAATAAAATAAAATAATACAATATAACAATAGTATGCAATTTGTGTAACAACCATGATCTCAATAGTTATGTGATAATGGAGTGTTAAGAGATGAACACAAAATTATTGCTGAGAAAGGGCTTACCCATGCCCTAGTCTTTCTGAGGGTTTTTAAAGTCAAATGGATAAAGATTATGTTAAGTCATGTACATGAAATAAAAATATGGTTAGAGGGAGGACCAATCAATATTAACAAGGCCATCATATGCAAAGTTATTGGTTACCCTACATTGGATAGACCAAAGACAACGAGATGTGTTGCAATGGACATTGTTGAACAATCGACAAAAGAAAAATAGAATAATCGAGGCATGCCAATTGATGGGATTGAAGACCCAAATGTTGAGTTTGCAGTATATGTGATTACACACAAATTATATCAGTTATGCCAATTGATAGTGTACCATGCATTGTAGTAGACCTTAGATATGAACTTGTAAAGAAGGATCATAGTTATGATCTTGTTGAGTTGCAATTGCAACAATTGTCAGAGATCTTGGAGCAATAAGGAAACCCAAGAATACATCATGTAAGTTTGGTTCCTTACTTTTCTATATATGTATTTTGTGCAAAATTCATTCCCACCATCGACATCATAGCATGGGATAGGAGCAGACTGACAATGGAATAGATAAGCCACTTAATAAGTCAATTGGGAGAAATTTTTTTGGCAATAATAAAGTAACTATTTTGAGGAAATAAAGAACAAGATGAATAACCAAATGTGAATACCTAAGTCATTGGTAGATAATTATTTTAATGATATATGCTTCATGGTAGATACAAATTTTGTATTTGCACAAGTAGTAATACCAAGTATTTCATGGCTAAGGCCTATGCCTTATGAGGCTAATGTTGATAAAATTACAACAGTAGTGAGTGCACTGTTATCTAGAAAGGTTGACAAGAATATCAAGCCATTTGGCACATATGACACAACCAAGAGTAGAATGACATTAGAGACAAAAGAGCCCAAGATAGATAGGAAAAGAAAGAAGAAAATTAAAGATCTTGAGGGAAAACTTGGTGAAGGTCAACTTCATATTACTGAAGGAAAAGGAGAACATGAAGAATCAGTAGAAGTAGTTGAAGCTAAGGAATCTAAAGGCAAAGAGCTAGTTGTTTCCAAACCCAAGACAACAAAGAAAAATAAAATAGTGATTGTTGATCCAAAAGTGAAAGAGGATCTTAAGAAAGGTGCACGAAGAAGGTTGTTGCACCTCCAGAGATAGAGCCAAAGAGAAGGATGATAATAAGATCAAAGGTAGCTTGCCACTCAACTCAAGAGGAAAAATATAGTCCATCAAAGTGGAAGCCTACCAAAACACCAAAGCAAAATCCACCTAAGAGGCTGAAGAGAAAACTAGTCATGACACATGAGGAGGAGGAATATGATGAATAATTTGAGTTTGACAATTTGAGAAAATTATAGATTGTACCTAGACTGCCTCCAATGACTGTAGACCAAGCATGTAAAAAGATTAAGGATTCAACAATTTTTGCAGGTTTTAAGGATATTAATTATGATTTTTGAAATAAAGATGATCAAGAGAAGCTTGAAAAATTCATGATAGATATGATGATCAAGTTTAGGTATACACCTATAGAGTTAGGTGATGGCATTCCTAAGGATTTATATAACAAATTAGATGCTCAGTGAAAGTGGGCATTACCCACTAAAAAAAAATAAGGGAGACCATGTTAGCACAACCTATGTGAGATTTGGGAAAGACACATGTGTATATAGCCCTCAAATATTTTGTAAAGTAATTCATACCTAAGGAAAGAACCTACAAAATTTGAAGAATAAAGCTCATGAAGTTGAGAAAGAGAGCATTTGTATAGTGTAACGCTCCGCTTGGGAACCCAAGAGAAATAAACTTAACATGTTACAATGTTTACTGAACTATTTTTTTTATTTTTAAAAAATGTTTGAACAACGTCAAGATAACATTAATGCGGAAGCAATATGAACATACACATCAAATACACATTAGCAATAATAGATATAGTTTCAATTCCTCAAGGGTTCCTTTACATTGAGTCACATATAATAATTTAAATTAATTAGTTTAAGTCTCAAGTACAATGCCACATGATCATAAAGAAATAATAGATACATAGTCGCATAAGCAAAGCATAAGTATAACTAATACAATGAAAGTAGATCCAATTAATAACATCCACTGCACATGTCTCAGGGTATGTGAGAATACATACAATACATCAGAATACATGATAACATATACACATCATCTGAAAAGAAGTCTCTGAGATAAGAAATAAGAATGATAAAGGTACATCTTTTGCAACGAACATCTAATAGTTGGCAATGTGAGGGAAAACCCAAATGGTAAGAAGACACTACCTCCCGACTGTGTGGTTACCTAATCAGGCTTCCACTCCCACCGTCCAGGGAAGATAATGAACGATCCACATACGGCTAACCAAACATAAAAAATTCATAGGCATGGAATTTCTAATAGCCACAACTACCTCAAAGGTAACACATGCTACTCAAGAAGATAAAATAATCCAAAAGTAAGAACACTCAATCCAATACCAAAACCACATAACCAAACATCATACATGAACCAAGTATAAACCAAATACCAAGATCATAAGATAAAGTCAATGAAAGATAATCACCTCACGTCAAAAGCCACATGTCAAAAGTACATCATCCATGAATCACCAATCATTATCAATGAAAGTAATAACCACAACAAACACATCCAACAATAAGTACGCCACCAGATGTACACAAAATCTACAGAGGAGACTCAAGCTACATACTAGGGAGTGTCATCACATGGCTGCTTGAGTTACCCTGGACTAGTCTCTCAATAGACCCCAGACCCTCAAGCGTTGAGTTACCCTGGACTGGTTACTCTGAACCCCAGACCCTCAATGTGACACATGTGGAAACCAAAAAGCTCTCTCAAAAAGATGAGGCAATCATCCCATTCCATCCTTAGTCTATACAAGCACTCAAGGCATGGGTGGATCAAATATCTCTAACTTATCTTTTTAGTGTGTTTCCTCCCAAACAATTTTTAATTACTAGATTATCACTTATTACATAACTTACAATAGGTTAGCCTGACACTGACCACTTTGGGCCCCGGACCCCTACTGAGAGCCACTCCCAAAGACATGTACCTAGACAACCTCTCCTAAGAACATCAAACATAGTTGTGTCCCATACCACAACACCCATAATGATCAAGTTCGGTTCCTTAACAGGCAACCTGAAAATAAGATGGTTCTCCCATCCAAGTACACATAAATGCTCCACAAAGTAAACCTTATAAGTATAGTTTTCAATTTGAATCACAAGACACATCATGGCATCCAACCACATAAATGGTATAAAAGAAATTTCACAAAGCCTCTAGTGTACATCCTAGACTGGTCAAACTCGGTCAACCTCAAAATTTACAAAGCATAGACGGTACATAGAAAACATCATAGTGTCATAGTTGATTTGATTTGAAAGCATATAGTTGAGTTAAATGTAAGGTTATAGTTTCAATTCAACATATGTTCCAAGTAAAATGTTTCATAATTCACCTTTACAAGTTAACCCACTCTTAGTCTAAATTTACCCTTATTGATTTAAGTCAATTTCCAAAAAAATCCAAGAGTAATTTATTTAAATTATTAAAATAATACTTGCTGATTCTTAAAGATATAATCTATGACTTTATCAATATTAAATACATTTAACACTTAACTGAACATCTTTTATTATTAATTAATTCTCATTAAATAAAATTTAACTAAATTAATTAACAATCTTTAACTTTGTTAATATTTATTAATTACATTCATTAATTAAAATTTTGAACAAATTTAATATAATTAAATAAGTATATAAAAAATATATAATAATAAAAATTATTATCATAATATTTAAAATTAATAATTAATAATTTAATTTTAATATAAATTAATTATAACTTATTTAAATAATATTAAAAATACATAATAATAAAACTTTTTGAAAAAACAACCTGCGGCTTTATAATAATTGCCAACCCTTATAAAGGGTGGCTACTGCGGCAGGCCTGCTGACGCAAGGCCTACGACAGCTTGTTGACGCAGTCCCTGCACCAGCAGTGACTGCCAGCGGCATCATTAAAGGGGGAGTGGGGGAGGTCATGGCCTCCACCTCCCATCGTTATTATTTTTATTTTTTATTTTTTTTAAAACTAAGTCAATTTGCCATTAAAAAAACAATAATTTTGTTTATTAAAAGAACAACCCCCCCTCCAATAAAATTTAGATAAATTATTATATATGAAATTTTAAGAATTGTTTTTATAATTTTATAACTTTATTATATTAACATTTATAATATTTATTTCAATGAACTCCATAACAATATTATTTTTAATATATATATATTTTTAATAATGTTTACGATATTAGTCTGATAGAAAAAAATAAATCGAACCCTTTGAATTTTCAATCTAGGATTTTCATTTCCAAAAACAAACCCTTTCCAAATTTAAATTTCTTAATTCCATTTTAATTCAAAACCCATATCCCGATTTAATACCAATTCCTTTCAATTGTAGAACGAGGTTATCTAAATAGTTTTTCAATCTCGATTCCCAGAAGAAATCAAATAGCAAAAGATTCAGAAGAAAGGGTAGCAAGATTCATTCAATAAAATTTGAGAAAGCAATTTTCAACAAGCACGAAGAAGATAAAGATCCGAAAGTATTCCTACAATAGTTCACAAACCCTACCTTGATCTGATGCTAACAATCTGGTGAAACCCTTGCTAATCCAAACCCTTCAAAGTTTCCAAAGATTTCTTTGTTCCCCTTCCAAAAGTGTGTTCCCTGAAACCTATGTGTACCTTAATGACCTGAAAACCCTCTGATATAAACTTTAATTGCCTTTTTAGGGTTTCTGTCACCACCAGTTCTAAATTACAATTATTTAATTTAATTAATTCTTTCATGCACAATTAATTTGTGTTTTGATTAAAATATTATTTTATTATTCCTTTCATGCGTGTCAAATGAATTATTAAATTACTTTATTTAATTTTTCCACTTGACTTCACTTTTAAATTAATTTATTAACTTTTAAATCTGATGCGCACTTTATTAAAATATCTTTATTAAGTTCACATATTTTATCTTTTTAATTAATTTTCTATATTTTAATCTCATACACGCATCATGCAAACTTAAATCTTTTTCATAAATTAATATCTTTTAACTTCTTAATTTATGTTTGAACATTTAATTTGATAAATATTTATTAACTTACATAACAATAATATTTAGAATTTACTTAAAAATGAACTCTAAATATATTATTATTAAATTAAATAAATATCATCACGTTCTAAATTTATTCTTATAACTTTTATCTTCAAATTCAACTCTTTTTATTTAATTAATTTCTCAATTAATTAAATATTAAAATGTCATAATAATTTTCCATTAAATTAAATCATAAGTTAACCTTTTAATTAGACTTAATTAATAAGAAATTCATCAAAGAGTCATAAAACAACATACGCACAAAAGACTCACATGTTTTAAAAAGGGTAGACAGTTTGTTACGAGTCCTCCTTACAGGACAAGTATTTTAGGCTATGGCTGGGATTGGACTTGATCATTATCTCCCCATTCTCACCATTTGAGTATTTGTAATTAGGCACGCTTATCCTGGCAATTCAGGGAAGTCGATGCTCGGTACTTGCATCCTGCATAAAAGATGAGCATGTACATGTATATAATGTATATCTAAACTAAATAGGCAGTGGTGGGGAGTGGTGCATCGTGTAGATCCCAACTAGCAGGTGACTACGACTCCCTCCCTTAACCACATCAAACACGTCAAACAGAAAGATAAAACAAACACGCGCACCATACACATGCAAGTATGGGGTAAGTATCATAAAAATCACAAATCTAACATCAAATGCTTAGGTATAATAATGCATATCTATCAATACAACATAATCATCATTAAAGACATCACGTTAACATTGTTATGGAAGAAACCATATTTACTAATTAGGAATCATCAAGACATCATTAACAACATGTCAAATGAAAACAACTAAGCAATTATAACCAATATATTTCTAATTCAAGACATGAAATAATATCATAATATTGTAAATCTAGTATCTCTAAAACTAATCAATGCACAAAATCGGCCTAAGAGAATTTGACAATGATAACAGAAATGCAAACTAGGGGTAGGCACTACATATAGGAAGCAAGCATTTGGATTGCTTATTTCATCAACTCATAAAGAAGAAAAAGAAGGTAGAAATTCAATTGAGCTAGAAGAGCATATTGAAGAAGTTTCCAAAATAACATAAAAAATAAGGCAATTAGTAGAAAGGTGTGAACAACAAGATGTTGTCTTAATTGATGACATTCTTGATTCATCTCCACCAAATCAGAATGTGTTGACCAAGGAAGATCTAAAAAATGCCACATTAGATACCTCTCTATCATGCACTAATCTAGTGTTATTAAAAATAAAGGATTATCCAAGGATTGATAGTGCTAAAACTAATGGTTTTCATGTTATATTAGTTACTTATGACATAAGTGTTGATAAATAGGGGAAGGCAATCATTATGTTTCCACAAGTTAATTATGTCACAATTGAGGAAATAGATGGGAAAATGGTAGAAAAAGAGAAAGAGAGAACTAAGGAAGAGAAACCCAAAGAACAAGAGGCTATCTAAGCTCTTAAATAGTTGTTGAGTGCCATGCTAGCAAAGACGTTGACTGTTACACCTATACAACAGGTTAGATCAACTCAATAGGAGCCGAGGCAAATATCTAGATTAAGTGAAAAGGGAAAACAATTGTAGATATAACTACTTAGTGATATCACCCCTCAATCCCAAATTATGGCACACATAGATGATGCAACATAAGAGTCCTAGTAACTTTAGATAAGGTATCACATTACCTATGTATGGTCTAAATAACTTGACATTGGAATAGATGGGAGAATTGCAAAAAAAATTGAGTCACAAGACAAAGCAATAATAGTTGAGAAGAGAATACAAGAAGAGGCAAGTTTGCATAATATCATTTTTTTTTTTGATGCATTTGAAACCTCTAATGTTAATGTGCAACATCCAATTTTTGATCAACTAGTCTATATAGTTAATAAAGTTCAAATGGAAGATATATTGAGCAATGAAAAATTGATGAGATGGTCAGAAAAGAAATTTGAGCACAAGTTTTGGAGAAAGTCTCAAGGGAACTTGCAATTAGGAACTTACCACTCAACTAAAAGGAATTTTGGATGTATTCATTCTTTATATATGGAACTTTGTGATGTTGAATTCTTCGCATTGGAGAATCAACATTTTATTGATTTGATATAGGCTGATATGAAGGCATGTACAATTTCATTGAGCAAGAATGCAAGTTCAAGCTCACCTTCATACAATAAGTTGACATTTTGTCAGTAGAGATTAGTCGAGCTAAAGGCTAGAGATAGTGGCATAAGAAATAAACTAATTTCAATTCAATTTATGCTACTACCCCATTTGGAGATAATTCATAGGGAATTATCCATACCTCAGAATTTAATGAAGAAAGATATACATCTTTCAGCTTTAGAGAGCATAATTGATCTAGCTTCTTAGCTAGAGATTCACATTCAAGTCATTTAATTTGTAAGGGACAAATGGAATCAAGGACTTGAAGAAATTTTGGGAAGTCATCAGACATAAATTTGGATAAATACAAACTAACCCCTGCAAACCCCAAGTCACAGGTGACAAAAACAAGGGAGGAATTATATAATCTTCAAGGTGAAAGATATCAAAGGCAGATACAAAAAACTAGAAACATGATGTTAGTAAATTAGAGACAAAAACTTTGAAAATAATTATTAGATGAGTTAGCATCAGATGTTTACAAGATATGTATATATATTGTATAGTCTGGCAATAAGTTTTGAAGACCGTGTAATAGTCTCAACAAGAGTACTATTTTTATATAGAACACTAAATCATGAAAAAGTGTTTTTTCCACTAATGCCAAATGGGGAGATTGTTGATCTCTAAGTCTAAGTTGCCTATTAGTATCTAACACTTAACCATTTTCAAGGCAATGTTGGTCGATCCTCATTGTTGAGTTACAAAGGACTTGTTTGTATTTCATTTCAACATTACAATTTATGAGTTTATGGTATGATATCTAAGATATGAGATGGATTAGGTGCGAATATGGTAAATTGTTTTATGAGTGAAAAGTTGTATAGATCTTGATTCTCCCCCCTCGGTATCTTGTTTCATATTAAGACTTCCAACAACAAGTGCATATTTCACTTTCCATCCCATGTGTATTTTTTACTATAAATGCTTGTAAGAATATCTTTTACACCAAAGGAACACATTTTTGAATGTCAAAGCAAAAAAAAAGGTTCAACGTCATTCAAAATGGATAGTAAATACTATATAGAAATGTTAAAATGAGGATAGTCAAGTATATCAAGGTTGAATACCATTTCTTTTTACTTGCCTTTATTTCTTCACAGTTGCATTCTTCGACCTCATCTTCAACATCATCAACAAGAAGAGAATGTGAGCATGCCTTTATCTTCAACTTCAACTATCTCTATATCAAAGGCATTCTTGATAATATCAGGAATGCCTTTGATATATGCAAAGGTTGCCCCTCCTTGAACCATCACAACTTAAAGACTCAAAGACTTATAATCAAATCAGTTAACAAAAATTAGAAAAATTTATGTCTCCTAGTTGTTCATGTGGTGAAATGACAATTTTCAAGGATATGTTATTTCCCAATGCCTTCCTCCTAAACTTGGCTTGACGTTAGGTACTATATGACTCCATGTATTGTTCAAAGAGTAAAATTTATTTCTCAATATTCTTAGTGATGCCTTCATACATTATACAACTAATAACACTCCAATAATTTTAAGAGATCTGAAACAAAAATATAAACACATATGAGATATCTCAATATAAGAGATAGAAAATGGAAAGGAAGTATTTAATTACACTTTAAGATTTTTGGAAGGCAAGATAATTCTTTATATTAGATGATATTTTTTTAACGAATTTATTCATATGATGAGTAAGGACTTCATTCTCCTCGTATTCAACTACATATATCTAATGCACTTCAATATTTAAACTAAAATAAGCTTTGATTAAACTTATAAAACTATATCATCTAGTGTAAAGTAAAACAAAGAAACCCTAGAATCAATATCTATGTGATGCAGGAGCATCTTGCATGCGAAAATTATTTTAAAAAAAAATGGACAAAAAAAAAAAAAATTGTGGAGGAGAGAGAAAGTGACGAAAATTAGAGGAGAAATAATAAAAAATAAAAAAGGAGAAAAAGGAGAAAAGAAAGGAAAAGAGGATTTCTATTTTTGAGGTGCATAGGTGGCATAATAGAAAAAATAAAAAATAAATACTTATCATTCCATTTATCGAGGTGTGTGGGTAGAATTTTAGAAAGTTATGAATATTGTAGAAAGTTGTGGATATTGTAGAAGGTTGTGGAAGTTGTAGAAGGTTGTGGAGGAATTCTAGAAGGTTGTGGATAAGTCATGCATGGGTTGGTAAGTGCCTATTTAAGCAAGGCATATGAGCATTTCTAATCAAGCTCAAGGGGAAGCTTGAGGAGTAGAAGCTCAAGGGGAAGCTTGAGGAGTAGAAGCTCAAGGAGAAGCTCGAGGAGTAGAAGCTCGAGGAGGAGAAGCTCGAGAAGGAGAAACTTGAGAAGTGGAAGCTTTGGAAGGAAAAGCTTGAATGTGTGAAAGTTGGAAGGTGTGAAAGAGAGGAGAAAGTGAAGAGTGAGTTTTCTTGAGTCTGTGGACAAAGCGCCAAATGTGAGGCATTTTACAGCAGGATTGTGATGGACTTGTGAGTGTGTAGACAGAGTGTCGAATGTGAGGCAGTTTACACTTGGATCTTGGATAAGGTTGGAGAAGAGCTAGTGGCTATGGTTTAGAAACAAGGAGGTTACTTGGGAAACATTTTATCTCGTTGTCTTCATATTGTTGCATTCTTGGTTGTGAGTTGGTAAGGGTGGTGTGGCCCTTTGTCAATGGTATCAGAGCATACTGTCATTAGTGGTATCAGAGCAGACCGTCATCAGTGGTATCAAAGCAAGAGTTCCTGAGTGTACAAGCAGATCGCCAAAGAGTGAGGCAGTTTGTACCAGGACCTTGGTTGGGTGAAGTTTATTAGAGTGGGAGTTCCTGAGCGTGTAAATAGATCGCCGAAGCTGAGGCAGTTTGTACCAGGACCTTGGTTGGGCAAAGTTTATCAGAGCTGGTGGATTGCAAATCCGTTGTCCTAGACTTGTGATGTGGTTCCTGATTGTTTGTGCAAGGTGGTAGGTTGCGATCTGACTTGCAAACAATTCGAAGTTGTCACAAGGAGCATGGAAAGGATTTGTTGCAGAGGGTTTAAGAAGATCTTGGGAGATGGCTCCAAGAGGATTGGACCCTAAGATGATTGTGAAAATCCATGATATAGTGGAGAGGATTTTTTCTAAGATGATTTCTTAGTTGGATGCTAGATTGGCTAATCAAGCTAAGAAGGTCAAGGTGGAAGAGGATGGTTTTGCTGATAAGTTTGTGGAGTCTGATGCAGAACTTGCAGAGCAACTAGAGGTTGTTGCTGAAGATATTCCTAATGTTGTTGATGTTGGGATGGAGATTGGTTTTCATGATCAGTTGGTTGAGTCTGACATGGAGCCTATAGAGCATTTGGTCATGGATGATCTAGTTGATGCTGGTGGTGACTTGAATGTTGCAGAGCACTTGGTTATGGATGATCCAGTTGTTGGAGGTGAGTTATGTATTATAGAGCATCTTGTTGTGAGCAATGAGGTTGCTGGTGTTGAGAGTTTGGCATGTGTTGATGGAGATCTACATGTGGCTGCTGATGCAGGGTTTGTTGCTACTGGTGTGGATTCAATAGTTGTTGATGTGAATGAGGGTTTGTTGATGAAGAATTATGTTCAGTTTGTTCTTGGGAGTGAGCATGCTAATTGGATGGTTGAGATTCTGGTGTTTGATAGAGTAATGCAGATGTGGAAGATTTGCATGGTGGTTTTCTTGTCCCTGTTGAGGTGGAAACCTTTGGTGAAGATGAAGATGGTTGTAGACCTTTCTTTTTGGCATCAAAGTGTGGGACACACTTTCCTATCTATTGGGGGAGTCTGATGCAGGAGCATTTTGCATGGAAAAATTATTGGAAAAAAAAAAAAATTGAAAAAAAAAATAAAATAAAATTTGTGGAGGAGAGAGAAAGTGACGAAAATTAGAGGAGAAATAAAAAAAAATAAAAAAGGGGAAAAAGGAGAAAAGAAAGGAAAAGAGGATTTCTATTTTCGAGGTGCATAGGTGGCATAATAGAAAAAATAAAAAATAAATAGTTGTCATTCCATTTATTGAGGTGTGTGGGTAGAATTTTAGAAAGTTATGAATATTGTAGAAAGTTGTGGATATTGTAGAAGGTTGTGGAAGTTGTAGAAGGTTGTGGAGGAATTATAGAAGGTTGTGGATAAGTCATGCATGGGGTGGTAAGTGCCTATTTAAGCAAGACATATGAGCATTTCTAATCAAGCTCAAGGGGAAGCTTGAGGAGTAGAAGCTCAAGGAGAAGCTCGAGGAGTAGAAGCTCGAGAAGGAGAAACTTGAGAAGTGGAAGCTTTGGAAGGAAAAGCTTGAATGTGTGAAAGTTGGAAGGTGTGAAAGAGAGGAGAAAGTGAAGAGTGAGTTTTCCTGAGTCTGTGGACAGAGCGCCGAATGTGAGGTAGTTTACAACAGGATTGTGATGGACTTGTGAGTGTGTAGACAGAGCGCCGAATGTGAGGCAGTTTACACTTGGATCTTGGATAAGGTTGGAGAAGAGCTAGTGGCTGTGGTTTAGAAACAAGGAGGTTACTTGGGAAGCATTTTATCTCGTTGTCTTCATATTGTTGCATTCTTGGTTGTGAGTTGGTAAGGGTGGTGTGGCCCTTCATCAATGGTATCAGAGCATACTGTCATCAGTGGTATCAAAGTAGACCGTCATCACTATGGAAAAACAAAGCATACTGGAAAGTGAATAATTTTAAATAATAAAAATGTAAGAATATATATTTTCCCTCAATATTTCACCATGTTAATATTTATAAAATAGCAAAATTTGCTAGACAAAGCAAAGATAGGCATCTAGATGTGCAATTATTTATTACTTGATAAAAACTAAAAGTTCTAGGAAAAATGGTATGAATCAATGAAAAAATAAATCCATAACATAACACAAAATTGTTTGTATAATAATCATTACATTAACTAAATGCAAGATATTAACTTAAAAATATTAGACTCCATTATACAAGAAGTAACTAATAAATAAACAATTCACACAGACAAAGTATATTTGTATTCGGAAATGCAATCAAATTTTAGTAATTATGATTGAGATGATCCTCCTTATGGTTAAACAATCATATCAAAATTGTGCCTTATTATGTCGAGAGGCATTCTTTACAATAACAGCATGAATGCCCAACACAAGAATATGCCAAAAAAAATTCTCCATCAATAAAAAAGAACTAGGAGTGGTTACAAAATTTTAAATCATAAAATATAAAAAAACATTCCCGAAATAATAGCTAGCTCAAATAATACGAATCTAAACGAATCTAAACTAAAGCTGAAATAATAGGCTTAAAATAATAGGTGGTCAAATATTAGAAAGCCAAATGGCATGCCCAAATTAATAGAGACCAAAATAAAAGGCCTTCAAAAAATGTTTAAAATAAGAAATTAAAACTAATAAAAAAAAAAGTTCAATTTAGACCACTTGTTAAATAATTTAATAATAAAGATATTAATATCATATGAAAAATTTAAAAATAAATAAATAAATAAATATATAAATATAAATATATATATATAATTTTAAAAACTAAAATTAAATTATTATTTTTAAAATTGAATTTTTTTTAAAAATAAAAAATAATATTCAAATTATTTAAATTACCCATGATGACCATGGGGGTTATGCCCTGCACACAGTGGGCAACGGTAGGACTCTCGCTACTGACAGTGACAATAACTATTGCCACTGACATATGTCAGTGGCGATAGTTACTATCATTGTCAGCAAACAACAGTCCTGCCAATGTGGGTGTACGTGTGGTGGTGGTGGGTGTACATGGGGTCTGGGTTTACATGGCATCGCCACATTTGTCAATTTTTAAACATTCCCTCCCCTCGCACTTTATTACATTTTCATATTTTCGAAGATTGCCTATTTGTTTATAATTACACTTCAAATTTTATTGGCTATTCAATTTTTAATAAATGAATATGCCATGCAAATATTTCATGGGGTGGGAGATGAAAAGCTTTTGTGGGGAGAGCAAGAGTTAGTTTGAGTGATTATATACAAATGTTTCCATTTCATTCTTCTATTGCAAAGAAGAGTCCATTTACATAGAGTATAATAGATAAATTAGAATGCTTTTTTGGAGAGTTTGAGTAGAATAGAAAAGAGAGACTATGAGTATAATAGAGGTTTTTTGTGAAAGATTACAATTCGGTGAAGAAGAGGAGAAATTTAGAGAAGGGAATTGCAAATTTGGAGATCAAGATTCAAGAGTCACATCAATTACAAAAGTAAGTTTCTTATCATATAATTAAAATTTATTTTGAATTTCGATCATATTTTATTTAGATTGGTATTTTGATATATAAAAGTAGATATATTTATATTATTTGTTAGATTTACATTACTATTTTCATTTATAAGTCTTTTAGTTTAGATTGCCATTTAGATTTTGAATAATACTTTAATTTGGATTAAGTTTTTGATTGGCAATAGTATTTTGATTTAGATTACCTTTTACATAGTATTTCTATTTAAATTAGTATTATGATTTACATATAGTATTTAGATTTACAATAGTATTAAGATTTAGATGACTATTTAAATAGTATTTCTATTTAACTTTTAGGCAATAATGTTTGAAAAGTCGAAAGCAATGTCGCCATTTTTCTAATATTATATTGCTAAATCTTTTATTGTAATATTTTTTCTGCATAAATAAATTCAATGTTTGAAATGTGGAAGGTAATGCTGCCATTTTCAAACATCAGAATGTATTTTTTTCTAATGCATATTTCAATACTAACTATTTCTTTATACTTTTCTTTTGAACTAAATACACGCAATTGAAAAACTTTTATGTACTCTATTTATGTTAAAGGTGCACATCATGAATCTTAACTATGGAATGAAAGTGGAAGTTTGTTGTGACAATGATGGCTTCTAGGGAGCATGGTTCTCTAGCACCATAATAGGTGGAGTGGAAAATGCTCAAAGGAAAACATTTTTTATTCAATATGACCATTTTATTATAGATGAGCTGACTCAAGAACCTCTTATAGAGGAGATTTTTTCTAATCATATTAGACCTACACCACTAATTGTTTCACTACTAGGATACATTCCATTAGATTTGGTTATAGATGTCTTTGAGAATGATTATTGCTAGTTGGGCATGGTTATGGACAAGTTTTAGTCCCTGCTAAGTCAACAATAGTTTTTTGAAATCTACTCTCCACATACCCAAACTCTTGAAGCCTATTCTTGAGCTCACTTGCATCGATATCATGATTGGGTTAATAGGTGGTGGATATTAAGGCAGTGGTATTGAATATGCTCTTGGTTCTTTTTCTGTGGAGACCCACATATGTTTGGCAATTACTATACTCTATTAGAAAGAAAACGTTCACTATCTTCTAAAGTGGACTTCCTATTATTTTTGGTATTGGTGTTCTGTATTGTAAAATGGTACATCATGTACTTATCTATTTTGTAATAAAATGATGTAATAAATAAGATTATTAATTTCCATGATGCAATAATCTTTTGTGACTATTTATCTTGATGTTGTATATTTCATAATAAAAGTTCGCACTTTCATAAATATTTTAATTTAATTTTAAAACAAACATTCTTCATGCTCTTTTCTTCTTCTTTATTGATATATTTTTGAACAATCTAATAAATTTTCTCCAATGTTTCTCTCCATTTATGGATACTCTATGCATACATTTTGATGCTTATAAAATCTCATTGATCTACTTGAACAATAACTTTCTCCAATTTTTTTTTTCTACATTCTAATATTAAGGTTCATTTGTTATGTTTTTCTCATTTATATACAAACATATGTTACTCAATTACAAGGTTATTTATCTTCATTCAAGAATACATTATATAAAAAATTTAATTCACATTTAATAATATTTATTGCTGAAATATTTGTCGTCTATATATAAATAAATGTTACTTCATTCATGTTTTCTTTCTACTAGCTATGGTGAGACCTAGGTTGAATTTTGAGACGGAGGAGGAAATGAGAGAATACCAAAGACAGTATCAAAGAGAGTATCATAGAGAATATTTTAACAACAAAGAGTAATAGAAAAGAAAGGGCATAGGTGAAGATATGCCAGAAGAAGTGCAAAAATATTGGTTGAACAACTAGAAATTGCAAATCAAGATCTGGAAAATGTAGAGAGAAACAATCGTCGATGTACTTTTGAGAGGGTCCTTCCTCAAATGCACAAAGCTTCCAAGTTCAACATCCTCAAGCCCAACCAAGTCACATATATGACCATCCTCCAAATACAAACAATCAACTAAATATTGAGAATGTACGCTTGTCATTTATAGAATGTGTACCAGAAACACCACAACATGGAAGTGACATACATGTTGATTTAGAATTGGAAAATGATAGAGAAAACACGCCCAACCCAAATGGAATGCTTCAATCCAACTATAGAAGATTCCAAATGCAGTTTAGATATTAGATAGATAGTTTGAAAACAACTATGTGTTATGTTTGTTAGGAGTCATATTCAGGAATGAAAGTATATCACACTAGTGAGGGTCCAATATGCAATAGGTGTCATCAAGAGACTAGAATTCATAGGTTTTCATCTTCAAATAATATGGATCCAAGATGTCAACCACAAGAGCTTGCAAATTTAACTCAAGTTGAAGAGATGTTGATTGCACGTGTAAACCCTATACTACAAGTTACACATGCAACTGGCGGTTAGTACAAGTATAAAGAACATACCATTAGTTTTCCCTAGCATGTTGAACAACTATTAAAAGTCTTTCCACACACAGTTGATAATTTTCCAATCATTATTATTCAAAGAAGGGATCAACGTGGTACATGATATAACTTTACTGTGAATAGGGATCATGTTTATAGAGCATTGAAATTAAAAGTTGAAAATGATAAATTTTATGCAAATGTTAGGATAAATGATTAATGACTTGCCTATAAAAATGGATGAGAATATTTTTCATAGATTAAAGACAGTGCACATGGAGTTTGATTTTGATGCAAATGAAGTTGTATTCCTAGGTCCTCTCATGGAGATAGACAACGGTAATATAATTGGGCACACAAAATCTATGGCTTCAAGGGAACTTAATGCTCAAAGAGAAATGGAATTAATTCATGCTTGGGTTAATAATACTAATGCAATTTTGTCTACATTAATTGAGTGGCCATATATAGGTTCATCACCTATCAATGAGTATGTCACATCTGGGTTGTTGGATATGGCTTTCCCAACATTGTTTCCAGATGGAAGTTGTGATTGGTTAGAGCCTAGAATGAAATGAGTATACTTGCATGAATTTGTAAAGCATTTGATCAAATATAGGGATCACCTCTTTGGAAAACATCTATATTTTAGGTATTTGTGTAGAATATGGTAATGAGACATCATGTACAAAGTTCAACATCTTTTTTTGCAAAAAAGAGCTTTAAGGAAATGTCAATTACTATTAATGAATTGCATGAACATGTGGAGAATATACCGCGTAATAATCTCACAAATAGGGTAATGCGATTTGGAACAAGTCTAAGAGGAACAAGATCATATTGGAAAAAATGTAAAGCAGAATTAATTGACTTACTTGACCAACTTGGCACACCTACAATTTTCTTCACATTAAGTGCAACAGATATGTAGTGGCCTGATTTACATGCACTAATGCATGGTACACCACCTATTGATGCACAAGAGGCTCAAAGATGGAGAAGGCAAAATATCATCAACTATCCACACATAGTCACTTATTACATGCACTTAAGGAATACAATGTTTAGGAAATAAATACTTGGGAAAGGTATGAAAGTAAAAAGACTTTTGGTGTAGATATTCAAGTGGAAACATCGTGGTTCACCTCATGTTCAAGGCTTCTACACTATTAATTGGTCAAATAAGGATGAACAAAAAAGTGCAGAGAGATATTTTGACTCCACTATTCATGCATGTAATCCTAGACTTGATCCACATCAAAGAAATATACATGTAAGTTTCATATTATAAATGAGTTAAATATTAATATGTGTTTCTCACCTTTATCTAATAGAATAATAGATGAATTATCATTTTTAGGTCTTCCACAATTTTGGTCGGCATCCATGCCTCAAGAATACAACACAACTTGCTAAGATGGATATAGATCAAGAGTATGAATAGATACTTAATTGTGTTTAAAGATGCATAGTCTGTAAGGAGGGAGCGTGCCTTCATAAAAAAAGTGGATGAGTGGTTTGCAGGTTAATCAAATTTTAAAAAATTATGTCTAAATTATCTATTTCACCCTTTTCAACAAGTTGGGTATGTATTCACCAATGTTTCAGGTATAATGCTCCTTGGCAATTAAATTTGGAAGGGTCAAAATTTTACACTAATGTAGATTCGAGTGAGAAAAAAATTGAACCAGCAAGAAATGATGATAGAGTTAATACACACAATCGGTACATATTGCAATTGTGGAGGGCTAATGTTGATTGGCAACCTGTCCTTTCAAGACATACAGTTATCAAATATATTGTAAAGTATGCAACAAAAGTAGAGAGAAGCTCTGAAAGATATCAAATCTTGGAAATCCTGATGATTTAGCATTACAGGCATATAGAAAGATTTTAATGGAGACAGTTATAGAAAGAGATATTGGAGCTCAAGAAACATGTCATATGTTATTAGAAATTTTGTTGGTGGAGTGTAGCAAAAATTTTGTTAATATAAATGTCTCATGTGAAGTTTTAAAGCCCGTGGTAATTAATGATAATGGAAATGAGGAAGAACTCACAAAATCTTTTGTTGATGGTTATAAAACAAGACCACTTTGTATGGAATGTATTAGATTGATTGATGCAACAAGATTCTGGATGTATAATCCTAAAAGAAGAAGAGATAATAAATGGGTCCAAAGAAAGAAAACAACTATTGTCAGAGTTTTTCCTAGGTATTTTTCTATTACTCCACAAGATTCTAATAAGTGGGTGGAATTTTGATTGTCTGAGTTGATACTATACAAACCTTTTTGTAATGTCAAGAGAGACATTCGTCATGATGATAATACTATAGTAGCAAATTGGGACTCATTCAACTATAATCCTTGGCATGTCAAAAGGCAAGAACATGCACAAAATGATGAACCTTCAAGTGATTCAGAGTTAGAAGATAATGGAGCCATTTAGGAAAATACTACAAAATATGAGTGGTAAATAATATCTAAGTTACACCATGGTCAACATATGCTAGTTTCTAAAATTGACATGTTGGGAAGAAGGGATATTGATAGAAATAAAAATTGGTATAGTGAATATCAAATTGGAGAGGAGACAATTCGAGCAATAAATTTTATACCTGAAATGAAAAAGCATGGATGTCTTATGTATGATGACATTCCACAATGCATCAACTTTACAACTCTCAATCACAAGCAACAAAAGGTAGTCAACATTATTTTGACACACTACCATAGTAATCAAGTGGTAAATCCTTTATTTATGATAATTCAAAGAACAACGGGAATGAGAAAGTCTTATCTAATTGGTGCCATCAATCAATCTCTTTAAATGACATTGATGACAAATCCTTCTCCTCTTCTATTACTTGCACCAACTAGACTTGAAACTTTCAATATAGGAGTGTCTACTATTCATTCAAAGTTGTGGATACCAATTAAAGATTTTGTCCAACTAGAAGGGAAAAGACTTACAAGCTTTCAACAAGAGATGGAAAATATCAAAATTATTTTGATTGATGAAATCAACTTCATTGGCCAGAACATGCTACAAAATATAGATTGTCGAGCTAGACAAGCCTTCCCGCATAAGGCACACATAAGCTTTGGAGGTAACCCTTTCCTTACATCACATGGTGTTATTAATGTCTCCTAACTCTTATTAACATTGGTCATATAGAATGCATATCTTGTGATTTTAGTTTATGTACATAACTTAAAATCTTGCAACTATCTTTTAGGTGTTTTATTTTAGTTGGTGATTTGGGCCAATTACCTCCTGTTAATGATAGACCAACATATGATAGCAATACGTGGACAAATTTATTATGGCAGGAATTCAACATAGTTGTTACACTAGATATAGTATTTAGGCAAGATGGAGAAAATATCCAACAACAAAGATTTCGTCAGCTTCTCACAAATATGAGATATGTGAATCCACAAATAGATGACTAGAACTTGCTCATGACAAGAGCACCTATAAGATTATATTTTTAAAGCAATTACAAGTTTGATAAGAAAGTGCATTTATTCTCTACAAATGACAATGTTCATAATCATAACATGAGGATGTTATATTCTTTAAGACATCCACTCACATGTAGCCTTGCAACGAAGTCAAGGAATGGTAATATAAATGAAGATTTATCAAGTGAAGAACTTAATACTGAGTTATTGATCAGTAAAAATGCAAGAGTAATGTTTACTACAAATCTATGGATAGAAGTTGGCCTTGTGAATGGATCGTTGCGATGTATCAGAAATATTGTCTACAAACTAGGAACTGCTCTACCTAAGCCACCAACATATGTTACAGTTGAATTTGATAATTACTGTGGAGTACCATTTGATGATCATCATCCAAAAATAATACCAATAGCACTATTGCAGAGGGGTAGGACCTTACAACTACCATTAAGGTTGGCATGGGCATTGACTATTCACAAATCTCAAGGGCTAACTCTTTCAAAAACCACAATTGACTTAGGTCCAAGAGAAAGAGAAGGATTGACATTTGTAATTGTATCTCATGTTAAGTCATTGGAAGGTTTGAGGATAATGACACCCTTTACATACAACCGCTATGAGAAAATGAAAAGTGGGAAACAACTTTCAAAGAGAAAAGTATAAGAATGTAGATTGAGAAGTCTTGCAAATCATTGATGTTTTCAAACATATTATTTAATAATAAATATTTTTTTGTACTCCTACATTATGTGATCATCATCGTGAACTATTATGTTTTTATTCTTATTATGTACGTTGATAGTTTATATTCCACAGTTAATGACAACTATAATTGGATATGCTCAATGCAACATGATAAGCTTTTATTTGCACATTTTAATGGTTGCAAGTACCATTCAGTTGAAATTTCATTTTACAAATTCTCTAATTTGTAAATTTAACTATGATCATCAATTGGGTCCTCAAATTAAGGTAGCTATAATATTAATTCAAATTAGAAACACCACTTCGATTGAAATAAATCATAATAATTGTGCTTCATGACTTTCAACCAATACATTGCTACTCAATCTTTGAAAAGTATGTTTGTCTATTCTTCACTATCCATGAATGGTCATAATATTACCATGTTTCCACACCCAAACTTTCATTACAATTTTTTTGTTTTGTTTTGATCGGTAAATGATCGAAGCCTAGATTAATTATTATTTTTATTAGAATTAATTATTACTATATGTTAAGCGAAGCTAGATTCGAACCCAAGACCTCCCACATGAGAGGCTCTCAAGTTACTGTTGCATTGTAGGCTTTTGCCTAAAATTTCATTACAAATTTTAATACTATATGGTTTTTATATTCTTTTTCTTTGCACTTGATTATACTAAGTGACCTATTTGTTTTTCCAAAACCATTATTGATTTAAAATTTATATCCCTCTAATTAAGTATATATCTGTTCTTTTTTATTGACGCTAATGTTTTCTAAATATTTTTCCATAAATTATTTTAGGCATGGTAGCCTCTGATAGATAGTCAAGCATTATTGACATGAGCCCAATTGCTTCTGTACAATCAAATCATTTTTTTGAGATAAAGTTTCAGAAGTGTGCATGAATAATTAAACAATGTTGTACAACTATGGTAAAACCAATTGACAATGCAGCTTTACCAATTGATCATGTATACGGGGTAGAGATAGTTGAGATGGAAGATGTTGCCAGATACGTACACAACACATCTACAAAAGTAGATGTGTTTCCTCCCATGATGAAAGAGGTTTATGATGATCATATTACAAATAAAGGTTGTAATATGATTTTAATCTCTGAAGAATATGTGATGTACTTACATCATTATGGAGAAGTGTACACATGGTCCATATAATGATTTCACATCTTTCAATTTTTACTTATTACTTCATCTAAATAATTGTACTAGGAGATATAGTTCTCCTTTCATTTATGTATCAAAATAATAAATAAATGATTTAACTTTTTAGTTCAAATTCTTCTCAAATATACTTGCAAATATTTCAAACGTTTTACCTTGACCTTTGTGTTTCTAATATTAAAGCTTTTACATGACATATATCATTAATATGTTGATCATTTAATCATGCATACAATTGATGTGCTATTTCTAACTATTAACCTACTCTAAAACATAATATTCATTTTATAATCATTTTAAGTGTAATCATTACCTCAATAACATTTGGTAGCCCTTGCTAGCACCCTCCAGTTGTTGGCACAAGAGAAGGATGATTCAGGGATGGACATGGAAGATCATAAGCTCCTGTATAAGTTTCTTGTTGATGACTGAGCCTAGGTTCTTTTGGCTGGGAAAGGAAAAGAAAAAGATGACAAATAATTTGACTAGTTATAAGGGATTTAATGATCCTAGTTTATTTTTTTTTTGCTGCTACATAGTTGCTAGTTCACAACTATTACTAAGACTTGGGTTGGCATGTTTGATCGAATGATTTTTATTCAAAACCTTATAGTTTGTTTAGTTCTATAGTTCTTGGCTATTGCGTTTGGTTTTGCGTTCCTAGACATTAGTTGGTTAGATTGTTTTAGAATTTTGCTAGTTTTGCTTCCTTCTTACTGGTGCTTTTTGGATGATATAGTCTATGTGGTTAGGTTGCCCCTTATTACTTCTGTAGGCATTTGCTGGTAATGTGTTGGTTACTAGCTTTTTTTTTGTAAGGGTTGACCCCCTTGTTTTAGTCGCTTTATATTTCAAAAACATTTATTTTTTATCGATAAATGACCAAGGCCTTGATTAGTTTTATTAAATAAAAATAAATAAGTTACAACAAGTTTTCTCCATTCAAATGGGCACTGGTAGGAAAGAATGAAGAAGAAAACTTCCAGTCTCACCCGAGACAAAAATCCTTTATTAATACATTTTAAAAGGGGCATACCCCAGTCAGATCATCTTGTTATAATTACATCTAAATAAAAGGACATCTTAAAAGGGGCATACCCTAGTCAAAATACAACATATTAGATTACAATTTATCAGATTGCTAATCGAATGTAAATATATTAATTGGAGTTTGAGTCGAGTATCACTAATTTATTGCCTTTCCTCCTGAGTTGATCAAGGCACTCATCCTTCTTAGCTTATTAAAAACATGGTTAGTAGAGATATGAAATGAAAAAGAAAAAAAAAATATTAAATACCTCCTAGAGAGATAAGCGATTGATACAAATCTTATTAAAGAGGGAAAATATTAAACAAAGAAAAAACCAAGGTACTACCTGAGAAAGAATAAAAGATATATGTTAAAGAAGATACCAAAAATTAACCTACAACTAAGATCTAAATAAACATAAACCACCGAGGAGGACCACTGGATCCTGCAATCAAGCAGACCAATTCAAGATGGAAAGTTCCAACCCGAAACGAGCAGGAGAGGTAAAAACAATACCGCTTTTAAAATAGATATCAAATTAGAAAACCTTAATTAGTGTCTCCAACACAAGTTGGACAAGAGTAATCGAGCTCTCCACCACATTAATTGGAATGAATGTAACAACAAAACATACTAGCAGAACCATCGAACAACAGGCTTCTACCACTACAAAAGAGTAAGCCAAAAATATAGAAGCAAACTCATCCTATTTGGCTGTGAACCCGAAATAGAGAGATGACTATCCAGCCAACCTCACTAGCCCAAAGTTTGAGAGATTGAAATGATAAATAAACAATGCAAAAAAACTGAATACTAAAAAGATTAGCCTAAAAGACACACATGATCAGAGAGTTTTAATCACAAATACAAACCTACAACTATGAACAAAATAGCACAACGAATGCAAATCATAATTAATTTGACAAAGTAAGAAATAATTCCAATTCTTATTATTGTTTCCTCAAAGCAATCCTCCATTAACTTGAAATAATTTATAAAATCCATACATCCAAAATGACAATTTCAAAATACTCATCATATAGATAAATGTAAAATAAGCCTCATAATCTGAAGGAGAATCTATTAAACAATATCCATCCTTGGAGAGGTACTGTAACAGAGTATATACATCCAAGTCTACAAAGGAGTTGAACAGTCACACGTATAACAAGAAAAAAATGAAACCAAGAAAGGAACAAGAAAGATAACAAACAACAGAAGACAAAACAAAAAAGGAACTATGGATAATATGTTTAATAATATGAATAGAGTATATGAAATACATATTACTGTCTTAATCTATAATAATATGCCGCCAATTCTTGATACTATATTTCAAAAACATTTATTAGCCCTTCATTGTACACTATTCATGCGAAGCATAATTAACATTAACCAATGGTCTATTTATAAATGTAACTAATACAATCATTAAAACTACTTAAGGAACATTGTAATCCTTATATTTTTCTATTATGCTAAGAGGCATGTGTAACGAGAACAAGATGCCCTCCTAATTGTAACTCTAAATGTAACACTTACCATAACTCAAAATCTAACCCTAACTCATATTTTAACCCTAAACTTAATCTTAATCCTAACCCTTTCTATACCACTATCTCTAACCCTAATCCTAACCCTAATCCTAACCCTAACCCTAACTCTAATCTTAACCTTAACCCTAACTCAACCCCTAACTCTAACCTTAACCCTACCCCTACTCCTAACTCTAACTCTAACCCTAAATCTAACTTCAACTCTAAATCTAACTCTACCATAATTAGACTTACCCTAACCCTAACTTTAATCCTGACTGAAACCCTAACCCTAACTCTAACTCTAACTCTAACTCTAACCTTAACCCTTACTTAAACCCTTACCATAACCTTAACCCTGATGTAACTCTATATATAACCTTAACTCTAAATATAAACCTAACCCTAACCATAATCCTAAATCTAACCCTTTCTCTACCCCTTTGTTTAACTCCAAATCTAACTGTAACCGTAACCCTACCCATACCCCTAACTCTAATCATAAATCTAACTCTACGATAATTGGACTTTAATATTAACCATAACACTAACCTTAAACTTGACTCAAAACTCTAACCTTAACCCTAACTCTAGCATTAACTCTAACTCAAATCCTAATCATAACATTAAATCTATTCTTAACTCTAACCCTAACCCTAATCCTAATTCTAACCCAAACTCTAACTCTAACTCTAACCCAAACTCAAACTCAAACCTTAAACCTAACCCTAATTCTAATGCTCTGTCTACTCCTAACTCAAACTATAACCCTAAAGTTAACTCTAACTCTAACGCTAACCTTAAACCTCACCCTAACCTTGACCCTAACCCTAACCCTAACCCTTTCTCTACCCCTA
The DNA here is from genome assembly GCA_028749045.1 of Cupressus sempervirens. Lineage (NCBI taxonomy): Eukaryota > Viridiplantae > Streptophyta > Pinopsida > Cupressales > Cupressaceae > Cupressus > Cupressus sempervirens. Next base: position 240,374,837 of record CM053784.1, on the reverse strand, counting down.
TCTATAATCCTAACCATAACCCTAACCTTAACACTAACTCTAATCCTAACACTAACCTTAACCTTACCCCTACCCTAACTCTAACTGTAAATCTAACATTACCATAATTAGACTCTAACCCTAACCCTAACCCTAACACTAACCTTAACCCTAACTCAAACCCTTACACTAACCTTAACCTTGATGATAACTCTATACATAACCCTAACTCTAAATATAAACCTAACACTAACCATAACCCTAAGCATAGCCTTTTCTCCAACTCTAACCCTAACTATAACTATAACCCTACCCCTACCTCTAACTGTAGCCCTAAATCTAACTCTACCATAATTGGACTTCAACCCTAACACTAACTATATCCTTAACCCTAACTCAAAAGTCTAACCCTAACTCAAACTCAAACCCTAATCCTAACCATAATTATAAAGCTCTGTCTACCCCTAACTCAAAATATAACCCTTACCCTAACTCAAACTCTAACCCTAACTCATATTCTAATCCTAAACCTAAACCTAACTCATATTCTAACCCTAACCCTAACCCTAAACCTTACTTTAATCTTGACTAGAACCCTAACCCTATCTCTAACCTTAACCCCGACTCAAACCCTTACCCTAACCTTAACCCTTATGTAACTCTATATACAACCCTAACTCTAAATATAAATGTAACCTTAACCATAACCCTAAATCTAATCCTTTCTCTACCCCTTTCTCTAACTCTAACCCTAACTGTAATCGTAACGCCACCCCCACCCCTAACTCTAACCATAAATCTAACTCTATCATAATTGGAATTTAATATTAACCCTAACCCTAATCCTAATTTAACCCTAATTCTAACCCTAACTTTAACTCTAACTCTAACTCTAACTCTAACCCTTATTCTATCTCTAATTCTAACTCTAATTCTAACTCAAAACCTAACTCTAGTTCTAACCCTAACCCTAACTATATTTGTAACCCTAATTCTAACATGAACCCTAATTCTTACTCTTATCCTTACCCTAACCCTATCCCTAACTCTAATTCTAACCCTAACCATATTTGTAACTCAAATTCTAACAACCCTAACCCTAACTCTAATTCTAAACCTAAACCTAACTGTAATCCTAACTCTAACCCTTAGTAATTCTAATCTTGACCCTACCTCTAACCCTAACAATAGCCCTAACCCTAAAAATAGCCCTACCCTTATTCCTAACCCTAACCCTAAACCTAAGCCTAACTCTAACTCTAACTCTAATCTTGACCCTAACTTTAGCTCTAAAATTGTAACCCTAACTCTAACCCTATCCCTAACCATAACCCTAACCCTAACCGAATTTTAATCTTAATGCAAACTCTAACTCTAATTCTAACCCTAACCATAACCATAACCATAACCCTAACCCTACTCTTGAATATAACATTTTACGTAACAATATCCTTAAAATAAAAATGAATTAAAGTGATGCAAATAAACACCATATATAGAATTAAAAAATAAAATGTTGAAGCATTTTTTTATAGTAAGTTTATACAACTACAATTTTATAGTAAGTTTATACAATTATATTTAAAAATAAATAAATAAATCAACACTAACCCTTTCAAAAATTTAAAAAATGCTCTTTCTATTGCGCCACGACTGCCACTAGCTTATATATATTTTTATATATATTACGCTCACAATAATCATTCTCAAGGCAACTGCAATTAAAATAACTTTAGAATTAAATGAAAATAAGCATTTTGATTTTGGGAACGATTACTGTCGACTATATATATATAAATTAAATGGAGTGTTTTAAGTTTTTGTTGGAGGGTGTTTTAATTTAAAGGTCAAAGTTAAAAAATACACTTTTAATCAGTTCGAACAATACCAAAAAAATGGAGAAGTTTCGACATATGAAAAACTTTTTAAGTGCGTCAAGTTGGCCAAGCGTTTCCTCCGCTGCCTTTTCCTCCGACTCCAAGTTAAAATTTCCCATTGTGAAAAGTTATTAATTCTCGAGTCAAACTTTCCCCAGCGTGAAAAGCCCGGCGGCGCCTTCTTTTCAAACCCTGACCACGCGTTTTTACCGCTGTGGACTCGAATAATTGAGTTTGAAGCTTCCTGGTCATCCAATGGCGGAGCCCACTGTGCAGCAAATTTGTACTCCCACACTGCCCTTCCACGACACTACCCTTTACTGCGCATGCTCCCATTTCACCTCTATATATCCACACTCTTACTTCCATCTCTTTCCAATCTTTATTCCTCACTTCCTGCTACACATTCTCAGCTCGCTTAAACATTTTGTAATTCTCCATTGCCCTCTAAGAATGAAGGTCATCATTTTTCTCGTCGTTGGTCTTTGCATTATTCTGGTTGAAATATCTTTGGCAGCTTGCTGACGGTTATTATTTGCAGAAAATAGTGCTGAAATTGTCTCTCCTGGACGATGAGAGCAGAAAGAGAAAGGCCCTAAAGGTCGCTGCAGGTGTCCAAGGTATGAAATTTCTTCCTTCTCGCTTTGTAATCGTAATATTTCAATTTTATTCTGCTGTAAAATCTGATAAATTTTTGAATTTTTGTGTTGCAGGCGTGGATTCTGTGGCGGTGGACATGAAGGAGAAGAAGATGACTGTGATTGGGGATGTGGATCCCGTCTATTTGACTTCTAAACTCAGAAAATTTGGCTTCACAGAGTTGCTGAGCGTGGGACCTGCGAAAGAGGAGAAAAAGGACGGCGAGAAATAGGAAGAGAAGAAACCTCAGGGAGATGCAAAGAAGGAGAACAAAGCAGACGCTCCAAAATATGAAGTTGTGCGTGTTCCTCCCAGCTACAACTACAGACCGTATGAGTATAATGTAGTCAGTGATGAAAACCCCAACGCTTGCGTTATATGTTGAACGGCCATCATTTGTTTAAGCTAAGGCGATTTTATTTCAGCAGGGCATGGATTAGGGTTTCATTATTTGAACAGGGCATGAATTAGGATTTCATTATTCGGGCAGGGCATGGATTAGGGTTTCAGGTTTGGAGGAAATCCAGATTTGTGCAGTAGTGCTAGTAAAACTAATATTGAATTTATCTAAAGGGAAGGGAATAAATTGATTTGTTCCTTCTAATTAGGGTTTCAGTTTTAGGGAAGGGTTTTGATTTGAGTGCTGTTCCCATCTGGAGAGCAGAGCAGGGCATGGATTAGGGTTTCAGATTTAGGGGAAACCTAGATTTGTATAGTAATACTGATGAGACTATTTTATGTTCTTTTCTGCACGGCTTATATTAAATTAAGCGAAAGAGAATGGAAGAAATTGATCATTCATATCTATGTTATAAATGAAGAAGCTTGATGAGTGCCGTGACAAGAATCATCTGTTGCTTTCATGTCGTATTCAAACACCTTGTCCATTCCAAACGAAATGGTATTGCTACTCGTTGGCCTGCTGTTTAAGCTTCTCATTCACATCTGGCGAAGTTGAAAAGGGCAGAGCAATCCACCATATCTCGTAGGGGATGTGATCGAGATATAAAGAACCAAATAATGCCAAAAAAATAGAGAGAAAAATCCATAGAAATATGTTTCATTAACATAATTTATACTTTCTATTGCTTGCATTTTGACTGGTGAAGAAGCCAAGTACATCTCCACTTCGACATGAGACCTAAAAATGGAAAAAGAAAATGCAAAGATCTCACTCACCTAGGAAAGTAAGGCAACTGACAAAGTAAATATATAACATTAATCTTCTGCATGGTTATGTTTTTGATTAAAAAAAAAACCAAAAACTAGGGTGTTGGCCCTATATAATAGTGGTGGAACAACCATCAAAAACCTGCTGGCAACCAGCACAAGACCAGCTGACAACCAACACACAACCAAATAGTCCCCCTAATGTTTCATATCAAAAACATCATAAAATGTATACCAATATATAGAGTTACTAGTATTCCTACTTTTAAACCAGCAAAGTTTAACAAATTAACAAACTACTTGGAGGTGGTCATTGCATCGTACCACCTACAACTCATAAACAAGTTCAACATTAAAAAAAAAATCATCAACAACAAATGGGGAAAGACCAGAAGAGTACCAAAAAACAACAAAAACCAGAAAGCCATTAACTAGCCTCCTTTTTCTTTCCCTTCCTAGCCATGAGAACCTTGGCCTAGTTATCAGTGAGGAAGTTATAAAGAAGTTTCGTGTCTTCCTTTCCAAGGTTCTCCTCCTCTAAGTTATTAGCCAACAATTGAAGAGTGGTAGCCACCACGTGCGTCACTTTGAGAGTGAAATTGGAGAAAAGGTTAAATCCCTCTTCCACTGCCATGCACCTATCCATTAGCTCTTCGTGTTCCTTGAGGGTAACATGTTCATTCCCCTTGGTTACCAGCTTTAGGATCTTGCTAAAATCCTCCTGGGTGTTCTGCTTAACCTACACATCAGAAATGCTAGCATGGCCTTTTAGGTTCTCCTAGCCCTCTTTACCAACCACAGATGAAATAGTGTCGGGGGAGGCATTGGTGATATTGGGGTGCTCCTGGTTGACAGTGAAAGGTAGGGTGATGGTGGCAAAGACGTGTGGTGTCGGGGGAGGGGTCCTTAGTAGTGTTGTTTGCCTCAAAGTCTTAGGTACCATCAAGGATATCATTCCATTTCTCCACATCTTTATTCGTCTCCTCTTTCCCCTTATCCATACCATCCCCTGAATTCTTGTCACTCTCATTAGAGTTGGTATCATCCTCCTCCTCTTATTGAGAGCAATTGACCATTTGTTTGTGTCGACCCTAGGTCTTAGCAATCCTTCCCGAACTTCTTCTACTTCCACAAATTTCCTCATCTGAGTCACCAATTTCAACCTCCACCCTCTTGTCCATTTTAATTCTTTTATTGGGCTCCAGCTCAAGGTTAACAATTCTATTTTTCCTTCCCTTAGCGGGTTTGGCTAGGAGAGGGCTCGGAAGTGGGGCCTTGGCTACCACTAGTAAATTCCAAACATAGGGGCACCCTAGAGTGGAGGATGTTATCAATGGCAATCACAAGAGGAGGGTAGAGGGCCAAGTGAAATTGGAAGAGGTGGAACATGAGCCCTTGGTGGAGAATGGTGAAATTGGCCCCTTTTTTCTTCTTTTCTCTAACATCAATGATAGTATCCTCAAGACCATCTTTTCTCTACATGGTTATGTTACATGGCTATGTGGTCATATTAAAAATATGGTACAAAAGCACCAATGAACCAAGAGGAAAACTTGTATACACTAAGGTGTGATAAATATTTTTTCTTGACCATGATATCATCTTTAGTTTCAATAATAAATGAAGATGCATATCTACCACATATATCATAATTCTTTTAAGAAATACCATTGTCCAAATTTTGACATTGGCTTATTAAAGAGGAATATCAACAAATGAAGAAATGGATGCAAATGATTAACATGTACTTAATAAGGAAAATGTAACGCGTATAGACATGTAAATCATAGATATCAATGTTGAAAAGTATAACCTTCTATTGTAACAACAATACAATTCTTACCATCATCATCCATGATAAGAGCTAGTGCAAATTATTCCACAAAGAACTTAGTGTTATATATAAACCATCAACTACCCTTAAAGTGTGTGTAGTAAAGCAAGGCCAATTTAGTCTGCATGATATGCAAATGATATTCTTATCCATCTAGATCAAGATCCATTTCATATAATTATTATAAATAGAAATGCATGCAAAGTTTCCATAAATGAACAGTTAATGCTATAAGAAAACTCCTATAGGTTATGTACACTTAAACATATTGAACAAAACTCCAAAAAAACCTTTTCAAAAATATAGAATTTGACCACTAAATGCACACTAGTAGATCCCTCCATCTTTATTTTTGAATATGGTAATCCATAATTTTCATACTCAATAACAGTCTTTGGAGCTTCCCTGAACATATATTAAATAGTATTTTGGGTATCTACATTCACAAGTGCCACATATTTCACTTTTTATCCCATGCATAGTTTCAACTATAAATGCTTGTAAGAATATCTTTCAGACCACAGGACCACATTTTTGATGTCAAAGGAAAAAAAAGGTTTGATGTCAAAGGAAGAAAAAGGTTTGATGCCAAACACAATGGATAGTAAATACTATACAGAAATGTAAAAATGAGGATAGTAAACTATATCAAGGCTAAATATCATTTCTTTTTACTTGCCTTTATTTCTTCACAGTTGTGTTCTCCAACCCCATCTTCAACATCATCAACAATAAGAGAATATGAGCATGCTTTTATCTTCAACTTCAACTATCTCTATATCAAAGGCATGCCTGATAATATCAAGAATGTCTTTGATATATGCAATCATTGCCCCTCCTTCAACCATCGCAACATAAAGACTCAAAGACTTCTAATCAAATTAGTTAAGACACATTAGAAAATTTTATGTTTCCTAGTTCTTCATGTGGTGAAAAGGTAGTTTTCAAGGATACGCTATTTCCCAATGCCTTCCCCTTGAAATTGGCTTCAGGTTAGGTACTATATGACTCCATATATTGTTGAAAGAGCAAAAATTATTTCTCAATTTTCTCAGTAATGCCTTCATACATAATTATACAACTAATAACACTCCAATAATTTTAAGAGATTGGAAATAAAAATATAAACACATATGAGACACCTCAACACAAGAGATGAGAAAATGAAAGATAAGATAAGATAGATCTATTAATGTCCAACAAAAGACCAAGGGTCTAAGGGACTGAAAGCATACAAGCATGGAAGCAACAGACTACAAGACACCAAACGATGTCTGAGAAAGAGTAAGCGAGATCAAAATAAATAAAACAACAAAGGGGCCAATAAGGAGACAAGAACTAGGGACGCTTCTTTAATAAGTAATTACACTTTTTTAATATTTTGGGAGGCAAGATAATTCTTTATATTAGATGATGTATTTTTTATGAATTTATTCATACGATGAGTGAGGACTTCATTCTCCTCATATTCAACTACATAAATCTAATTCATTTTACTAATGAAACCAAAATAAACTTCTATTAAATTTATAAAAGTATGTCATCTAGTATAAAGAAAAATAAAGAAACCCTACTATCATAATCCATGCAAAAGAAAAGTATACTGGGAAGTGAACAATTTGAAATAATAAAAATATAAAACTATATATTTTCCCTCAATATTTCACCATGTTGATATTTATAAAATAGCATAACTTGCTAGATGAAGCAAAGGTAGGCCTCTAGATGTGCAATTGTTTATTACTTAATAAAGAACTAAAAATGTCTAGGAAATATAATAAGAATGAATGAAAAAGACATAAATGAGTATACATTTGGAAAAGTAAATCCATAACATAAGACACCATTTTTAAAAATAATTTTCATTACATTAACTAAATGCAAGATATTAATATAAAAATATTATACTCCCTTATAAAGGAAGTAATTAATAAATAAATAATTCACACAAGCATAAAGTATGTTTGTATCAGGAAATACAATGAAAATGATCTTCCTTATGGTTAAACAACCATATCAAAATCACTCCTTGTAAATAAAAGAAATTAAATGGAGTGTTTTAAGTTTTTTTTGGGAGGTGTTTTAATTTAAAGATAGTAATCTTATGATAGAGTCAAAGTGAAGATGTTGATTAAAAACTTAATCAAATCTAGAAATTTGTTATTTTCATTTGATGGATTGTGGAAATATCCTAACATTAGTGAATACCCTTAATTTTTTTCAACAACATCCTTATTTAGAAAATACCTGACTTCACATGCACTTTGTACAACTTGTAATGCCTACCCCTAGTTTAGTTTCATCTTTCTTGTAGGATTCCAAGAGTAAGCCTAAGTCTAGGGGGTGGATGTAATGCCTACTCCTAGTTGACTTTTCTAATTGTATTGTCGAATTCTTTTATGCCTGTTTTATGTTTATGTTCATGATTATCAATAATTGGTTACCAGATTAGATTAAATGTATTTCATGTTCAATTGATATATGCATTGAGTTACTTAGTTAATTCATGTGTTTATGATTATCTATATGATGACACATGTATGTTCATTTAGTAATTCATGTTATCTCATGATGATTAGTTAGATGAATAATATATATGCGGTTTCTTTGGTTACTTACCCCATACTAGCATGTGTATGGTGTACTTACCTATTTTACTTTATGATTGATGTTCCTGACATGTTTGAGGGAAGGAGTTGTAATCACTTGCTTGTTAGGATCTGCACGATGCACCACTCCCCATCATTTTTTGTTTAGTTTAGATTATATGTGTATGTAAATGTGTGGATTTTATGCAAATTGTAGGTACTGGGTATTGACTTCCCTGAATTGTCAGGATGAGCGTACCTTGTGGTAGTATCTCAATGGTATAAGTGGGGAGGTAATTCTTGAGTCCAAATCTTAACCTAAGCCAATTGTCCTAGAAAGTAGGACAAGTATCTGAGTTGTTTACTCGTTCGAATTCATCAAGTGATGTGAATTCACGATTTTGACCTAGAGTTTGATTTTGTTCTTTGTTTTCAGTTGAGTTGTCGTATTTAGTCTTGTGGGTTTGGTGTGATTTTTAGTTGTAATTAAATCAAATTAAAAGATAATTTAATGAAAAATTTATAAAGAAAATTCAATATTTAATTAATTGAGAAATTAATTAAATAAAAGAATTAAATTTTAAATTTTTATTAAAGTTCTAATTTTGGCGTATTTATATTTATTTAATTTAATAATATTATATATAGGAGTTTTATTTAAATAACAAACTCTAAATAATATTATTAGTTGAATTAATAAAATATATTATTTTAAAATGTCTCGTGAATTAGATTAAGAGAGAAATAAATGATTTAATAAAGTTTATTCTAATTAAATTGCATAAATCTTGTGCATGAAATTAAGATAATAAAAATAATAAAAGAAAAGGGTTTTCACGTGATTGCACAATCGAAGCCCTAAATTGGGGAAAAACTCTTTATTAGAGATTTACAGTTTATTTCTCGATTGCATAGGTTTGGAGGAGCCGATTTTTGAAAAGAGGGTTTTTGAAAAAGAAGGAAAATTCTTGTATATTTTGTGGGTTTGTTCTTAGCATTAGATCCAGGTAATCTTGTGATTTTTGCATAGTAGTTCTTGCATTGAGAATATCTATCTTCTCTGTGTCTATTACATTTCTATTTTAAGAATTCTTGTGGGTGAAACCCTTGTTTGAGAAAGTTTGATTTTCATTATTCAATTGTCTTTGATTTAATTCTTTTGGTTTCATTTCTAAAAATGTCTATAACCAAATGAAGATTGAAACCCTTGTATGTGAACTATCATTCTTCGATTGAGAAAAATCTATGTTTGAGTTGGAAATTTGAAACCCTCGTTTGATTTAATTTGGGTGATTCATAATGGATTTGTTGAAATCAGGATGTGGGTTTTCTAAAGAAAACCAATTTTGTTTTATAGATTTTGACTGTTTGATCCGAGTTTCTATACCAAGTTTATATTGGAAATTTATCCTATATATATATATATATATATATATATATATATATATATATATATATATATATATATATATATATATATATATATATATATATATATATATATATATATATATATATATATATATATATATATATATATATATATATAATTACATAGTAATTTGTAACTACTATGTAATTACAGTATTAAATGAATAAATAATGAATTTATGCTTATCTTTTGTTTTAATGGTGCTGGAGAAGGATAAATTTCAAAATAAAATAAAATTTGGTGGGCAAGGACCACCACCCCCACCCCCCTTCTCATTTTCTTTCCACCCTCCAACCATCAGTGAGTTCCATAGGAAAGGCTGCGTGTAGCAGCAGGTACTGCTGATGAAATACTTTGTTGCTGCATCAACAGACAATCAATGTGCTTTTTTTTTATCGGTAAGAGGCCGAAGCCAAGATTCATTATTATTATGTGATTTATTATTAATTATTAAGTTTGTGTAGAGTCGAGCCCAAGACCTCTTTGATAAGAGGCTCACAATTTACCATTGTATTGTAGGCTCTTGCCTAAAAATGTTATGAATTTTTTTTCTTATTTTTTTAAAATTTATTTTATTTAATTATTATTTTTTATTATAGTTTATTTAATTTAAATAACAAATGATGTATAATTATTATATTATGTGGTTTAAATTTATTTATTGTTATTAATAATCTAATATAAATATGTTATTTTATTAATAAGTTAATGAATTTTTTAATAAATTTTTTATGCTTGGCTTTTGATTATTCATAGAGTTGTTACCGTACATGAAAGAATAGATCCTCAGATTTCATAAAATTCCACTGGTTGGGCTAATCCAAAGGATGGTATGTAACAGTGTGGGGGCCTATTTTTTGATGCCTTGATTATCAGAAGTGAGAATGGGTGGTAGTAGAGTGCCCTATGCCGCTTGGCAGTCCTCCAAAATAGGATAGATTTTGATAATATGTAGATAGGTCGATTTGGCTTGATTGTCTCTTCCTTTCAGATGGTTTTTAACAATGGAACTGTAGCTAATGGTAATTTTATTTCAATTTTGAGTATTGATTCGAATTTCCATTGGAGGCCCATAAGGAAAATTTCTTCTCTGCCTTACTGTTTTGTTTAGGGCAGGTTTATATGTTTAACATATTTTGATAAGTATAGGAGAGAATTTAAGATGTTTCTTGATATAGTTTAGAGCTATGGTAATTAAGATGAGTTTAATAATATAAATTTAGATATAGATAGTTCCGTAGTTTAAAGAATTTTACAAGTTTTATGATTAACCAGTTTGATTGGCAAGATGGTTAGACATGAAAGCTTGTACTTGGCAACTATGCAAGAACGTAAAGAATGTGATGAAATTTCATTAAGAAAACTTGTAATGTTTCAAGGAGCTTTACGCTCAAATAATTGTGTGTAAATTTGATCTTTGTAATGCAATATATGAGACAAGAATAATTTGACTGGGTATGCCCCTTTTATGTTGTAATAATATAGGACCATGGTCCCGACTAGACTGGAAGTTTTCTTTCCCTGTTCTTTCCTAACAGTGCTTGTTTGAACGGTGGAATGCTATTGTATGTATTTATTTTATTAATAATCAATTATCATGGCCATTGGCTGTTTATTGATAAAAAAAAAAAAAAAAAAAAATTTAATTAATGATTAATAATAATTATTAAATTATGATAATAGTATTTTTATTTGCATGAATATTTTAGTATTATTTTTAATTAATATTTTATTAATTACTTTATTAATAATATATTTTAATGAAGTAGGTTGATAATCGTAATTCAATTTGGGAAAATTGATTGTTTTTTTTTTATAAGTTCATTTTTGGTGATATTTAGGGAAATTTTTATTTCGATTGTAAATTCGAAAACTTTGGTAAGTCTAAGACTTAAAAGAAAATGTGAACCCTAATTGTAATCGAAAACTCTATGAATTGTAATACTTGGAAACAATAACTAAAACCTTGGTTGTATACTGAACTCTTATGTTTTTAGAAAACCTAATGAATTGAACTATGAAAACTATGTTTAAACAACTTTTTATGTTTTGTTGAGTGTTGAGACTTGTGTGGACTCGAGAACTTTAACGAATCTATAATACTTGAAAACAAAAATGAAAACTTGAAAATCTATAAGTGAAAATTGAACCTTTGTGTATTCAAAACCTAACGATTTGAGAAAGTTACTTTTGTATGTATTGTATGCAATGTGTGGTTTATTAATGTTTAGTTCAGGTTGACTTAATACTTTGACTAGTCAGGATGTTTATGAGAGGCTTGGGGAGTTTGTTTTATGATGATGTTATGTATTTGATCTGTTATACTTGACCATTGTGATGTAGTCACATGTCTTCTTCGAGGAGTTTGATCTCTTGGTTGTTATTGCTTTCTAGTTTCTCTTGTGTAGAACTGAAGTGAATGGTGTGACTTTTCTAGTATAACATTTGAGTCTTCGATCAGTTATCTTTGGATTTCTTCCCAGTTGCTTGTTTAGGACTAAGATGATTATTGTGATTTGTTTTTGGTGATGTCATGTGACGTCACAGGTTGGTATATGTGTACTTGATTTTAGATCTGTCATGTTAGGATGATTATATTGGTAAAATCTATGATTTTGATCAGTGATATTTCAATGCTTTCTAGTTGCTTGTTTAAGAACTGATGTGTATTTTATGATCTTATGAGATCTTCTACTTTTGCTGAGCTTAGGGTAGGCTATTTGTATGTCATGTTGGGAAGTGGCTTGCAATGGAGGTCAGAGCCCTAAGTGGCTGCTTGGGTAACCCATTGTAGGTTGTTTTACTAAGTGATAACATTTCATTAAATAGATTTAAAATGAATTAAAAAGATATCGGTGCCACATAAGGTCACTAGGGAGCTGGAGTCTTGAGAGACTGCCAGGGTAACCTTAGAGTTGATTCATTAGTATGTCTTGTTTGTATGAAAGGATACTGGTGTTGCATAGAGACACTAGGGGGCCAAAGTCTAGTAGGACTGCCAAGATAACCTTAGAGTTGGCTCATGCAATGGCACTTTCCCACTTGCATAGTAGATTTCCTATGTGTTTGTGTTGCCTTTGGATTTAGGTGATCCTTTTGTCTTTGTACCCTTTGAGATAGTTTGCTTCCAAGTGTCTCCTTGACCTAGATGTTGGTTTTGACTTGTGTTTTGGTATCTGTATGAGACTTGATTTTATCTCCTCAACACAGTGGGAGTGGGTCATATAGGTTCCACAAGGTTGGGTGGTAGTGCTTTTTATTATACCATTGAGATCCGACAACTGGATATCATTGTTGGATGTGCCTATGCTGATGTTCCTTTCTATTTGATCATGTATTTTTGTTGGATGATTATAATTTGTTGTACTATACTTGATTTATCATAGAACATATGAGATGATGTATTTTATATATGTTGTATATTCTTTGAGATTTTCATACCCTATGACTTGTACAGTGGATGATTAAACATTTTGATTTTTGCCAAGTGGCATCTTATATAATTTTATATTGTTTAAATGGATTTATACTTGTAATAATTCTATGATGTGGATTTTGGTTGTGTTAGATTTAATATTATTAAACATAAATGTGATTCTACGTCATGGGACTCTTAGGAGATGTAATATGTTTATGTTGGTTGTATGTATGTGAGTTATTGCTTCCGCTATTTTATATCTATTGGTGCTAAGTTATTATCTCTTTCAAAAAAAATGTTTGGCAAACTTGGTGAAACTTTAGGTTAATTTCTTCTACAAGCTTTTGAGATTTTCTTTATCCTTAATTAAATGAATGCTAGATAGTGGTTTCTAAAGAATTTTAGGCATATGAATGTGTTAAATGCAATAGTATATATTAATTGATAACTAAAAATTCAATAATCAAATGACTTTATTAATTACAAGAGAGTGACTCAAACGAGTATCCATTTGTCTCAAGTCAATATTGTCATAGATGTTTGCAAACTATAAGGCAATTTTCATCATTATATATATTTAGGATATTGTGTTTTGACATAAAGACAATTTTTCATATGTTAATATTGAGAATCGTATGGCGTAGAAGGAATCATTTTTTAAATCTATAATGGATTATAAAATCCACTCAATTTATAGCTCTCATAAGAACTAGTAAAGTCAACATGCAATAGTTTGTTTTTTGATTAGTAAAAGGTCGAAGCTATTAATTTATATTTATTAATAAAATTATCTTACAACATCTTCCACTCAAATGGGCACTGATAGGAAAGAATAGAAAATAAAATCTCTAGTCTTGCCTGGGACCGAAGTCCTATATTATTACAAAAATAAAAGGGGCACATCCCAGTTTACATAATCTAACTTTGAGGCTATATTGAGTTTACGATAAAAGTAATGATTCACAAGTTGCAAACTTATACTTTGAAGCCAAAAAATAGAGGAGAGATCAAAACAACAAAGTGAGCAACATGATCCAAAAGATATTGGGATATGAAGCCCAATAGTCATATGTCTTTTCATTCTCTCTCTTGACTTTTTGTATTTGTAGAGCTCTATACAATGGTTGTGTGTAGCCCATGTAATATATCAGTTAATTAATACAAGTAACTCTCTGTTGGAGTGTGGACGTAGGCAAGTTTTGCCGAACCATGATAAATCTATGGTATTGTGTGTTTCATCTTCTTTGATTCAATTTCTTTGCTTGTTATTATATTAACAAATTGTATTAGAGTTGAGGTGAGGCTAGAGAAGAGATGGAAGACAATGAAGTTGATTTTATCATCAACAAATTTCTTGAAAATTTGGGCTCGATAGAAAATGAAGTTGTGCCTGCTAAGAGCAGAAGAATCCACCATGTGCATTGGTGGGATGGCTAGGAAAATAAGCCTGAAGATGAACTAGAACATTTAAAATATCTTAAATATGAGCTTGATGCAATTCTTGAGCACACAGATGCACATAAGAAAATTATCATGGAAGAATTACGGAAGCAGACAAGAGAAGATAAGATTGGCAAGTCTGTAAAATGTTTAGCGTTGACATATTATAAATTGATTATTTCTAGTTCCAACCTCAATGACACAAATAATTTTGCATCCAGAGTTCATAGCATGCTGCAAGTAGAATACTTTGAAGAGCACGGGAAGTTTCCAATAGAAGAAAATGAAAGGACAGATGAGAAGTCTATTATAAAAGAAAATAAAGGGGAATGGGAGAGATTCACTGTAGAAGAAGATGAAAGTGGAAACAAGGAGTTCCCTTTGGAAGAAGGTGAAAGTACAAAGGAAGGGGAAGAGAAATCCTTGGATACGCATACAAGTGGTATGTAGGATGTTTGACATTATGTGGCAGATGATGGGCCACGAATATCCTTACCGAATATGGAATCTCTCAAAAAAATCACTACAACCACACAAATACAAACTCTAGAGGATGAATTCATCTAGTTTTGTGGTGACTTGGCATCCACAGGTGTGATTAGGAGTAAACAAGATTCTCTTATGCACATAGGTCTTTGGTCAAATGATGGATTGAGAAATGAGAATCCTGCAAAGAATTTGCAGGTGTATGGACCACACAGAGATATTTATAACTCCAATTTAATGTGGAGAAGACTCATTTGGAGTGTGCTGGAGCAAAGTCTGGGAGCCTTGAGATCATTTCAATAATTCATTCTTCTCTAAAATCAAATGGGATGCAGGGGATGCCACACTATTGTACTGGTTGGACTTTCAAAGGGGAGATTGTTGGGATATGAAGCCCAATAGTCATATGTCTTTTCATTCTCTCTCTTGAATTTTTGTATTCCTAGAGCTCTATATAATGGCTATGTGCAACCCATTTAATATATCGGTTAATTAATACAAGTAATTCTCTATTGGAGAGTGGATGTAGGCAAGTTTTTTCAAACCACGATAAATATGTGTTATTGTGTGTTTCATCTTCTTTGATTCAATTTCTTTGCTTGTTATTATATTAACAAAAGAGACTACAAGTGAGAGGAGAGAAGGAACGAAGGTCAAGCACAACTTGTTAGAGTTTTGTCATTGTGTTGTAGTTATACAACCTCTCCTTTGTTGCATAAACAAAAAAGTTCTTGCCAAATTGTATTAATAAAGACTAAATCTATCAGAGGGTAAAGATGCCAGAAAATCTTCTGATCAGACATACTCATCCTAAATAGAAAAACTATCCAAGCTTGAAGGAGGCAACAAAAAGCCATGACAAACCTCTAACAGTTAACAAAGTATATCTTGATGAATATCTAAAACCACTAAAAATTTGAAGGATGACTTAAAAAGAGATAAAAATAAAACCTTACTAACTTCTCCCAAAAATGGGGGATCGTAGTAGCAGAGGAGATGATTAATTAACTTGTCTAATAGTAATATCCTCTCCTACCACTCCCTTATTTGCAAGGAGATCTTATTTTTTATTTCATTCTTTGTATATATGTTGAATTTTAGTATCTTCTAGTAAATTTGACAATTCTAATACCTCTTCTAGTTTTGAATTAAGAACCCAATTAGGAGTTTCCCTATTTCTTAAAAAACATGCCACAATATTATTATCTACGTAGGGTATTATTCTCATGATTTTGGTTCTATTTTGACACACTTGTAGTGTAGTTAGTTGTATTTTGTATAACAACAAACAAATGGCATGTGAAAGGAGCTAAAATATGCACATGGATTATTATTTTTGTAGTTATGTAACATCTGTCAAGTAGTTTAATGGTTTTTTTAGTTTGACATTTAATAAAAGGCCTTAAATAATTTTCCAAATGAAACTATAAAATCAATATAACATATACAAATGTACGTCTTCTAGAACTATATTCTAATATTTAAATTAATATTTTCTAAATAAAAGAATTTAAAATCAATATTTGTTGAAACTAATATATAAATGACTAAATATTTACTAATTTTTGATGTTTTATAGTAAGATAATCAATAATGCAAAAAAGAAGATAGAATTAGAAAAGGAGGACAATAGAAAATTTAAGAAACTAATTTTTTTAATATAATTATCTTTGAACAAAGAAATTATATATCTAAAATATCATTATTTACGTGAATATATTGCTATTTACGACTCTACTGGTTTCCTTCTGCCTGGACTGATAGCGCAGGCTGTGAATAAAATGGGAAAAGGAAAGAACACGAGGAGATCTGAGAAAAGTGCAGTAGCCTCCAACACAAGTGGTTTGATATTAAAAAGTCAAACAGTTGACCCGAAGCCTGAAGTTAACGTTTTGCCTGAGACTCATGTAACAAAAAGTGCACATCCAAATCGAAAGAACAATAAAAGTGCATTACAGCAGGGAAAGAAAGAAGAAGAAGGGTGTCGCAAGGAAAAGAAGATTGGCGGTCTCATTTTCATGTGCAACTCGAAAACGAAGGAGGATTGTTTTCGACATGGCGTCTTCGGCTTTCCTGCCAGTGAGAAGGATCTGGTGGAAAAGGTTAAGGCGGGATTGAAACTGTTTCTGTTTGATGAGGAGGAGAGAAAGATGTATGGCATATACAAGGCTAGTTCATCTGCTGGAGCTTCTATGAATTTCAGAGAGGGCGACTGTCCAGCCCAGGTCCGCTTCCGTATTCACGAGCAATGCTTTGCATTGAGCGAAGAACGTTTCAAGAATGAAATCTGCAAAGGCAGCTCCTTCGATGAAAAGAATAAGTTAACGTTCGAACTTAGTTCTCGACAGGTGAAGAAGCTCGCTGAGTTATTTCGACATGGAAGGCCTCATGTTCTTGTCCCAATTGATCCAACACCCACACGAACACCATTTATGCCGGAAGAGATGTGGAGAAAGGAGTTGTTGAAATTAAGGAAGAGTCGCGAAAAGAAGAAGAAGAAATTATGAGACTAGAGCAGCTGTTGTGGATGGAAAGAGAAAGGGAAGGAGAGCTGCTACGCTGTAAGGAGGAAGAGGAAGCTATGAAATGGAAGGCACATGGACATGCTCATCATTATAATCCACTAGCATCTCCATATCATCTTCATCCTAAGTGGGACCTTTGTAGGTACCGTGGTGGCACAGATTTTGCTCCTCCTCCCACGGCACATCCAGGTTTATATTCATTCAATCCTTCAGCCTTTCACAAACTACGGGGAGATCAACTTTCGGGCGCTGTTGGTGATTACCAAAACGAATTAGATGCCTTTGCTTGTGCTTATGCGCATCAACATCAACTTTCTGAAGCTGTTGGCGTCACTGACTATTGTTACCAAAACGGGTTAGCTTGTGCTTACCATACACCTCAGGCTCCACAATTTGCAAATGGACCTAATTCAGTTCCTCAACACCATAATATTCATAATTCTCATGTTCATGCTGATTATAATCCTCATTCTCATTCTCATAAACACCATAATCCTCATTCTCACGCTCATGCTCATTATAATCCTCGGGCTCCACAATCTGCAAACGGGCCTGATCATGCTCATCAGCATCATAATCCTCGAGCTCATCAATATCATAATCCTCACGCTCATTCTCATCACCATTATAATCGTCAGGCTCCAAAATCTGCAAATTGGCCGGATCCTGTTCTTTCTGAAAGCCACCTCAGTAGCTGGAATGGTTGCGGCGGAGGTTTCCCTGCTCTTAGTGCGGGATTTTGGCAACCCTTTTCTGGAGCGCCATCTGCATTCCCTTGATTTAAAATGCTTCAAGTTGCTAGGTTAAATTTATATTTTGTTTCTAGAATTATAGATGCATAGAAACAGTTTTTGGGTTTGTCCTAAGCTACATAAAGATGATTTTTTTGGTCTGAATTGTACTGCAATATGTTTCTAAGAAGCTGCCTACTCTAATTGAATTTACTTCAATTTTATATGGGATCTTGCGCGTCTCTTGTTTCATAGATTCGCGCACTGTAGATGTCTCATTGGTGAAGTATTTTAAAATATACTGATGTATTTGTCTGCCATCTAGATACACAAGGTTTGTTTGGCTGTGGCAGTATAAAAATAGGAATAGGAATACTTATTCTTGAATAGAAAATGAAGTTTCGTATTTCTATTCTTGTTTGGTTCACCCAGAATTTGATGTGGAATTCATGGATTCAAAAATTTATGTTTTCTAAAATTTAAAAAAATGGAATAGGAGTACATATTCGTATTCCACCTATTTAGGTGGAATAGCAAATGCTCATTTTTGAGCTAAAATTGGATGTATTCCAATTTTAGTTCTATTCCAATTCTGATTTGGTGCATCCAAATAGAAAATTCAAAATTTTAAGAATGTACACATGCCTATTCCACTTGTATTCCCGTTGCCAAACGGGCCCTAAATATTGATATTGATTAAATTCTGTTCTTTTTGGCGATTTTAATTTGTTTGTCATACAATAAAGTATGATCTCATTGAAGTTATATATAGAATATCAATTAGATAAGTAGTAATAGTTTTCATTGTTTCTTTTTAATGTAGCAATTTAGTATAATGCTTGGTAGAACATTTGTGTTGTTAAAAGAGGATTATACATATAAATTTGTATGTAGAAAATAAATTTTAAAGTTAAACATAAATAAATTGTATGGTATAGAAAAGCCTTTTATGAATGATAGTTCAAATGATTTCCTTGTTTTTTATATGCTAAAAATGAGTCAATTAATATTTTTTTGATAGATTATTTATATCTAATAAGTGTTATGATGAGTAAGAAAGATCACATAAATGAAAACATTCTACATTTGAAAGGGGATATTTATTTTGTATACTTTTGACCAACAAATGAATGCAAGATAGAGGGTGTAAAATCTTAATCTATTTAAATTGACCTATAAGATAAAGTTGTTTTAAATGATTTTTTATGTTAGTATCTTAATCTAATGAGAAGCACTCCATCTAGTAATCTTCTTGAGATTTATATGATGGATCTTATATGACTAGTTAGGTGACTATAATTAGATTAGGGAGAAAGTTATAGCCACTCAACTTATGATATTTTGGTTTATTGTATTTGATTGATGTATAATTGTAACAAAGAATCAACATTACTTATCTACATAGTTCTGAAAGGGTGGGTTAAATATTTTTTTCAAAGATCAATGAAAACCTCTTTATCCCCAAAATATATAATATAAGATAAGTCTGAAAGATAGATATTATTCCTCAAATCTATATAAAGCTATCTACCCTTAATATATTTTAGAAGATGTCAAAGATCACATCATTGAGTTGATCCACAAAAAAATATGCAAACTCAAGGATTTTGGCGATGTGGGTTGATCCCATGCTATATAGGCACAAAATAGTATGGTGGTTAGAAAATTTATTCCCTTCTAGAGTAAGTTATCTTTATTCGAGGGAGAAAAAATGCATGATAGAATGATATAATGTAGATACTAAGAAGAAATTATTAAGCCTTGAAACATTGAAGATTATGTCTTTTATTTCTTTGATTGGTATTCTAATGTTAATTAAAAAAATTATAATATTTTAAGGATCCCTAGCTAGATTAATTTATCATCCTCTATAAATTAGAAATAGTGAAACCCTTAAAATTATAATAAACCATATTGGGATGTATCTAGATAATGAAATTGTGACTTTAATATAGGTGAAATAAGTATAATTTTATAAATAGAGAACACATACAAATCGTTTGGAGAATTAGATTTATCAACTACATTTGGTAACATATATATCAACACAAAATTTTACTATAGCTTTACTAGTGAATCTAGGTTTAGAGTAATTGATCGTTTTCAATTAACAAAGAAATGTTTTAAAAAATAGAAGCTTTGTAGAACTTGAGTCACTACATTCTAAAAATTTATTTTTCTAGCAAGTGTAGAGTTAAAAGATGTAGCTTGATGTGTTGATTTAAACAAATCAATTATAGTTTCATTATTGGAAATAATATAGTTTTACTATTTAAAATATTTGCTATAGTTAATTTTGATGTACATCCATCTAAATTTTCTTCATTGCTGCTGAAATGTATACTCACAACCCTCAATCAATTTTTTTTTCTGTACTCAAGACACTCAATCTTTTTGCATTTAAAATATAAAATTCAAGACACTCACTATTGACCACCAAAAGATATGAGAAAACGTAATGTACATGATGTTAATTTGTGCACTTGGATATTACATAGAAATCATGAGAGGGCATTAGGTTTTACATTTCAATCACAAAAGTCAACAAAAAATTATTCATGGCTTTAGTTAAGGTATTTGTGTGTCCTATAGAAGCATTCTTGTGCAAGAATCATATCATATTATTTGAATTCCTAAATTTTTTATAATGTTATAGAAAATGGGCAAAATTCATAGGTATGATATTAAAATAGCAAGAGACACTATGCACATGGAAGAAAGAGAAAATATAGGTACAACTAAACACTACAAATGACCTTGTTTATGGATCCTACGTCAAGCTCCAGTGGCTTGGGTATGTTGGATATACTATCCCTTAATATTAAGTTTTTTTTAGGGGATCTAATGTATTCAAGTCATTATGGAAGAGCTAGAATAGTGTCAGACCTCTGTTCCAGGTTTTATACATAGATCAGAATCAGGTGATGTGTGGTGTGGGAAAGGATCTATATGGTGGAGTTTGAAGAAAAATGACAAACCTTTTGCTCTTGTTTAGGGCTACTTAGCAAAGAATTGGGCTTAAGCTAGAGTTTGTGATTAGAAATCTAATAGTCATTAATTACAATTCTCTTTATTTCTCCCTTGTCGCTTCTTTGCAACTTTCTTTCATTGAATATCTTTACTCGATGTGATGATGCAATCCAACAATGTTTTGAATTGAAATGTTTTGAATTCTTTTTAGCTTGCGACCTTGCGATTCCTCTTATTTTCCACTTTGTAGTTTGACATGTCCCTATTTTACTAACCGCGGTGACTTAGCGATAACTACACACTTACTGTGATCACACTTTCACAAAATTAAATTAATTTTCATTTCTAACCTATGACCTTGTGATGACCATTTGAGGTAGACTATTATTACTTTCATCGAGTGGGTATGTGTAGGATCATGGTGTACCAAACTATGGCCTTAAGTGGTAGTGAAAAATCAGCAAATCAGGTTTATGTCAACTTGACACATAATTTTGAAGTGGTTATGGACTTTATATCAAAAAGTTGTAAGAAAATAATCTATAGGAAATTGAATGTAGTTTCTAAACTACTAGGCCTTATCAGGAGAAAAAAATAATTAATTGGTCAAAAGTTTGAATTTTAATGCAGTACTAAAAAAATTTCAGGGCGAAAATAAAAAGTAGGTGTATGTCTGACCACCTTAATCAAAATCAAATAATAATATTTTTTTAATATAATTATAGATATGAAAAGTAGACTCATGCCTAAATGTGACGCATATTTTTTGGTATTTTTATTCCAAATAAATAATTAAATATGAATTTTCTACCAAAACTTTTTCAAAAAAAAAAAGTCCTGTGTTTGACCACCCTAACTAATAGACAAATTTTGACAAATTTATTTATTTATTTATTTTTCTTATACTAGGTGAAGTATAGAATGTGACGCAACTTTTAGATTTTAAAAATGTTATACCATTTGAAAGTTATAGCTAATTTTAAATCAGTATATCAATCAACACTTTACAATAATCTTCATTGATAATTAACTAATAAATACTTATCGAACTCAAAATTTGACAGAAATTATATTGATGGAATCTAGAGAGCGATATTAAAAAACTCTTTTCGTTTTATTCAATTTTGATCAAAATAACATTGTCAGACGGCTACCGAAAGTCTGAGTATCAATAAAACCCTCTTCAAACATGTCTTTTGGGTTGACCGAGTAGGCTTGGTAAATACCAAGCCTAATTGGATATCCAATTTGAAATCGGATATCCGATATGCTGTGGTTGGGAAATTTTAAATCCCAACCCATTTTGGAGGGAAAATTGGGTTTAAACGTTATAGCTTATGATTTATAAATTATTTCACTTATATTACTATGTAAAGACGTATATATATATATATATATATATATATATAATAACGTAATGTAAAAATATAAGATATAATCTAGTAATATATAATAATATATTATGTTAATCTTATTACAATCTATAAATGTAATTTATATTATTCTTATTTTTACTAAATACAATAATGTAATATATATATATATAATACGTATTATATGTTATTATATTAGTATGTATGTTATTTTTTTTACTCTTTTAATGCGCCGAGTAAACCTTTTAACGTGACCGGTAGCGCTGGCATTACACACCCACCGGTACCACGGGGACGAGGGAGACTAGAACCCGTGCCCAACCCCCTGCAACAGGGAAGATTTAGCCAACCGAGCTAGGGCCCCAACCCATATTAATATGTATGTTATTAATATATATATATAATAACGCAATATTTTCATTAAATATAATATGCATTATATATTATTATATTAATATACATATGTTATTAATATATATAATAATGTAATATTTTTATTAAATATAATAAAGTAATACATATATATATTAAAATATATCTAATAACGTAATATATATATATAATATTAATATGTATGTTATTAATTTATATGTATATTATTAATATATATGAGTCAAAGGGGGTCATAGGTCAACCATTGACCCCCTTTGACGCATTAAACGATGACATATGTCCCTAGGAGTCCTAGGACCCCTAGGGACATATTACAATGGTTAATATGGGTCAAAGGGGGTCATAGGGTGATCTATGACCTCTTTTGACCCATTAAACGATGACATATGTCCCTACAGGTCCTAGGACCCCAAGGGTCATATTTGAATCGTTCATATGGGTCAAAGACCCATTAAATGATGACATATGTCTCTAAGGGTCCTAGGACCCTTAGGGAATTTCGAATGGGTAATATGGGTCAAAGGGGGTCATAGGATGACCTATGACTCTCTTTGACCCATTAAACGACGACATACGTCTCTAGGGGTCTTAGAATCCCTAGAGACATATTCGAATGGGTAATATGGGTCAAAGGGGGTCATATGGTGACCTATGACCCTCTTTGATCAATTAAATGATGACATATGTCCCTAGGGGTCTTAGGACCCCTAGGGACATATTTGAATGGGTCATATGTGTCCCCCCTTTGACCCATTAAATGATGACATATGTCTCTAGGGGTCCTAGGACCCCTAGGGACATATTCGAATCGTTCATATGGGTAAAGAGGGGTCATAGGTCACCTATGACCCCCTTTGACCCATTAAACGATGACATATGTCTCTAGGGGTCCTAGAACCCCTAGGGACATATTCAAATCATTCATATGGGTCAAAGGGGGTCATAGGTCACCTTTTGACCCATTAAACGACGACATATGTCTCTGGGGGTCCTAGAACCCCTAGGGACATATTCGATTTATTCATATGGGTCAAAGGGGGCCATAAGGTGACCTATGACCCCCTTTGACCCATTAAATGACGACATATCTCCGGGGGTCCTAGAACCCCTAGGGACATATTCAAATCATTCGTATGGGTATTCGAATGGGCCATATGGGTCAAAGGGGGTCATAGGGTGATTTATGACCCCTTTTGACCAATTAAACGATGACATATGTCCCTAGGGGTCCTAGGACCCCTAGGGACATATTCAAATTGTTCATATGGGTCAAACGGGATCATAGGGTGACCTATGACCCTCTTAAACCCATTAAACTATGACATATGTCCCTAGGGGTCCCTTTGACCCATTAAATGATGACATATGTCCTTAGGGGTCCTATAACCCCTAGGGACATATTCAAATGGGTAATATGGGTCAAAGGAGGTCATAGGGTGACCTATGACCCTCTTTGACCCATTAAATGATGACATATGTCCCTAGGGTTCCTAGGACCCCTAGGGACATATTCGAATGAGTCATATGGATCAAAGGGGGTCATAGGGTTACCTATGACCCCCTTTGACCCATTAAATGATGACATATGTCACTAGGGGTCCTAGGACCCCTATGGACATATTAGAATCATTCATATGGGTCAAAGGGGGTCATAGGTGACCTATGAGCCCCTTTGACCCATTAAACGATGACATATGTCTCTAGGGGTCCTAGAACCCTTAGGGACATATTCGAATTGTTCATATGGGTCAGAAAGGGTCATAGGGTGACCTATGAGCTCTTGTGACTCATTAAACAATGACATATGTCTCTAGGGGTCCTAAAACCCCTAGGGACGTATTTGAATCATTCATATGGGTTAGAGGGGGTCATAGGGTGACCTATGACCCCCTTTGATTCATTAAACGATGACATATATCTTTGGGGGTCCTAGAAACCTTAAGGACATATTCAAATCGTTCATATGGGTCAAAGGGGGTCATAGGGTGACTATGACCCCCTTTGACCCATGTGACCTATGACCCCCTTTGACCCATTAAAGGATAACATATGTCCCTAGGGGTCCTAGTACTCTTAGAGACATATTCAAATCATTGACGTGGGTCAAAGGGGGTAATAAGTCACCCTATGA
The DNA here is from genome assembly GCA_028749045.1 of Cupressus sempervirens. NCBI lineage: Eukaryota > Viridiplantae > Streptophyta > Pinopsida > Cupressales > Cupressaceae > Cupressus > Cupressus sempervirens. Next base: position 240,349,851 of record CM053784.1, on the reverse strand, counting down.
CCCCCTTTGACACATTAAACAACGACATATGTCCCTTGGGGTCCCAGGACCCCTAGCGACATATTTGAATCGTTCATATGGGTCAAAGGGGGTCATAAGGTGACTTATGAACCCTTTTGACCCATTAAATGATGACATATGTCCTTAGGGGTCCTAGGACCCTTAAGGACATATTCGAATCGTTCATATCGTCAAAGGGGGTCATAGGGTGACCTATGACCCCCTTTGACCCATTAAACAATGACATGTCTCTAGGGGTCCTAGGACCCCTAGGGACATATTTGAATGGGTAATATAGGTCAAAGGCGGTCATAAGTCACCCTATGACCCCCTTTGACCCATTAAATGATGACATATGTCCCGAGGGACATATTCAAATCATTCATATGGGTTAAAGGGGGTCATAATGTGATCTATGACCCCTTTTGACCCATTAAATGATGACATATGTCCTTAGGGGTCCTAGGACGCCTAGGGACATATTCGAATGGGCCATATGGGTCAAAGAGCTTTATGACCCTCTTTGACCCATTCAACGACGACATATGTCCCTAGGGGTCATAGGACCCCTAGGAACATATTCGAATCGTTCATATGGGTCAAAAAGGGTCATAGGGTGACCTATGACCCTCTTTGACCCATTAAACGATGACATATGTCCCTAGGGGTCCTAAGACCCTTAGGGACATATTTGAATGGGTAATATGGGTAAAATGGGGTCATAGGGTGACTTATGACCCCCTTTGACCCATTATAAGACAACATATGTCCCTAGGGGTCCTAGGACCCCTACGAACATATTTGAATTGTTCATATGGGTCAAAGGGGGTCATAGGGTGACCTATGACCCCCTTTGACCCATGAAATGAAGACATATGTCCTTAAGGGTCATAGGACCCCTAGGGAGATTCTCGAATGGGCCATATGGGTCAAAAGGGGTCATAGTCACCCTATGACCCCCTTTGACCCATTAAATGAGGACATATGTCCTTAGGGGTCCTAGGACCCCTAGGGACATATTCGAATCGTTCATATGAGTGAAAGGGGGTCATAGGGTGACTTATGACCTCCTTTGACCCATTAAACGACGACATATGTCCCTAGGGGTCTTAGGACCCCTAGAGAAATATTTGAATGGGCCATATGGGTCAAAGGGGGTCATAGGGTGACCTATGACCCCCTTTGACAATGACCACATATGTCTCTAGGGTTCCTAGGACCCCTAGGAACATATTCGAATCGTTCATATGGGTCAAAGGGGGTCATAGGGTGACTTATGACCCCCTTTGACCCATTAAACAATGACATATGTCCCTAGGGGTCCTAGGAACCCTACGGACATATTCGAATTGTTCATATGGGTGAAAGGGGGTCATAGGGTGTCTTATGACCCCCTTTGATCCATTGAACGACGACATATGTCCCTAGGGGTCCTATGACCTCTAAGGACATATTTGAATCGTTCATATGGGTCAAAGGCCCTTTGACCCATTAAATGATGACATATGTCTCTAGGCATCCTAGGACCCCTAGGGACATATTCAAATGGGCCATATGGGTCAAAGGGGGTCATAGGGTGACCTATGACCCTATGACCTCCTTTGACCCATTAAACGATGACATATGTCCCTAGGGGTCCTTGGACACCTAGGGACATATTTGAATCGTTCATATGGGTCAAAGGGGGTTATAAGGTGACTTATGACCCTATGACCCCCTTTGACCCATTAAACGATGGAATATGTCCCTAGGGGTGCTAGGACCCCTAAGGACATTCGAATTGTTCATATATGCATTAAACGATGACATATGTCCCTAGGGGTCCTAGAAACCCTAAGGACATATTCGAATGGGCCATATGGGTCAAAGGGGGTCATAAGGTGACTTATCACCCCCTTTGACCCATTAAACGACGACATGTCTCTAGGAGTCCTAGGACCCCTAAGAACATATTTGAATCGTTCATATGGGTCAAAGGGGGTCATAGGTGAAAGGGAGTCATAGGGTGACCTATGACCCCCTTTGACCTATTAAATTACAACATGTCCCTAGGGGTCCTACAACACCTAGGGACATATTCGAATGGGCCATATGGGTCAAAGGGGGTCATAGGGTGACTTATGACCCCCTTTGACCTATTAAACGATGACATATGTCCCTAGGGGTCCTAAGACCCCTAGGGACATATTCAAATCATTCATATGGGTGAAAGGGGGTCATAGGGTGACCTATGACGCTCTTTGACCTATTAAACAATGACATATGTCGCTAGGGGTCCTAGGACCCATAGAGACATATTCGAATCGATCATATGGGTCAAAGGGGGTCATAGGTCCTTTGACCCATTAAACGATGACATATGTCTCTAGGGATCCTAGAACTCCTAGAGACATATTCGAATCATTCATATGGGTCAAAGGGGGTCATAGGGTGACTTATGACCCCCTTTGACCCATTAAACGATGACATATGTCCCTAGGGGTGCTAGGATGCCTAGGGACATATTTGAATGGGTAATATGGGTCAAAGGGGGTCATAGGGTGACCTATGACCCCCTTTGATCCATTAAACGATGACATGTGTCCCTAGGGGTCCTAAGACCCCTAAGGACATATTCAAATTGTCATATAGGTCAAAGGAGACCATAGGGTGACCTATGACTCGCTTTGACCCATTAAATGACAACATATGTCCCTAAGAGTCCTAGGACCCCTAGGGACATATTCGAATAGGCCATATGAGTCAAAGGGGTTCATAGGGTGAGCTATTATCCCCTTTGACCTATTAAATGATGACATATGTCCCTAGGGGTCCCCTGGGGACATATTCAAATTGTTCATATGGGTCAAAAGGGGTCATAGGGTGACCTATGACCCCCTTTGACCCATTAAATGATGACATATGTCCTTAGGGATCTTAGGACCCCTAGGGACATATTCGAATGGGCCATGTGGGTCAAAGGGGGGTCATAGTTTGACCTATGATTCCCTTTGACCCATTTAACAATGACATATGTCCTTAGGTGTCCTATGACCCCTAGAGACATATTTGAATCATTCATATGGGTCAAAGGGGGTCATAGGGTGACTTATGACTTGCTTTGACCCATTAAACGATGACATATGTCCCTAGGGGTCGTAGGATCCCTAGGGACATATTCGAATCATTCATATGGGTCAAAAGGGGTCAGAGGGTGACCTATGACCCCCTTTGATCCATTAAACGATGACATATGTCCCTAGGGGTCCTAGGACCCCTAAGGACATATTCAAATCGTTCATATGGGTCAAAGGGGGTCATAGGGTGACTTATGACTCCCTTTGACCCATTAAACGATGACATATGTCCCTAGAGGTCCTAGGACCCCTAGGGACATGTTCGAATGGGCCATATGGGTCAAAGGGGTTCATAGGGTGACCTATGACTGCCTTTGACCCACTAAATGATGACATATGTCCCTAGGGGTCATAAGACCCCTAGGGACATATTCGAATTGTTCATATGGGTCAAAGGGGGTCATAGGGTGACTTATGACCCCCTTTGACCCATTAAACAACGATATATGTCGCTACGGGTCCTAGGACCCCTAGGGACATATTCGAATCGTTCATATGTATATGGGTTAAAATATGAAAGGATATATATAGATATATATATATATATATATATATAAACACTAAATATTAATATTATTATATCTATAGTAATAATAATAATACTATTATAGCTATAATTTATATATATATATATATATATATATATATATATATATATATATATATATATATATATATATATATATATATATATATATATATATATATATATATATATATACACTATATTGTAGCTTAATAATAATAATATAAATAAACACTAAATATTTACACTATTATATCTATAGTTATAATATTAATACTATTATGGGTATAATAATAATATTAATACTATAGCTATAATAATGTTATATATTAATACTACTATATATTAATACTATTATATATTAATACTATTGATACTTTATATTAATACTATAATATATTAATACTATTATACTATTAGCTTAGTAATAAACCAAAGTCGGTTTCCCTCCAATGATTTTAATAATATTAATATAATTATGGCAAAGGAGGGAAATTATAGCAATTTTACTAGAACTAATTCCCAATATTTTCCTGTCTCTACAGACCCGACAACATCACTTTTTCACTTCTTTTTTCATGGGTTTTACGAAAAGTCGCATTTTGGGGCCCAACCAATTGAATTATTTTTGAAAATATAACCTTAGGTGTTCGAATTTGTCATCTGAATGGGGAGAAGTAGTCATTGAAAGGATAAACGCAAAAGGAAGATATCTAATGAATACATTGCAACATATAGGGAAAGGGACAAAATGGAACACTGAAGAAAAAGATAAGGTATGCTAAATATCAGTCAAGTTGACGATGAATTAATCGAAGGTGAAATCATAGAGTTAGATAATGAATATGTACAATTGGGGAATGAAAATGTACCTATTGAAAATGATAATGCCGAAATTGAAAATTTGGAGAATGAAAATTTTGAAGAAGAAATGCCACCAAGTCATAATCCAAATTGCATAATTGACCATGTCGAAGATGATAATGCACAGGAACCTAATGCACAAGAACCTTACATATCTCCTAATTATAATTGACATGAAGGTTCTAAAACACCAAAATGGATAATTGAAATTGATGAAAAATTATTACTAGTTTGGAAGGAAAAAAGTTAGAAAGAACCATTCGGTTATGGGCTTCAAGACTATATTAGATGTTTTTCGGCAACAAGATAGTGGTAGAGCAATGTTAGCTTTTCATGCACTTATTAAAGATGCAAAAGATGAGACCTATGCTTTCCAAATTGAAGATTCGTGTCAATAAAAAGTTGGAAAGAAATGCCATTATTGTGAAGAATCTTTTCAGTGCTCTCAATAGCATTGGGAAAAATAGTAGAGAGAAGGATAATAGAGCTGCTCGAAGGGTTATTACAACCTCTTTGGTAAGTCATCTTTTGAGAAATGGTAGATATATGAGACAAACTTGTATTGATTGTAATCTAAATCGTACTACTTTGAGAAGAGCACTTAGTCGACGAGAGAAAATTGATGATCCTTTTCAAAATGAAACATGGGCATTTGGTGGGAGACTTCCACATTTTGATAAGAAGCTATCCGACGATGTGAAGGAAGAAATTACACAATTTTGGCACTCTAACTCACGAGTATCACCCAATGCTAAAGACATCTTAAAGTTGGGAATTGGCATCAGAGACCGCACGCCACATCCTAAAAACCATTTGGAGGTAAGTCAAACTATGTTTTTCAAACAATTTAGAGAGAGTCATCCAAGTCTTCATATATCACAAAGGGCTTTTGAATCTTTGAAGCCATTTTATTGTGTGCCACTCAAAATTTGAAATACATGTTGTTGGAAATATCATGTTGAGTTTTCTATGCACCATGAACTATTACGTTTCATCCGTTCTACTTTGCATAGTAAAGAAATGTGGGCTTCCAAAATCATCAAGAGACTTGCTAGATCAACTCTTATATTGTAGAGTTGATGGTTGTTCCTTTTATAGAAATGCTTGCTTAAATGAGAAGTGTTTAGAATGTGGTGGCTTATCCAAGTTTGACACATGTTTCCATGAGGGGTGCGAACAAGATCTTGGAAAGACAATATTGAAAAAAAGGGTATATGAAACAGTGAAATACACATTGAAGAGTGGGAGTGAGAGCTTTAGATGTGAATTGATTGGAAAAGATATCAGTGTGGCTAATTTTATTTCAAATTTCAAGGCAAATCATTTTTACAAGTATGCAAGACATAGTCACAGGTCTTAGTGGTTGGATCAACAATTTAGATCGTGTAAGGAGACTTTTCCCATTGGCACTATTATATCAGTTTTTGATTTTTCTGAGAACTACACATTGCAACCTCAAAATGAGACACAATCTCAGTATTACAACTCCATTCAGATTGTAATTTTTTTTCACATAACATATAGACATGCCCCTAATAGTGCAGAAGATAATCGAAAGATTATTAGAGAGTATCATTTTTTTATGAGTGATGATAGATCTCACTCTCATGAGTTTGTGCAACATTGTTTCGAGATTTTTTTTGATTTCTTACATGAGCATGCAATTGCTATGGATAGACATATCATTTGGTCAGATAACTGTACAGGTCAATTCAAGAATGCTCGCATGTTTTATTGGTTGTGTAGGATGCACATAGAGAGAGGGGTGCCTCATATTTGGAGTTTTTTTTATTTTGGCCATGGAAAAGGGGAATATGATGGAGTAGGGGCATGTGTGAAGAGAGCTCTAGTTAAGGAGCAACTGAAGATTTCAACAACAGAGCTTCTTGATGCTTGTAGCATTGTTGATTGGTGTAGTTTAGCATTATCACAGGGGGGGATTTGATTCAGTGGTAGGTAGGTTCTTTTGGTTGGTTGAGGAAAGGTCCATAGGTGATAGATTAGATTGTGCTACAGTGAGAGACTCATCAAAAATGCATTCATTTCGGAGCTCTAATTCTAGTACATGGACCATTTGGACACGACAACTAGCTCGTTTTTGTCGTACTTGTTTTCAGTGTGATTGGGATCACTGTGAGTCAAGTGAGTGGGTGGACACATGGGCTCCACATGATCTTACTCCATTGTCTATCATACCCTCTATCAAAAATGATGACATGGAAAGTTCACTTGAGCATAAGCATCTATCAGATCTACTTCAGCCAGGACATGTCTTTGCATCGGTTGCACCACAGGGGAATGATGAGAAATCTTATTATTGGTTAGCACGTTGTGTAATAGGTAAACAAAAACTTGCACAAACGATCACAGATGATGATGGATTCACATATCCTACTAGTTTAGTGGTTGTTGCTAGAACATGGCTACGAACATACATGCTTAGAAGGAACAGAATTCTTGCATTTGAAGACTATCAGAAGCATAAAGTAATTCTCATATATTCGCATCTTATTATAGCAAAAAATATAAAGATATTGAAGCATCAAGGAAGACCAAAAGTAAAAGAACTTTTTACTATTGCTAATACTGATCATGAAGCCCTGTTGGAGACCCTAAAACAGAGAGAGGAGCCTATTGGAATACTTGACTAGGTATATATACTTCTTATGTTATTTTCTTCATAATGATTTAATGAATTGATGATTATCTTGTTTAATACAATAAGTTACTAATTTTTTTATGATATTGGAATGTAGGTACATCATGAAGATTTGGAGGGGGGTGGTATTGGGGAGAATTTATAAAATTTATGATGTATTATGATGTAAAATGTGTACTTTTGTTTTATATGGTTTTTGTATTTTGGTAGGTTCTTTGTAAGGAATTATAAGAGGAAGATATTGAACAATTTTTTGCAAATCATATTTGCATGTGATACAAGGCTATAAGGACAATTTTAAGAGCATTTATAACTATATGAAAGATAATTTCTTGCGGATATCTTATTACAAATTTGGTTTTTTCCTTATTTGACATAAAGCTGACATTATGATTATTAAAACTATTTTTATCAAACTAATCAAATAAGAAAAATCTAGAAAGTACGGATGAACAATTAGAATACTTGATGTCTTACATTTTGCAACCAATCATGGCATTTGAAAGCATAAAAAATCATAATATTGTATAATGTTTTGAAAGTCTTTCATATTGAAAATTTGTATGAAGCACATTTGGGATAAACCATGAAATCCATGAAAGAAGATAGCATGTAGGATAAGCAATTAAAGCCAATAAGCAAGATAGCATATGCATAATGACATGATATGAAGTTGGATATGAAGGCTATGAGTGAATGAGAAAGTAAAATAGGGAATCTCATGGATAAGATAGCCAATACGTAAGGATAGCTCAAAATTGTCAAGATCAAAGAGGAAGAGGGAATAGATGGATGATGGAAGAATTACACATGATGCATGTTTACTAAGTTTTCATCATGGTACTTATCCAAAGAGAAACAAGAAGTGGTTTTCACATAGAATGAATTTATTTCTCTTTACTTTTTCTACCAAGGTGCCACAAATAATGGTTTTCACCAAGGCACATTTTTTATCTTCTTTTCTATATTTTTATTATTTTTTAGAAATAGGTCAACTCTTTTCAAGTTAGATAGTGTTTCTATAGGAAAGATAAGTTATGATAAGCCAAGACCATAGATAAGTATGCTCAATGATGTTGATAGGGTGAAGGAAGTGAGATGATAGTAGGATAAGAGTTCATTCCTTGGAAGGATTGTATGAGTATGGATAGTAGGTAAGTGTAGCTTTGAAAACATTGCATAAGGGTAGGTGAAAAAGTGGGGAAGATCAACATTTACACACACCTTGGAGGGTTTCCAAATGATGGAGGAATCATGGAGGAAATAGATCAAGGTTTAGATGTATGAGCTGGTAGGACAATGTTAGAAGAAGATTGAGTGGAATATTTGTAAGCTTTTGATAAAGATGTTTGGAAGAAAATGGAGTGGAAGCCTTTGGAATATTGAATGTCAACTTAGATTTATGTTCAATATTAAAGTCTTTGAAGAGAGACTTTGGAATCCATATAGCTTTAGATTTTCCTTTGGATACTTTATAACACATTTCTTCAATAATGGGTTTAGGAACCCATAATTTCTTTGATTTCACTTTTTGAATAGTGAACCTTTGTGGTATGTTCAATATATTTTCGTTATGTCGATTCACATGTTGATTAGATGAGACATAATGATCTCTATTTTTTAATGTATTATTGTATTTCTTGTGTTGAACATCCAAATTGCTTCCAAAAGATTTGGGACTTATGGATGAATAAGGCTGATATGATTGGTTTAGATGGTTGAGTGGACGGTTATTTTCTAGGATGAATGTCTTGTTGATCTTGAGGTACATTAGGAGAGCTAGAAGTAGAAAGTGTAGGAGAAGGTTTGAAGACTTTAGATTAGATGGATAAGGACCAAAGATAGAATTAGGAAATGCAAAGGTATAGTGACTAGAGATTTCAACATCTTTAGAGTGAGTAGCATGACCAAACTCATCAATAGACTCATGAGTACCTTTTATAGGAGAAATACCTTTGATAGGAGTGTTTGAATCTTGAGCATAGTTTTGAAGTGGATATGGAGAAGTAGAACATGAGGGGACACTTTGATCTTGACATGTTTCTTTATATAGCATAGAAAGATCACTTTTCCCATAAGTTTTAGTAAGCTCAATGGAGGTAGTGGAAATGGTATCCTCATGATATGTAGGAGGTGGGTAACACACATGATATAGAAAGGTGAAATTTTGGATGAGATGAAAAGGTGTTTGATCTTGATCTTTATTTATATATTTTTCTTTTTGAGAGTCATCTTGATATGGAGCACCTTCTAAGGACAAGGGTAAATGTGAGGTGTGCATGATAGAATCTTAAAGAAATAATGTAGGATTAGCTAAAGTGGGCATAGTAATCATAGTATTGCATGAATGTTGAGGATCTTTAGTCTTAGTAGCATGGAAAAGGTTTGCAGACAAGTGAAGGTTAGCTTGATTTTCTTTTAGTTGTAGGCCTTGAGGGTATGCATGGTCTATATGGAAAGAATTAGGTTCTTTGTTTGGTGGAGGCATTTTGGAAAGCTTTGACACTTTCAGAGGTTCATTAGTGTTATAAGAAGTGAAGGTGTCAAGGAAATCATCACTTGACATAGGTTCATTAGCATGATCTTGTGACACATGAGTCATTAGAGGTATCAACAATCCGATCATAAATGAGATCTTGAATTTTATGTTTCAACACTATGGAATCTTTAGTTTTATGAAATTTTCTTCCACGGAAGTGGCAATAATGATAATTTCTCCACCATGGAGGTTTGATTTTGGGTTCATAAGGTCTAGAGTTGTCTAGTAATGTGATGGATTCATTATCAAGAAGTGTTTGCAAGATGTTATCATGAGAATCTTCCAATGGAGTAAAAGCTCTCTCAAAAATTTTGCCATGATAATTTTGTTGTTTCTTAAGTGAATAGAATGCATCCATGTCTTCATCACTATCTTGATCAAAGATAGGTCCATAATGAAAGTTTGGCATAGGCTCAAAGGAGGTATCACTTGCTTGTTCTCTAAAGAGGTCTTTAGAACTAGAAGATGAAGATATTTGATGTCTTGGAGTAGAATATATAGACCTTGAAGAAGATGACCCATGTGTATGTAAAGGTCTTAAGGGAGATTAATTTAAGAATGCAATATTCTCCTCTAACCTTTTCTCAAGTTTAGAATTGATTTGTATCATGTGCTTAGAGAGATGAAGGTAAGAAAGATTATTTGTCTCTTCTAGCTCTTTGTATTGAACATATAGATCTTGAAACTCTTAATGGCATGGAGGATATCATGATCATCTAGATTTGGTTGAGGTTTGGAAGCACAAGGTTTGAATACCATAGTGGTAGATAGATAATAAAGCATGAAGGAGACTATAGGAAGCTAATAAGGTGACACAAGATAACTTGATGTCCAAACTAGAGAGGTAGAGTGTTCACATGTCAAAGAGAGGTAGAAATGAATGAGTGACTTGTCAAACAAATTGTCCAAGCAGGTTACAACACTAGTGACTCAAGACAAGAGCTACGAAAAAATCCCAAATAGCAATGTAGATAAAGAAAGAGAGATGACAAGTGAACAAATTTAAGTGTAGTCAATAGATCAAGGAAACCATTTAGTGAAAGAAATTCTTAGTATGCATATCATAGACCATGAAGTTAGAAAATACCAATAACTCTAAGACCAAAGAGCCATTTTAACCATGTTCACGCACTAGAGACAAAAAATAAAAGTCAATTTATGAAACTCCCCTTAGCAAAAAATGCAAACAAATATTTGCACTTGATGTTTTGACTTGGTTGAAAAAGTTTGACAATAATTGATAATATTGCAAGCTTGATGTTCAAAATAAATCCTTTTTCCAAGAAATATAGTGACACATGGAGTAGTCTTCAAACAATCAAGCAAGGCATAAAGCAACCTTTCATGATACAAGTCAAAGGGGTCAAGCTTTCTTGACAACTTTTCAAAATCTAACTCCTAATGGCTACAAGTTAGTGCCATTAGCTCTGAGTGGGTGGATGAACCATAGTGACACCCTTTTTTTGACCACAGAGACCCTCTATCGTCTGTGGCCACCTCGTACTGAGGAGTCCCCAAGGTTCTCTAAGTGCGTTTTGAGGTCGATCTTCTAAGGGTCATAACTCAGAGCTCGTGAGGGCTATCGATAAACTATTGAATGCTACAAGATGCTGATGTTGAGGCCTAAAATAATACATCTCATTTTTGAGAGATCACATTCTGTTTGGATTTAGCACAACGATCTCGCTTGATGCCAAAACTCGCAGTGTGCCTCAGTTCATAGGTGCACCATAACGTAACTTTGAAACCGCTGATCTTGGCATCAAATTGTTAGTTCCATTAGCTCTGGATGGGTGGGTGAAACCTAGTCACACTCTTGTTCTGGCCACGGAGACCATCCATCATTTGTGGCCACCCCGTACTGAGGAGTCTCCAAGGTGCTCTAAGTGCATTTTGAGGCCGATCTTTCGAAGGTCATAACTCAAAGCTCGTGAGGTCTATCGAAAAACTATCAAATACTACAGGACGGTGATATTGAGGCCTAAAATAACCTATCTCATTTTCAAGAGATCATATTTCGTTTGGATTCGGCACAACAATTTCGCTCAATGCCAAAACTCGTAGTGTGCCTCAGTTCATAGGTGCACCACAGTGTAACTTTGAAATCACTGATCTTGGCATCGAGTCATTAGTGCCATTAGCTTCGGATGGGCGAGTGAACCCTAGTCACACCCTTGTTCCATCCACAGAGACCATCCATCATTTGTGGCCACCCCGTACCGAGGAGTCTCCAAGGTGCTCTAAGTGCATTTTGAGGTCTATCTTTCGAGGGTCATAACTTGAAGCTCGTGAGGGCTATCGATGAATCATCAAATGCTACAAGACAGTGATACTAAGGGCTAAAATAACCTATCTCATTTTTGAGAGATCACATTCTGTTTGGATTCGGCACAACGATCTCACTCGATACCAAAACTCACAGTGTGCCTCAGTTCATAGGTGCACCACATCGTAACTTTGAAATCGCTGATCTTGGCATCAAATCGTCAGTTCCATTAGCTCTGGATGGATGGGTGAACCCTAGTCACACCCTTTTTCTGGCCACAAAGACCATCCATCATTTGCAACCACCCCGTATTGAGGAGTCTCTAAGTTGCTCTAAGTGCATTTTGAGGTCGATCTTTCGAGGGTCATAACTCAAAGCTCGTGAGGGTTATCGATGAACTGTCAAATGCTATAGCATGGTGATATAGAGGCTTAAAATAAGCTATCTCATTTTCAAGAGATCACATTCCATTTGGATTTGGCACAACGATCTCGTTCGATGCCAAAACTCGTAGTGTGCCTCAGTTCATAGGTGCACCACAGCGTAACTCTGAAACTGCTGATCTTGGCATCGAATCGTCAGTGCCATTAGCTCTGGATGGGTGGGTGAACCCTAGTCACACCCTTGTTCCAGCCACAGAGACCATCCATCATTTATGGCCACCCCATACCGAAGAGTCTCCAAGGTGCTCTAAGTGCATTTTGAGGTCGATCTTTCGAGGGTCATAACTCAAAGCTTGTGAGGGCTATCAATTAACTGTCAAATGCTACAGGACGGTGATACTAAGGCCTAAAATAACCTATCTCATTTTCAAGAGATCACATTCTATTTGGATTTAGCAAAACAATCTCGCTCGATGCCAAAACTCGTAGTGTGCCTCAGTTCATAGGTGCACCACAACGTAACTTTGAAATCATTGATCTTGACATCAAATCATCAGTGCCATTAGCTCCGGATGGGCAGGTGAACCCTAGTCACACCCTTGTTCTGGCCACGAAGACCATTCATCATTTGCGACCACCCCGTACTGAGGAGTCTCCAAGGTGCTCTAAGTGCATTTTGAGGTCGATCTTTCGAGGGTCATAACTCAGAGCTTGTGAGGGCTATTAATGAACCGTTAGAGGAGACACGTTTGTAAGAAGTAGTGGCTTAGTGTTTTTGCTAAAATAAGTTAGTGGGAAGGCTTTATTAGAGGGTCTTGGCCAAACTAGTGGGGTATCTGCCCACTCTCTAGTTTTAGAGACAGCTAGGTTTTGGAGGGAGATTAGGGGAGCTCTACTACAACTATCCTTACCCTAGCTTGGACCAAGGTTGGTATCTCAAACTTGCTTCTTTTTCATTTCTTTCTTTTAGCATGGTTAAGCAAATATGCAAGTGTGGAGTTTATCAATGGATAATGCATTGCATTGCATTGTGGAGTAGCATTCATGTGAGTGCTTGAATGGTGTTCATTCCATGTAGATTAGTGTGACACCATTGTGCATCTTGTTATATTGTGTGGAGTATTGTGAGTATGAGGTTTGGATTTCCTCTATTTCCTTGTTGTATTATGGGTGTTGATATTGTGTTGTGAAAATGTGATGTGCTCTTGAAAATTTCTTGTTTTATTTCTACTTGGTTTTGTTTTCTTGTTTTGTGCTTGAGTGTTGTTATGGGCGTGGGACTTACACTCACCCTTGTGGGAAGGGAAGAGAAGTCTAGGGTGAAGGGCTTAAGTTGGGTTCAAAAAATGTATTAAGAACCTTGGAGTATGGGCTCCATTGTATGCCATAACCATTCATATCTTGTTGCGGGTGATAAGGAAAGTATGGTGTAGAAAGGAAGTTTGAGGAGTTACAGTTGATGGTAGTGGGTTTGGAGGAGGAAATGTGGAGGCCCCGAGAGGGCATGAAATTTGCTGAATTATGATAGCCTTGAGAGGGCATGAAAATTGTTTATTGCAGATATGGTTTGGTATGGCAAGTCTCCATTTTAGAACACACCTTCACCCTATGTTTATGGTTCCATCTGTGAAGCCATTGTGAAATAGCCTTGGGGGGAAATTGTTCAAGTTTGAAATGTAATGTTTATGCATTGAAAGATTGTATGTGTGTCCAAGTTTGAGCCTTGTTCCCTAATGCGGGGGTGGTCTCTTTGAGGCCTATGGTTGGGCTGAAAGCACCCATGGTCCTTGTTATTTTGTTGTGTTGCATATGTAGATTTGTGTCCAAGGGAGCAATGGAAATGGCTTGGAATGATCATCTTGTAGATTGATGTTGGATGAGAAAACTTGACATTGTACCCTCATTTGTAAAGGAGGATTCACTAGCTTGTTCATGTTCTCAACGATCATGTTGGACAATGTTCATGCTACTCACTGTCCATATCATTCAAGGTTCATCTTCCTTATGATTTCGAAAAGTCCCTTATGTTGGCCCATTGTGATGGAAGGAGATTGTATCATTGTTACCTAATGTACGTGTAGATAAGGTTGTATATGCATGTTTCATTTGGAGTTTATATTTTTATGAAAGCATTGGTATGAGTCACAGATTTGCTTTGACATCATTGTTATCATTTGAAAATGTGAAAGAAAGTTTTCTCCTTGTGGTATTGTAAATGACTAGTTGATAATAACAATCCATAGATGTTATGTGATACCATTGATTGTATAAATTTAAAACTTAGTAGATTGCTTACAATCTTGTTGTGCACTCAATAATTTGGAAGGAAAATTTTATGTTCATATCACATGCATGGATAACATTGATTTTAATTACCAAGCTTAATGCAATTCTAAGCAAGGAAATCATCAAATTAATTTCATGATATAACAAAATGAAGTTTTTTGTAAGAGAAGACATAATAAAATCTATGAGATACATTGTTGTAGGCATGCATTTTCCTCTCTGGAAAATGTATGGTAAAGGCAAATAAATCCCTTCCTTAATACAGAGCAATAAAATATTAAAGAATATTCCCAAATTCTAGACTACTATCCAATAAAAATAAAAATAATAATAGCATATAGAGACTAATGAGTGTCCTAGACTAATATATTTCCTAAGTGATAGAATGGTACACATTACAATCTTGTGACCTCTAAGTCACATCCAACACTCAAATAATAAATTAGTAATTAAATAAATAAAGGCATATTAGTGTGCATGTTAGAGAATATGAAAAATTTAAATATTTAACTCAAAAATAAAATAAAAGCCAATATTGATCTTGACCGCCCTTCTAGAGTAGCCCCCAACATTTCCTAAGCCATCATAATGCAAAAAGTTTTCTCCACTCCCTAAGGCGTATTGTTAAATCTGACATTCATTCTAACATGTCATGTCAAAACTTTTATCCTTGAGCTTGCCTCCTTGAAATGGGGTTTCATCCCCATTAATATACTTGGGTGCATAGGAGAAAGGGTTTATGTCATATCCTTGTCTTATGCACTAGTCGTCCCCTCCTTGTAGCAGTGGTCACATGTTCCCAAGCATAGGTAGTCGACTTGAAATTAAGGGGGAGTGGGATAGTAATCCCAAGGGATTTGTACTTAGGAGAATGTCAAGTTGACATTTAATATGACTTGTTCACATTAGGATTGTTGATTGGAGGGATGGGAAAAAGATGTCCTAAGGCTTGGATTAGTCAAAATTCTACACATGACCCACGTGGGACCTTGTGGGGACCACGTGTAGGAAGAAATGTGGCCTTGGTAAGAGTTAGGGAATGATGAGGATTTAAGATAGATAGGAGATTCACCCTTTAGATTTGTTTTTATTTTTATTAGATAATTATTTAATCATTTCAAGTCTTGAATAGAGGATAATGACACTTAGTGTATTTGAGCTTATTTTAAGGGTAATGTTTATATCAAGGGGCTGATTTAGAAACATGTAACAATTAAACCATATGGTAATGGAAAATCTCAATATAGGAAAATAAATTAAATGAAATAAATAAGTTTACAAAAATGCATATATAATTGAACATGATGTTAAGTACGGAGGGTTTAATTAAATTAGTGTTAAGACTGTAAATTAGCATAGTTGGATGTAGATACAATAGGGTTAATATGAAGTAAGTTGTCGGGATGATGGGATTGGAGCATCAAGGATAAGGATGGATGGTGGATTAAAATAATAACTCAAATCTAGTTTTATCTAGTCAATAAAGCACATTGATAGATAAGAGTTACTAGATAGAATTGAATGCATGACAAACTTGTGTAGATGTTGGATTTAATGTCACGTGAATTTTATATTTGGCTTGAGGGAATGTTAGTTAGATAATGAATGTTGTGGATTCGATTGAAGATATTAGTAGAATATCAAATTCGATAGAATATATATACCAATTTGAAAATGTAGTGTAGGAATAAATCATTAGTTAGCTAGTATGTAATAAGGGTCAATAGGCATGTCATTAGAGGTAGCTCGTCAGCTCATGTACCCTATGTATAATTAATGATAATATGAGTCATGTACACCACATTTTACTATGTTAGTTGCATGAAATGATGAATACATATATGTCAGAACGAAAAGGTATGCTATATACAAACCTTATTTATATGCTTGCACCTAATCCTTGCATAAACAATTCATTTAACAAATTTAAATTGACACACTCAATACGATGGTGTAGTAGGATGTTTTTAAATATTGATCGTGAATTATTATTGAGTTAAGTACTTTGAATTGGCCCTTAGACTTACTAAGAGTTCCTCATTTTATGTGCATACTAATTCGTACTATGAAACTACTTTGAATCTTAACATGCTTTGATAGTAATAATATTAATAGTGAGAAAGTGAGCTTATGGTTAATAATTATATGTAATAATATAAAAAGTAAATGTAATAGTATAGTAATTATAGTAATTAAAATAGTAAATGTAAAAGCATGGCAATGTAGCTAGATTAGTTAGTAGTTGATGAGCTAGATAGTTAGTAATTGTCTTTCGTTAGAGTGAGTTTAATTTATGTATTGAAATAGTAATTTTTGTATTTAGGAAACTGTAGTGAGTGCTAGTTTGGTGAGGAAGCAATTTTGATAGAATGCATAAGGATGACTAAATAAAGTAAAGAGGGAGAAAATGACTCAGTATTGGTCCAATCTTTGAGAGGACCTGTGACCAATAAGATATGGATGCAAGCACATGATACATGTTTGGCACATAAAACAAATTGTTTATTCCATAAGTTGTGTATAGTATGTGTTGAATGATGGATACTATCAATACAAGTGTCCCCTTCTCCATCATGTAGACTTTGAAGCTACCTTTGGGGCATATCTTTTCTAATTTCCAATGGTTAGATCCAATATAGTGTGGTAGATAAGTGCACATTTTCTTATTTGACTAAGGGTGCTCATGTGATGAGTACTAAATCTAAATTCTCAAATACGTGTGTTTAATCAATTAAGATATACTACACTTCCACACCATATAGTAATTGTCACATTAATATATATTGTAATGATTAATGAATGTGTGTACATTGGTAATGAGGATAATAAGTAATTTTGATCCCCTTCCCTTACATGCTAGAATCACAACCTAGTCCATATGATACAACCGACAGACCCTAATAGAATATTAGTATCAGAGGCTTGTTAGGATATGAATTACCTAACTAATTTGAGTGTTTTATCTTGAACTTTCTCTTGTGACTCGTGATGCTAACTTGAACTAGACTATCATCCAATCTATTTGAAAACCACCTGTGACTAAAATGTTACAACCGGATGACACTATCCACATGAGTCTTGAACTCCTATTCAATGATAACCTTGTTTTACAATATATAATTTCTTATGCGACTTCATAAGCTACAAAAAAAAAAAAAAATTGTTGTGTTTTGACTAGTAAAATTTAGGGCATGACACATGATCTACGATAAATTGAACAATACTAGATACTAAATTAATATGTATATCATTGTGCACATAAATGAAAATAATATATATCAAAATACATGTATCCATAGACAAAATTTTACACAAATATATATCAAAGATCATGTATCCATAGACAAAGTACTCAAATATATATCAAAATACATAGATCCATATACAAAATGTGGCTGATCATGCCATCAGAATGTGTATAATATCAATATTTATGTATACAATGTGGCATATGCCATCTCAAAATGTCTCGTGATGCATCCTACGAAAACTATACTATCCTAGGGTGCTAGTGGATGATCAAAATGCAACCTCTTCACTGCACTAGGTGGATCAAATGCCTCCTACATAAACAAAAAAGGAAAACCCAAAGTTAGACTACTAAATTTATATGATTCTACGTATCTAACATTGAAGTACTCAAATGCATAATGATCTTTTTTGTAATGGAGATTAATACTATCAAAATTTCATAATAAATACCCCTCTCTTCGACCTCCTGAGCTGGTCAGGAGTCCTCTCGTATGCCCTTAGCAATGCTGGTACCTCTCTGATTATTGGCCGTATATGTTCAAATACCTTTGTCAGATGAATCTACAATTTAAACTATAACATTATAATTCATAGCATGCTAAATTTATAACATATTTAATCATGAATTCAAACTACATGTTACTATTGTAGGCTCCTCCTCAAGAGTGAGTGGCTGCATCATCAAATCTACATAACTCTCCCGTCGGACGTCATGTGCACTAGGAGTCTCCTATGAGATACAAAATAGTAGTTGTTAATATCACGGAAATCAGTTATGAATTTATTTGTGAAGATAAGTATAATAAAAAATAAATGATACTTATACACACAATGGGGCTCTTAGTGTGAATGGAAATCCCTGATGGTCTATGACGCAGAATTTGTACAAGCTCATCACCAGTAGCGATGCCCTATATACAATAAAGAATGTAATTAAATGGGATTACCACAAACATTTTACAAGAATGCATTGATATTTAATCAAATAGAAAGTGCCTAATTACCTTTCTTTTGTCAGTGCATGCTGGCTCACCCTCCGCTCTTTGTCCCTCCGGGACAGGTGCTACCTACAAGATAAAAGAAAGATTAGCAACCATATATGCTACAATATCAAATAGAAAAAAAAATGCGAACACAACATAATGTACCATAGATGTCTCAAGGCAAAATGAAATGGCCGAGAGTGTGGCATCATCAATCTATCTGAGCTCCTCCTCGGTCATCAACTAAATGTGAATGAAGATCACATACATATAAAAGTCAATATGGCTTAAAAATTAAAATTAATCTATTATAAAAATTAACTTTAAATCACATATGTCATAACAAAAATATATATACATGTACCGACATCGAAGGAGTCCATGCCTCTGCATTCCCCTCCTCTCTCGCATCAGGGTCTGTAGCCTCTGCATGTGTGTCTGGTGTATCCTCGTCTAATACAAAATGATACTCAGGATGATCACCTATGGGACCTAGGAAAATATTCTTGCATGTAATGCAAGTGTGAGGCACACAAACATGTGATGAGCTAGCCAATGATGAATTGGCACCAGCATCATCAACATGAGGAGGCAGGATTGACCTAGCCCAAAATATCATTAGGCTACTCAGCCTATGAATGGCTCTAAAAGTCTGAGAGCTAGCCTCTATCATAATATCTAGATGCTGCACTAGAGGAGGAGGGGAGATATCAAGTGGGGGGACAAAAGTGCCAAATTTCTTCCCTTGGGAAGAGGGTCTATCCTGAGGAGCTCCTAGTCCTAAGCCCATGTTGGGCTTCATGCTCCAATAGTTCACTTTAAGTTTCAACACAAATTTAGCATATAATTTTCTAAGAAAATAAAATGGTATGTCTAAATTTCCATGTGGAGGGATATCAAAGACCATCCACTAACAATCCCAAAAGTTTGCACATATGGCATCATTTGTGCACCATCTAATCGATAGTTTGAATTTTTCTGGGTCAATTGGTAAACCCATTTTTGGGTTCGCAAAAAGGTTGGCCAAATGGTCTTTGCTTATGTTGAGGGCCGCAACCTCATCATAATCCAAACCATCATCAAACATCTCATGCATTTGATCACACCAATGAAGAGAGGCATTTTGTTGGTTTGTAAGGGTTTCAATGTTATCCACTATGGTGTTTAACGTGGATAACATAGGAGCCAATGCGGGTACATTATTATCTGTTCTATGCAAACCTCTCAACTCGGTGAGATTTTGTAGAGGATCATTTGATGGACGATTTTGTGGGGGTACTGGATCGTTTGGTGGGGGGTTAAGAGGAATATTATTGCCTATCTCAGTGTCATTATTCTGATCAGCCATTCCTATTGAATTGCAAAACGTAATACATATTAAAAAAAACCTTAATTTTAACCTTTTTTAAAAAAAAAACCCTAGATTCAACTAAAAAAAAAAAATCATGCTAAAATCTTTCGAATTTAGATTAAAAATTAGTTTAAAAAACAAAAAAAAACTTACCTTAATATCTGATATCCAATTTTGTATTTGATATCCGGTCACGTGCTAAATAATCTCCCCCAAAATGTGAGAAATAAGGGCCTGCGGGTCTGTTCTTTTTTTTTTAATGTATGCTACAAGTATCGGATATTCGACACTATATTGAATATTCGATATTGGATCGGATATCCGATCACGCCCATATCTTATATTTTATATATAAGATATATAACATATTTTATATTTTATACATAGCTTTGAAATATTATATTTTATATATATTATAATATAAAATATTATATTATATTATTAAATTATTATAATATAATATTATTATTATATTATATTATTATAATGTATTATATTATATTATATTATTATAGTTTATAATATATTATACTTTATTATTATTATATTATATTATATATTTAATAACAATATTATATAATAATAATATTATATTTAATAATATTATATTATAATGTATTATACTGTTATAATATAATGTTTTTATATTATTATAATATTATAATAATAATGTAATATAATTATCGGATATTTGATATATAATCATATATCCAATAATATCGAATATCCAATATTAGATCGGATATAAGATATGGTTGACCTTTCCTTCCAAGCTTGGTACCTGGATAGGTGAAAAAAAGTCAGAGCGGATTTTGAAGTGCTTTTAGACGTGTTCAAACTCTATTTTTTTCACATCACCACTTTTTGGCACACCATGATCCTGCACATACCC
Source organism: Cupressus sempervirens (assembly GCA_028749045.1). Lineage (NCBI taxonomy): Eukaryota > Viridiplantae > Streptophyta > Pinopsida > Cupressales > Cupressaceae > Cupressus > Cupressus sempervirens. Next base: position 240,328,734 of record CM053784.1, on the reverse strand, counting down.
GAGTCGTGACTTAAATTGTATTGTACGCTTCTTAATTGGAAACCTTGCGACAACTGTTCTCTTTAACTATTATTGTCTTTTGTAGTGTCACAACGTTAACCTCAAGTTAACTGAAACTGTCAGTGATGATGTGACTCTTAGCTTTCCTTGCATTGCAACATTAACCATAGGTTGCTCTTAACCCTCTGTGATGATATGATCATTATGTTTTCACTCTATTGCTGCCTTTACTCTAGGTTTCTTCTAACCACTCATGACCATGTGATCATTGGCTTTTTCTTTATTGCCATGTTAACCCAAGGTTGACTTAAACTGCCTATGACTCTCTGAACACAAGCATTTTTCTTTGTTGTGACACTAAACTTAGATCATCTTTAACCCCCCTGTGACCTTGTGAACAACGATTTTCTTTGCTTCACCATGTGAACTCTGGGTTACCTTAAATCACCAACAAACATATGATGATCGTTGATCTTTATGATTTGATGAATGGGAAGATACAACTCTAAGGACCATTATTATTGCATTTTAAAATGCCATCCATCGATCTGATCTTCATCTAACAATCAAAATTTAATCTCTAAGCCATTTGACTTGTCAACTTTGCAACATAGATGTGTGGATTAAATATAAGGCATCAATTGAATTTAAAAGATAGTCATACCACTTTTGACCAAGTTCTTTCAACATTTCTGAATATTTATCTACTTCTCCTACATTTGATTCGATTTCTCTAGTTTCCATGATGTTCTTGTGATCTGCACCTTGGTCTTGAGCCTCAATTCAAATGCTTTTAGTCACCATCTATTGTGAATGCAATGTGGTATCTTCTTTCAAATGTATCATGCCTTCAATGAAATACTTGATCATAGAGTTAGAGTTTTCAAATAACTTTCTTCTCATTCGAGAAATGCATAAACTTACCCTCCCTTCCCTAATCACCTAATATGAACAAATGCAATAAATTAATTTTGAATTCCCACCTAGGTGTACACAAAGGAATAGATGAGAAGAGAAGTCCCTTAAAGGTAATCTAGACACAAACATGATATCACATTGACTCAACCCTAATCCTATAAGTTTGAAAAATATAGGGTAACTGAAAGCATGGAAACACTCTTATACCATCCCTAATTTGTTATACCACTACTAATTTTAGTAGTGAGGAGGGAAAAGGATAATTATGTTTCAAACATGTATATATTGCTATATGATGTATTAAAATTTACTCTTTGATGTTACATGTGTGACTAATTTTTGATGTTGGGTCCCTTGGTTGTTCTATTTTGTTGGTTCCTCCAAGTAGATGATACCATAACTTATACTCTTATACTCTCATTATTTTTTTGGATGTACCGATTATTACTCTCCTTTTTTATTATCTAATATCTAATAGAGAAAAATGGTAGATAGGATCATGAGATGATTTCTTCACTTGTGGAGGTATCCACTAGGCTATTACTTGTCCTAAATGATCAATCCATAGAGATGGAAAAGAAACCTAGTTTTAGCATTGGATAGATGTAGTTGTTGTGATAGATAGGATGACTTTTAGGCTACTCTAATTCAACTAGTTGATAAGTTACTTGGTCATGATATCTCTATTTGGATTTATATTAGAGCTACAAAATTCTTTATAAATCCTAGAATTGTTTCTTGATTATCAATTAGAATAGGTAATATGTTAGAACCTTGGATAGTATAGTATAGTAATATGGTAGAGTATAAGGTTGAGCAATATTTATCTTGTAGTGAGATAGAACTTCCAAATTTTAAAAGGCAAGTAAACAAATTTATTTTCCCTTTAGGTTCTTATGATTTCATCTTGGGCATCAACTAGTTAATAGAATATAAGGCTATATTGAATTGTAAGGACAATTCAATTGAAGTTCTAGATGATACAAGTAAACATGCAATACTTGTGGGTGTAAAAGGCTCTTTGAGCTTTAACAAAATTATATCATGCAATTTGGAAAAAGAAATGGGTTCATGATGTATGTGAATTATGTCAAGGATCTTGATGCTTCTCCTAGTTTAGAAGATTTTCCTATTTTGTAGGAGTTCCAAGATGTTTTTTCTTGAGAAATTACCATAGTTATCTCCTAAGAGATATTTTTATTTCTTTATTGATGTAATTATTAATTTTGAACCAGAATACAAGGCTACCTATTGTATGAACATCACTGAAATGTATGAGCTAAACATGTATTTATAGGAACTCTTGGGTAAATTATTCATATGCCCTAGTGTATCACCATGGGGAGATCTGGTGATTTTTGTGAAGAAGGATAGTACATTATGATTATGCATATATTATAGCATACTAAATAAGGTAACCAATAATCTAACAAATATCATCTTCCATGAATAGATAAATTATTTGATTAGATGAAGAGAGCAACTATGTTCTCAAAAAAATTATTTGAGCTCTAGATATCATTAGCTCTACATTAAAGGGGAAAAATATCTAAAAAAAACTTCAAGGATAAGGTAAAATTACTATGAACCTATCATCTTACCTTTTGGTTTAACCAAATCTCTTTCAACACTTATAAAATTGATAAATGGTGTATTTAAATATTGTCAGATAAGCTTATAGAGATATTCATTGATGAAATTTTGGTTTACTCAAAGATTATGGAGGAACATGAGGAGAATTTGTAAATAATTTTACAACATTTGAGATAGAAGAAGATGTTGGTGTTTCAAAACATCATGTTTAAAAAATCTAGTGATACGAATAGAATACATCTAGGGGCAACTAATTCCCATATTCAACATACTTATTCAAACACTAGGGCCAACTATAAGCCTAAACCCTTCTTCTACTTTAGGCTCTGCAAAACCTAGGTAGGTCTACCTCAAATTCATTCATATGGTACCAATGCTAAAGCATACACTTGAATCTAACAAAGCAGATAATACCCTTAATCTTCTAATACTTATGCAAACAACATAGACATGAAATAACTAGAATAATGGCTTATGAACTAGATAAGATAAGTGAGGGAAAATCTTTTTAGCTCTTAAATAGAAAGGGAAAATATTTTGATTATAATATTGATTTCAGCAAAACCAAGATATGAACAACACAACACTTTGATCTTGTAGTTGATCAGTCATCTGCCTAAAAATTATAAGGTAGTGACCCATCCTTGGAAATCATTGCCATATTTCATGTATTAGGACTTCCAAATCGATCCATTCACCTTGTGAGTCAAACATTTGCATCACTTCTGAATCTCATACTTGACTTATCCCTTCATGAAATTTGCAACTGTATGATAATGGACTAAGCATTTCCATGACTCCTTGAATCACAAGCAAAATTGATCAACATATACAAACTACAATAGATTGCAACTAGACTTGTGTTCTTTGTTCACAAATCATAGAAGATTACTAAAAGCATGAATAGGAGATGAGAAATTAGACTGGAGATAAACTTGTTGCTACATTTTTATTCATTTCCTTGAAATAAATACATAAAGGATGCATGAAAACAACTTCTGAAATTGCTAGAATAAACTAGAACTATATGTATTCTCATTAATTATTGTTCATTGCATTAGATAAATGTTGAAGAAAATGGTGGAATCACAATTGTGACAACAATTTCAACCTAACTGGAACCATCCAGGTTGTGGTATCACAGTAGTGAAAATTGTCCAAGAACTGGAACCAACCCTAGAGAAAGAAAGAAAAGAGAAAAATATGGGAGAGGAATGAAAAGAATCTCTCTACAAAAGCATTCCCACTTGAATCTCTATCCCCTATTGCCACAAATCATCTCTCTTCTCTTTGCAACCAAAATATGAAAGGAATCTCATCATTAAGCTTTAACAAACTCAAAATATCTTCTCCAACTGATGAGAAACCTTGTTCTGATAAAAACATCAAGTATGCATTTGAAATGCTAATAAAATCTTCACTAAATTGATTTAGAGGTGAAAAAACATCACCAAATGCATCCTTATCATCTGTGGTGCACACCTAGTTCACTTTTTTTCCAAAAATCAAGTCTGAACTACCCTAATAGAATGTGGTTGAAAAATAGGCAGCTAGGAAAAAACCATGAATAACTCAAACATACTACTTCTTATTCATAAACTAACTACAAATTTGGAAAGTTCACTCTGAGAGCTTTTCATTGATATATGATAATCCTATGTTGTCTTATCAAAGATACCTAGGGAATCAGTTTGAAAATCAAGTTTAGGCATGGCTCTCAAGTTTGCGTTTGTTTACAAATATTTAAATATTTTCTAAAGTCCAAACTTTATTATATAAGTCAAAAGATTTAAATGACCTTTTCTGTGTGTACTTTGGAGGAGAAGAATTAAAAAATTAATTTTTATGCCTTTGTATTTTTCCCTCCATATTTCCATTTAGGTCAAACCTATTTGACTAACTTGTGACATGTGTCATGATGTGATTGGCTAGTTTCTACTCTGTCATCCTGACACATCATCCTACATCACTGCCCCTCTACCACATGTCAATATTCTATTGGTTTGTACCACCTCGTCAGCATCCTCTAGATAGGTCTGCCAACCAGGCACCACATGTCACTCCTTGATTGTGTCACCATGTCACTATCCTAGTCAGCACTATTCCACATCATCATGACATAACAACATTGTGACACATGGAACCTAGATCCATGTCACCTGCCTCATCATCAGTGCCACATCACCAAATCCACCTCATCGACCTTTGCCACATGGTGGCTTGTCGCTGTGTTGTCATCCTTGTTAGCAGTTGCCACCTCACTAGCAACATAGAGAAACCTATCCTAACTCACCATATCATCACCTCAATTTGCATGCCAAGGTTGGAAACATCTTGCACATGTCATTCTATGATTTGTTTTCATGCTGCCACTTGGCATGTTCTAGTTTTTTTTTCCATCCATGTCACTATCCTTATTTGAGTGTTTGTTCAAAATTTACTCCTTGTCAAACCAATCGAGTGGGTCCCTCCTACAAGCTTTGCTTCCCCCATGTCTAAAAGCACTTGCTTCTAAGACATATAACCTTTGAACAACACAATATAAAAATTGATTTTTATCCAAAATATAGGTAATGTGGGATAAATCCCGTTTACCTTCTCTTGCATATGAAGTCCATTTGTGATGAATAAAATGCCTCTTTGAATTTACTCATTTTATCTTCAGTTAGACCACATTTCTTTTCATTTTCCATTGCAGCTGCATAAATTAGATTCTTTGAGTAGTTCTCAATGTCATCAACTTATTCCACCTCATCTACACCAGGAAGGTTCAATTTTTTCTTTCTTGAGAGGAGGCTACTGAATTTGAACTAGTTTTTTGGCACAACGTTCCAAGACGTTGATGGCTAAGTTGCATGAGTCTCTATTGTTTTATTTAAATTTAGTAATTTTCTATCACCATTTATAGAATTCGTCTCCTGTTATGTTTCAACATTTTCATGCCCTTGGTCCCCTTCCTACATGAGCTACCCTTTTCTATTGTCATGGCCTATTCCTTCTTTCTTTCTTTGTTTCACTGTTGCCTACATATTTTGATTTTCCTTTGAGCTCTTTTCTCCAAATCTTCTTGTTTGTGTCTCTACCCATTTTGTAGGCATCATATCTTAATTTAAGCATATGCACTTTCCACAAGGAGAGTTATGTGGTGCAAGGCCCACTTGGATACTATGGTGAGCTATAATAAAATTTTGAATCATGATTGAAATACAAATCATACAACAAATTGACAAGTGATGTGTGGATGATGTTTTGGCACAAAAATAAAGGCATCTTGACTTCACCAGTAGAATCATGATTAGACATAATGGGTCCTGAAGTTGCATGTGGTTCCATCGTGAGTTCACTAGGTTAGATGCATAGTTAAGAAATAGGGTCACGAAGTTATGCAAATGGGTAATTGTGACATCTCTAACTCTAGCCTCAGACCACTACCCCATCTTCTTAAATTTGGGGGTCCTTATGACTTGGACAGAGCTAGGAATGGATAGGACTATGGGGGTAGGCTCTTCCCAAGTCAATGTACATCAACTTTGTAAATATTTTGGTTGTCTCTTCGTCACATTTGAGCTTGCTTTCAAATGTGGAATATAGTGGCAATGATGGTAATGCCATATTTATTCAACCCACAATCCATGCCACTTAGGAGTAATAGAAGAAACAATGCATAATCCAATAGCTTTGCAAGACATTCAACATCTTGGACTCTAGACTTCATTTCCTGAGAAAAGAGTTCTGCATCAATAGTTTCATGAATTTCTTGCTTCTAACCTTGAGAAACCAAAACATCCAGTTCATCACTAACTTCTTTTACAAGTCCAATGCTCTTGAATGGAAGCATAGCTTAGAATCTTAAAAGCCCCTATTAGTCATGGCATACTCCAATAGTTGCATATCTCAAGAAAAAAACAAGACTCTTAGTAATAGTTTGATTCAACTCAAATGCTTGATTATACCTATCACACTTTATACTTGCCAATCAATACCACTTTATTCATTATATGCATAGCCTTATGTATACCCAATTGATCTCATATGCATGTATGCACACCAAGAAATTATAATGATTGAAACCATTATAACATTGCCTGAAACACCTAACCAGGCTCTAAAAACTAACATGCTAATTCTTTGTCCTACATTCTCTTACCCTATCAAATTTAATCTCATAATAACTTCGGGGTCAAAATATATTGATCGTCAAAGTTTCCTTCTTAAAACTGCCTATAAGAAAAAATGTCAGAAAACAAGAAAGTGTGTTTGGTTTTGGCTTCAAAAATAGGACAAATTGACACTTGAGGGCTCAAAAACTAGGGAATTAGTTCACTATCATGAGGAGAGTATAAATCTATGATTTGGGCTCATGAAAAATAACTGGGCACATTTGGAATGTGCTTAAAGTCAGATACTTGGATTTGCAGGACTGGGAACACTAGCAGAACAATGATTTTCACAAATGGAATGGACCTAGGAAAGTGTGCAAACAGATTCATCAATAATTGAAAACTGACACACTTTAATTATTTTTAGACCAGAACATAGTGGTACAATATGTTTGGTTCAAGTAACCACAAATTTAAAGTTATGACATCCCAAACATGGGTACTAATCAATTTGCATTTCTTAATGCTAGTAAAACTTTAGAAATTGTATTTGGAATTGTATTTGAAAAAAAGTCAAAAAGATTTGTCTAAGGTAAAATCTAGAACATAATAAGTCTCTAACCTCTAGAATGTAATGAAAAAGGAAATTTCTCATTTTGGTCAATTGGGTCAAAGTTATAATCGATCAAATAGGGCCTCCCAAAATTTTGAATAATTTGCATCAGCATGACAATAGTAAACAACAAACTTTGAGAGATTCAAAACATAGTCAAAACATATCAAAATGACTTGAAAAAGAAAAAATAGGTTCATTGATATGCATACTAAACAGTCTCAAAGTGGCTAGTCATGAAACTGAATTGGGTGCAAGATATTCAACAGTGAACTAGGCTACATGTGTGTTTAACACGAACAAAAATGCAATTTTGAACATTGCTCAAAATGAGACTTCACAAAATGACTCAGAATAGAAATTTATCTCTAGGGAATGCATGGATATGCTGAATGCAAGGTGTTAAAAATATAAAACACTCCTAGGCCTCGAAAGGATAGCCAGATAAACATGCATTAAATATGCTTATAAGGGCTCAAAATGACTCAAAAGCTTAAAATAGTACTTAAATTAGGAAAGCAAATTTGATTCACAATAGAATCTTTTTAGTAAAATGTTAAAGTTTTCTTTGGATATAAAAAATGTTAGTTTGTGGTGACCGATCAGGCAAGTACTCTTCATACTCCATGTGTGGTAAAATGGAAAAAATACTTGTATAAAATGGCTTAGGTTTAGGGGTTTTTCATAAGGTTTGATGTGATAGTTTCTTCTTGTAGTGGTATTGAGGTGTAAGAGATTATAGATTATAATCAAGTTGTAATCACTAGATAATAAAATATTGGACTCGTTGTTGGTGGATGCATCCTAGGGATTGGGTGAGCCACATTAAATCTTTGTGTCTTGTGTCTCTTCTATGTGCATTTTTTTTAAATTAGTTATATTTACATGTAATTTTTATTCATGTCTCTTTAAATCCTAACAATTGGTATTAGAGTCAGATTGTTCTAGTTAATCTCTATAGGAAAGTCTCACGGTTGAGTGGGAGCAATGGCAAATGAGGGTAAGCTGAAGGTTGAGAAGATTAATGGACAAAACTTTTAGTTATGAAAGATGCAAATGGAGGAATATCTTTATCAGGATGATTTATTGTGGCAATTACAAGGAAAAACCAAGAAAGAAATTGTTATAACAGATGAGGACTGGGAGATTTTGGACACAAAGGCACTTGGAAGTATTCATTTATGCCTGCCATAATTGGAGATGTTTAATATTACAAAAGTGAAGACAACTGAAGATGCAAACTCTAGCAAAACTGTATGAAAAGCCCTCCAGTTCAAAACAAGGTATTTCTCATGAAGAATTTATTTAATATGAAGGTGGAAAAAGGTGGATTTATTGCAAATAATTTAAATGAGTTTAATAAAATTACTAGTTAGTTATCATCTGTGAAAGTTAATTTTGATGAAGAAATTAGGGCTCTCTTGATTTTGTATTCTTTGCCTAAAAGATGATACGACCTAGTCATGGATGTGAGTAATTATGTTTTTGGGTCTAATAACTTAAAATTTTATGATGTGATTGGTGTTATTCTAAGTGAGGAAAATCATAGGAAAATCTCAAGTGGATCTACATCAGGAAGTGTTTTGAATGCACAAAGCAAAGGTAGAATGATTGAAAGAGGAAACAATTTTGGAAATCGTAAAAGATCAAGAGAAAAATCCAATCAAGAGGACCAAAATATTGTTGGTACTATGGAAAACTAGGGCATAAGAAGAAATATTGTTGGACTCAAAAGAACAATGAAGGAGACAAATAAGAAGGGAACAAGGAGGCAAATGTGATAAGCAATAAATTTAAAGAAGATGTTTTGCTTCTTTAGAAATTATTGATGATTTGTAGGTTATAGATTTAGGGGCTTCATTACATGCTACTCCCCATAGAGGTTATTGCCTAGATTATGTCCAAGGGGATTTTGGGCTTATTTATTTGGGGGATAATGAACCTTGTCAAATTGTAGGAAAGGGAAAAATTAAGATTAAGTTGCAGAATGAGAATCATTGGCTACTAAAAGAGGTAAGATGTGTTTCAAGGATGAGTAGGGATTTAATTTCAATAGGGAAACTTGGGGTTGAGGGTTTCATAGTTACTTTTAATGATAAAAATTGGAAGGTTTCAAAAGATTCCCTTGTAGTAGAACAAGGTGTGAAAGTAGGCACCTTATATCTTTGTATAGGTCATATTGTTCCTTCTACTTTAATTGTTTCAAAGAAAAATGAATTTTCAAGAATAGTTACTATAGTTGAGAAAGAAAAGTAAATTGTTGTTTTAGATTATGATATAGTGTTATTGCACAATAAAATTGGGCACATGAGTGAGAAAGGCATGAAATTACTTCATTCAAATAAAGTTTTACTAGGTCTAAAATGTGTCAATATGGATTTTTGTGAAAGTTATGTGTATGGAAAACAAAAGAGAGTGAGTTTTGTGAAGAGTGAGAAGGAAAATAAAAATCAGAAATTAGAGCTTGTACATAGAGATGTACGTGTACTAGTTAAGGTATCTTCCCTTGGTGGCTATCACTTTTATGTTACATTTACTAATGATGCAACTAGAAAAGTATGGATTTATTTCCTTAGATAGAAATTTTATGTATTTCAAACTTTTAAGAAATAAAATTCCTTGGTTGAAAATGAGATTGGTAAAAGGTTAAAATGTCTCAAATCTACTAATGGTGGTGAGTATTGTAGTAATGAATTTGAAGATTATTGCTCCACTAATGGTATTCATAGAAAAAAAATTGTTCCAAGGACTCTAAAAGAAAATGGAGCAGTTGAACGTATAAACAAGATAATAATGGAGTGTATAAGGATCATGAGGTTACATGTTAGAGTTCTCTTAAAAATGTGGGAAAAGGATGTCAATACTATTGTATATTTTATTAATAGAGATACTCTACTCCTTTGGGTTGTGCTATACTTGAGAAAGCATGGACTGGTAAGAAGGTGAGTTATTCTTTTCTTAAAACCTTTGGTTGTGAAGCATTTGCAAATATAGATTTGCAAAATAGAACCAAGTTGGAAGATGAGTCAAAGAAATATATATTTATTGGATACGACATTAATAATTTAGTAATCAGCTTTGGAATTTCAAAAATCATAAAATTGGAAGAAGTAGGGATGTCATTTTCAATGAGAAAGTGTTTTAGAAAGATCTATTGCAACAACATGAGAAGAAAGAAAATAATTATGTAGTGTTGGATGATGTTCCAAGAGTCCCTCATGCTCTATAACAATAGCAACAATAAATACCACACACCCTAATGAATGTTGCATGGTCAACAAGACTAAGTAGATCTCCATATAGATTTTCTCCCTCTTTGTATTCTATTTTATTAACAAATGTTGGTGAATATGAATTTTATGATGAAGTTGTGCAGGTGGATACAAAGATTCATTAGGAGTCAATAATGCCAAAGGAAATGGACTCCTTGTTGAAAAATAAGACTTAGGATTTATGTAAGATGCCTATAGGTGAAAGGTCTTTATGGAATAAGTGGGTTTATAGGTTGAAAGAAGAGGATGGAGGTAAGAAAATATTTAAAGCTAGGTTAGTTGTAAAAGGATTTGCATAGAAAAAGGGTATTGATTTTGATGAGATATTTTCTCCTATTTTTAAAATGACTTCTATTCGCATTGTTTTAAGTATTGTGGCTACTGAAGATTTGTCTTTGAAGAAAATTGATGTTAAAATAACCTTTATTCATGGTGATTTTGATGAAGAGATATATATGGCACAACCATAGGGATTTTAGATCAAAGGTAAGGAAAATTTATTGTGCAAATTGAAGAAAAGTTTACATGGCTTAAAGAAAACACCTCAACAATGGTATCTTAAATTTGACATTTTTATGCATGAGCATGGTTACACTTGGTGTCATTCAAACCATTGTGTTTATTTTAAGATGTCGGATCATGATAGTGTTGGTATGTCTAAGTCTTGTTGTATGTTAGTGTCACACTTAGTTATATGTAAGGCAGAGTTAGTTCGTCATTACTGTGATTGAGCTACTCTATATAGGTTGATTCATGTAAAGACTTGTAAATAATCATTTATATACCAAGATCTATAGGAATCTAGAAAGTCATTGGTCACTGAGTGCTTTAAGTATAAGCCAAGCCTAGTTAATGTTGAGAAGATAGAGAACATTGATGTCGAGCTATATAGAAGGAGTTGAGTACTATAGTTAGGGCTGAGAAACATAATCAAGAATAGTTATGAATAAGCATCAGAAACATTGAGTGTCGAGTAACACAAAGAGAACATTAAAATTTGGAGGATAAAAGCACAAACTTATGTAACCTTTTTCAAAGAAAAGGGATCCCAAAACAAAAACTTTTCAACTTTAATGACATTAAAATTGTACTTTTTAAAAGAATTTGAAGATGATGTAAAATGATGAAATGTGAAAATTTGGCTAAATTTTATGCCTATAAATTTTTAAATTTTTTGAAGTGAGAATTTATTCATTTTTTAACTTTTGAAGTTCTATTTTTAATTGTAGAAAATATAGGGTGTAGTTCCTATCAAACAAGTATATACAAATCATCATTTTTTGCTCCGATTTGAAAATATCTTATAGATGACATGTATAGTTAGGGTAAAAAAAAGTTATATATTGATTTTTGATATATATTTTCTTTGTTATAAGTATTCAAGGTGGGCCTTATAAAAAACCAATAGCTTTTTCCTCCTGTTAAAACTTCTCTATCAAATCTACACATTTTTGAAAAAAAAATTACATATTTTTGAAGAGTGTTGTCTACTGTAGGGGTAAATATGAATTAATTTTTTTTCTAATATGATTTACTTTTTTTTTCCTTTTTTAAGGTAACATCTTCTCAAATATTAAAATACCTACATATAATATATAGAAATTACAACATGTTATAACTAATCAAAAGACTATGAAATTTATATAATGATGATATTGACTCTTAGATCTACAAAATGGTTATTAGAGTTTTTGAAAAAAATTGAGTTTTAATAGAGAAATGAGATTTGACCAAAATAGGTTTAGACTAAAAGTTGACATAGATATGTGCTTTTACCATGGAATGATACAAATTTTGAGGTAAACCATTTCTAGCTGACATGAACATGACATTTAATGATCATAGAGTTTTCTATAGAGGTTGTTACATGTTCTAACATGGATCATCAATCCATGTGAGGAAAGAATAACCAATTAGATGAAGAGGAAAAAAGGGAAGCATCTAGAAGACTCTATAGATGTCTTTAAATAGGAAGATCCAAACCTTATTTTTATTAAGTCTAGAGTGAACTATCGTAGAAGAGATTTCAAAGTGTGTGAAGGAAGCAAAGTATTATGTGGAGTTAAGTTTTGGATGTTGCATAAGAAAGTTGTGAAGAACAGAGTTTAGTGACCTAATGAAGTAGTGAAGGACTAAGAAAAGCTATATCAGATTGGATATCATATTAGAGATTCAAAGGAGGAGATCCATAACCAAAAATCATAAGTACAGACTGAAGGATCAGGTACCGAGTTAGTTTTAACAGATTGAATTAGGGAAAATCTCTTAACAGAGTCGTTTTAACATACCTTTGTAAATATCCTAATAGAGTCCTTACTTCATTGTAAATATAAAATCCTTTAAATAAGGTAACCTAATAGTCTTAAAATATTTTTAAAGAAAATTTAAACTATTTTAACATAAAAGACCCCTTACATGGTAGATCATTAGAATTGATCAAAATTATAACCCTAACAGGTTAACTTTGTTACTATAGTAGTGAAGATTTGTGGGTGTCATCCCCAACCCAGTTTTACCTTCACCTTGGAGGGTTTATGGTTAACCAAATATTTTGTGTTATATGTTTATATTTCATGGATGTGATTGATAGTTAGATCTATTTCAACATTTTATATTCCAAGCTATGTTATGCATAAACTAGATATGAGATGGTCAATTTGGTAAATGCATTAAATTTTTTTTGAGGGATATAAGTTTTATAGATCATGATTCACCTTGTCCCCCAACTCTTAGTATCTTATTTTCCCAATTAAACTTCCAATAATTGGTATCAGATCGTTGGTTCTCTTGAAGGATGTCTACCAGATTAATAGTTTAGATCTTGGAGAGGGAGGCTTACAAATTGGGAAAAGTCATTGACAATCAAGTGGTTGACATCCAACTCATACTGTAGTAACTTGAAGTAACAAGAGAGGAACTGAGGAAATCCCTTAGAAAGAGAATGGATATGGGCATTAAATAGAATGATACAGTTTATGAAGAAGTTGATACTCAAAGATTATTTGACATTGGAAACTCTAAGGAAAGCGATGCAGCCATTACAGATCTACTAGAGAAGAAAAATATCCTAAATGAAGAAGTCAAAGGATTGAAAAGAGAACATAATATCCAATTAGTAAGGCTATGTGAAGCGACCAAACAAAAGAAGAAAGATGAAGAATACAAAGTTGTATCTGTAGAAGACAGAAGACAAAAGGCTATCAAATTTGAGGAAAGGTCACCCGATGTGCACAATCTTACAAAAGCTCAGCTAGACATGATGAATCAACTAATGCTTGCATATTAGAAATTGAACGAGAAAACCATGGAGATATAAAATCTAAGATCATCGAGAGATCTACTAAGAAATGAGTTAAGATCTATGAAAGACCTTGTGGAAAGGATGAACAAGCTCAGTAAAGCATTAAGATACTTTGAAGAAGTGATGAGGTAACCTAGGCCATCTAGAAACACCTCTAGACCAATACATACGAAGCAACATTCATCTAATGAAGAAGAATAATCATCCAAGAGTGGAGTCCTAAGGAATGCAAAGTCAAAAGAGAGACCTACATGCTATCATTGTGGTAAACTTGGATGTACTACAAACATTTCTAGATGTAAGAATGGTATGCAAAACCCTAAACCTAAGTTTACTAGTTATTTTTTATTATAAGAAGAAAGGTCATCAAATACATGAGTGTAGACCAAGAATGAACAATACACCTACTACACCTAGATTTGAGGGATATTGTTTCAATTGTAAAAAGTTTTGACATAGAGCATATGAATGTAGATCATGGGAAAAACCCTATTGGATAAATAGAAGGAAAAAAAATACACCTAAGAAATTTTTCTCTAATTGTCACAAGATTGGACATGTAAGCAAGAATTTCAAGACCCGAGAACCAACATCAAATAATGAACACATCAAGGGTAAAGGAAAAGTAGATGTTAAAAAAAAAAAGGAGATGAATTAAACCTAGAAGAAAATGGTGGAAGAAGAAAATAGTGGAACAAATGAGGTTAAGGTTTGTTGATTGATAGAGGTATAAAAAATATAACAACATATTGAGAGGAAGGGTGAATCAGAATCGTAAGCACTTTTACTTTTCACCAATTCATTCAATCATTCACTAATGAACTTGTGCATGTAAAAATTGTAATAATAAACTTGTTGTAACATGTAAACCTGATCTATCACATGTATGAAAATAAACACATAAGAAAATATTTGTTACCCAAAAACCCTCCAAGGTGAAGGTAAAACTAGGGTGGGGATCACTACTGCAATAATAAAGTTAACGTATTAGGGTTACAATGTTTGATCATAAAATATGATCTACCCTGTAAGGGGTCTTCCCTCTTAAAAGCTTAAGAGACTACTTGGTCTTGCCTTGTTAGAGGGTTTGACACTTAAAATAAAGTAAAGACTCTGTTAGGAGATTTACAAAGATCTATTAAGACCACTTTATTAAGAGATTTATCTTGATTCAAGTTGGTTAGAACTAATAATTTAGTACCTGACTCTTAGTATGCTTTGTAACATGATTTTGAGTCTTCTCCTTGCTAATTGATTCTCTCCTCTGATCTAAAAATACTTTTCTTCCCCTTTACTACTTTGTTTGGGTCACTTACTCTATTAAGAGATAACATAACACTTTCACTAACTTATGATCTGATCTCAATATTTCACTTCACTACTCACATATTACTCCTTTTTTGCATGTATACTCTTCTCATCTCTAGATTCCATACCACATGATCTAGGTTAAGTTATTCTCTATTTAAAGAGTTTTGTAAAGAGTTTTCTAGATTCTTCCATAATAGCCTCTCCATCTAAACCATTGACCACAAAACATAGGGAATTGTAATCCACGTCATTCACGCATAAAAATATCTATAACAACCTCTACATACATTAAATGTTCCTTCCATGTTGGCTTCAAAGTGATTTACCTCAAAATTTGTTCAATTCTGTACTTTTATGTAGACTTTGCATTGCTCGACCTTTACTATTTTTTGATACTCAATATTATTGTTGTTCAGTCTGTATTGTACTCAACACATACTATGTAGCTCAACACTTAGTGTGCTTAAAATTGCTCAGTCGATATTGATCTTGGCTTGTATAGAAAATATTTGGTGACAATACACTTACTCGACTCTTATAAAGTTTGGTACATACTTACTTATGTACATGACTCAGCCTATATAGACTAGCTTGCTCACATTGATGACTGTCTAACTCTACCTTGTAAATGACTAAGTGTTTGAAACTAATAGAAAACAATAGTTGAAGATACCAATAATCCCCCCCTTTGACATTAATGGCAAAAATACTTTGTCATATTTACATCGTTACAAATACAATCTGATATAAGCTCTCCCGCTAAGTCTTATGACTTATGCCAAAAAATTGAATAATGAATAAACAATATAAAATGAATAAATTTATTTCTTCCTTTAACAAATCCATTTCCCACTTTCAAATATATTTCCCCTCTATTTTTGAATATTTATGTCACAATTTTTGGGGTTGAATGGGCAGAAGTAATCCATATTTATCAATAAATGTCTTATGAACTCGAGTGATCATGGACACTACATGATCCCATGTGGTTCTTGCTGCTTCCAAAATGCGATTATGAAACTATAGTCTTGTAGCTATATCAATTAATTTTTCATCCACTAAAAGATTGTGATCTTCTTTCATAAGATCCTGGGCTCATTGCAACTCTCTTTGCATGACCTTCAAATGAGGTATCAACATTGCTTGACTAGAGATCAATTTAGATCTCACGTTTTTGTCAACTATTTGAAGCTCAACCAATGTGCCTTGACCATTTAGTAAATTATTGTAACGATCAATGCTAGATCCTACTAACTATGAAATAATATTGGTAGATCTCTTCATCTCAGCTTTAATCTAGTTTATTTCTATCTTAAGATCACTTGTGAATCTTTGTACATTTGACAAAATGTTGTACAAATATTATAACTTTTGTACTAGTTTTTCCATAACTTGTATATGCTCTTGCAATTTCACTTTCTTCTTGGCAATGGTTATGGAGATGTTATCCACAACCTTATTCTCATCATAAAGTACCTTCTTTTTCTTATGTTCTTTCCTTAGCTCTTCTTGTTGTTTCTTCTTTTCCAAAATCTCTTGTAACAAAATTGTTTGTTCCAGTGTGAGATTTACCAAGTCTAATTGTGGCATCTCAATTATTTCATCCAGACTAACTTCAATATCTAGTGAAATATCCTTTATTATTTTTCCTCTTCTACTCAGTTAAGGAGTGTTGCTAGTTGGCACTACTTTGGGAGTTGGTAAGGGAGTTTCACCACTTGCTTGTGAGGGTACTTCAGTGCTCAAGACAACAATGGTTGCACTTGGCTCAACTCTACTTATTTCATTATTTTCCTCAATATGAGGTGCTAAAATGGTTTTACTATCTATACTTGTATCTTTCATCTTAGTTCCTACCTTTGTATCTATGGGCCTTGATTGTCTGACCTCTAGAGTGTTAGGGGTATCAACATGTATTGGTGACATGTTGCCTTGTGGACTTGGCACACCTGAACATTCTCCATTGATGTAATCATCTTTGATGTTTACCATTTTAGTCTCTTTCTCCATTGCCTTGGTTGATAACCCAAAAATTCTTTTCCAAAGAAATCCATCATATTGTGTTACAACTTTAATTTTATTTGTAAGATCAAAAACATTCTATCCTTAGGAAAAATATGCTCCTATACTTTTCCAAAAATGTTTCTTTTGATCCTGGGATAGATCAAGCATGACTCTAACCAAAGTGTCAGTCCTTATCTTTTTCTCTTCTTCTTCAGCCTGCTTCCATCTTCTTTCCAATATTTCATATAAGTCCTTAGGTATCTTCTTCTCAATTTCAAGGACTAGCCTATGATTAGCAATCGTATCAAGCATAGCCTCCTCAATTTTGGTTCTATCAATATTATCCAATGTATCATACTTTACAAATCTAAAGCTAGATAATCTTGAGGATCTTTGTAGATCTACACATACCTCTTCTATAGACTTAGATAGTACTTTAGGTGGCCCTCTAACCAATCTCCTTCTCTATTTTGTATGGGCATTGGGCTTAGTAGTCTCTTCTACTCCTTGTATTTCAGTCTTCTCAGTACTAGCAACTGCTTTGGTTCTTGGCTTATTTAGTAGTGGAGGAAAGAGGGGTGTCACTACTGGTTTCTTTTTGGTTCCTTGAGCCTTCTTTATCAGTGGATTGAAAACAACTATGGCTTTATCCTTATCTCCTTCTTCTTAATTTTTCTTCATCCTCTCCAAGACCTTGAGTTATCTGTAATGGTTCCTTTCCCTTGCCTAGGGTGGCCAGTTTTGCTTCTAGGTCTTCAATCCTTCTTTTCCTTTTATTCTCCTTACAAGCTATCTTGATATTTAAAGTTATTCTTGCTTTAGCTTCGTCATATTTTCTAAAATATTCAGCCTTAGTGTCTATTTCTTCTTTCATTAGTGTAGCAATATTTGCACTCACCAAATCACTATCAATTTCATAGTCAAAACTTTGTAATCATGCCTTCCTCAGATTTACTTCCTGCACAAATGTGTTGTCTATATCTACAAGAAAATATATGTCACTATAATACCTTGTGACCAATTCTTAAGGTGTCCTCATCATCATCTTCATTCTTTTCTTAAATTCCTCAAGCAAGCATTCATAATATTCTCAAAATTTTGTCATATTAGCTGTAACACTGTCCAATACTTAAAAAAATTTCCTTCAAAAATGATCATAACTAGACTGCAAAACATATGTTTCCATAAATGATAACCACATAACTCGCCTTATTTGATTGATTGGCCATATTACCAACAATCTCCCCCTTTGGCATTGATGGCAACATTTTGGGAAAATTGGCTAAGTCCCAAACATGCTGTCATACCAATCAAGGTAAATGGCCATAACACAGTAAAAACATTATATTCATGTTTTGAAAAAGATTACACCCCTTATAACTCCAATTACAAAGTTTTCTTAAAGAAAAACTTACTACTATACTTCAAAATACAACTATATGACGTACAATTACAATTACAATGATAATTTTCCTTATTTCTCCCCCTTTGACATCAATGAAAAAGGTGCCAACAAAAGGGAAAAAATCTATCAAAATCTAGAAGCTACATCAAAACTTGGAGAAACAATCACTAAAGTCTGTTTTCAACTATGCAAGGTGTTTCTTCCAACTATATTTTAGTGCATCAGACACACTAATTAGCATACATAGAGCATATGTGGCTAGCTTTGTTGCATTTAAATTTGTAGCCACAAACTTGTGATATAAGGTCTTTGCTACCAAGTATTCCTTCGACTAATTTTCTAGTAATGTAATTTGTGGGGACAAATGATCTCTCAAAAGAGTAAATATTCTCAGAGATTTCTCATTTCTCTACTTGTAAATCCTGAATGCTATCATGAATTGCTTGAATTACATGCTCAAGGGTTTCTAACTTCTGATTTTGTTTTAGAAAGTTATTAGTGAGCATCTGAAGTTCAATTAACTTCTCTTTGATTTGCTCATCATAACTTTGAAGGTGAGTATATGCTAAGTTATATGTTTCCCTTCTACTATACTCTATCTCAATGCCTTAATTCATACATTTAACAATTCTATATCATTCCTTATGTTTGTACACATAGTATTAAGAAGTTTACCATCATGCTTAGTCTATGCTTGAACTGTAGCAACATTGATGAGTAATGTAAACTCATTATCAAAGGTTTTACACAAAACTGTTGCCCTCTATTGAATGTCTGTAGGTGTATCAATAGAACTTACTGTCTTTTCCAATTTGTCCAAAACTAAAGTTAAAGTCTTCTCAATGTACTTGACTAATTTCTTCTTTTCAAAAAAATTAATTAAAGAAGATATTAGATTTTGTGCCTCATCTTCTTCATCTGACTTTACTATTGTTGTTGTGACCACTACTACTTGTGTGGGTGGTGTAGATGGTAATACTGCTTCTATAGCTGCAGCTACACTTGTGGTTACTACTTTAGTGCCAGATTCAAATTTCTTTTTAGAAGGTGCATCTTCTTCCTTTAGCTCTTATTCTTTCTCTTCATCAGATGAGTTGTTGTAATCTACAATATTGCCGACAATGTTGGAACCAAAATCTTTAAATGGGTCCTTGGTTCTATCAACTATCACATTGGTGTTATCTACTTGCATAGATTCATTGCCAATGGTAATGTATGGTGAATCACTTGGAATTGATGTTTCAGTTGGTTACTCATAACTGTGAGGTGGACTAATTAATACTACAGTAGGACTTGTCTCCTCTATCTGCGTACTCTTCTTAGTCTCCTTGGGCTTAGTGCACATTAATGTAACTATAGCCTTTTGAGTTTCCATATTTACTTCTTCATAATTACCTCCCATAAGAATAATATATCTCTTCTTATTTCTCAATAATGATGCTATTCCTTTCATAATTTTTTTATCTCTTCCTCATTATTTACAATACATAACTTTTTCACCGCGGTTATCCTTATTTTCTTATCTTCCTCAATTACTCTACTTTTTTGGTTTAATAATCTATTGTACAAGCCTTCAGGTATTTGACCTCTTATGTTATCAAACCTTTTATCTTCTAGAATCATATTTCTAACTACAACATTCTCTAGTTGTCTTCTATCCATATTATTATACAATTCATAGTACTTATTCAATTACTCAAAGTTATTGTCATTAATAATTTTCATGTTAAGATTCTTTACCTTTGGTCTCCATGCTTTTCTTCCTACTAAAGTCTTTACTTCTTGATTTGTTGGCTCTATTAGTCCATCACCAGTCTCTTCTTCAGATTCAGAGGAACTAATTTGTGAGGTTCTTCTCTTCTTTCTTGGTCCACTTGTATTTTTCTTGACCCTTTTCTCAGGAGGTGGTTTGGTCTTCGCAAGCCTTGTGGACTTCCTTGGTATTGGTGCTTCCTCAATTTTCTTGGGATTCCTCAGAGGTTGATATTGCGCAACTACTGCATATGGCACTGTAGATGCTTGCACACTTTTCTATGCAACTATGACCTTTTCAGTAGGTCCAACCACTACAATAGGTGTAGGGGTCAATAATTTAGATTGATCACTGGCCTTCATTTCCAATGCTATCCCTTTCACCTCTTCAAATTCCTTTCTTGACATTCCTAATTCCTTCAAGATAGAATCAATCACTTTCTCTACCTTCTTCTTAGAGTCCTTGATTATTTGACTTCTCTCATCTTATTAGTATATGTCCCCCATCTAGGACATTCAAAATCAACTTTGGATTGTAGGATTATCCGTGCATATCCTTCAATCAGTTCCTCACTCATTTTGTAACCCATAGGTTCAATGAACTTTACCCGAGGAACTAGTGCCTCCATACAAGTGAAATTAGTTTCTACCATGAAACATAGTTCATTCTTATATTTCTCTATAAGTGTAGGAGGTATCTATACCTTTGTTTCATTTCAACTTGGAATGACTTCATCATTCTATCAATATCACTATCTTTGACTATTTTTGATCTAGTTCTATATGCATGAGTGATAGTCTGCATTGCACACTCATTTTCATCCTAATTTGAAATAATAGGAAATTCCTTTGTTGCGTAGAAGAATATATGAGTAAGTAGGGATTCAAACCGAAAGGCTACACTCCTAGACTTCTTGATTTTTGATATGTTATCCAACAACTGTGTTCAGATAATGTCACATAGATTAACTTTTTCACCCTTTATTGCCATATAAGCTGCATGAAGGAATCTGACAGGGACTAAATCTATCCTAGATCCATGGTTGAGCTTATATCTCAAAATTTTACTAATAAGTCTAACTCCATCATCTTGAATGGTATTAATCTTCATGTTTCTACCATCAAAAATTGTGTTGAGATTGGTTTCAACTACTATGCACATTCTTTATATTGACAAGATTGCATCCTCCATTGCTCAAACTTGTGACCTTGTGAATTAGGTCATTGTCGATGCATATGGTAGAATCTCCCAACCATAGAAGGTCATCATGAACTTTGCTCAAAATTATTCTTGTCCATTCATGGTTACCAATTTTTGTGTAGAACATATGCTTAACTAGGTTAAGTTGTTCTAGGTATGCATGTTTTGGTTTCAGTGACAAGTCATTGTTGCACATTTTGTCCAATTCCTTATGAACCTCTGTGTTTCCCAAGCTTTCAATTTTATAGTGAATATAACCTCTTATATCCTTGAAATGAAGAATATTTTTTGGAACTTGTGAAAATGCTCCAATAGGGTCATCAAGCAGAGAAATGAATGGGTGTTTCTTGAAGTTATATCTAGGTCTATTACTGACATTAAAAACTTCTTATTTTTCCATTTCTAAAAATATACTCAAAAAATTTGGAAAATACCTTAAATTCACATTTTAGGGTTTTTAACGAACTTGTGTATCTGCAAACTTCTTTAACACTTCAAATCTTGCTTCAATCTCACACTTAAGATTTCACACAAGAAAATGATGTTTGCAAATCAATTTGTGTCCTTTAAATCTTTTGCAATCTATACTTTTCATTAAATGTGTATTTGCCACTAGTTCAGTATAGTGTCTCTATATAACAGAGAGATTATTCTTCTTACATAACCCTATATTGATCATATTAAAAAAATGTGCACTTCATCGTAGACTCTTCTCAATGTCTAAGTTAACTGCACAACCTATGATATTCTTTCTAACATTAGTTATCATTAACTAACACACTATTTCATTGAGAATGCTTAATTTAGGTAGGGTGAGTCACAAACAATAAGTGACTTTACTATCTTGTTAGGTACATTAGGGTGTACATATTCTAGAACTACATGAGATCTTTCAAGTTCCTTTGCCTTTACAAATGATTCCTTGAATTCTTCTGTCTTCTCCTTCATTTCTTCCTTCAGACTGTCGTCATTTCTTCTATTGCTCCTTCTATAATTTTGATTCCTATTTAGGTTTCTTCTATCCATTCTACAGAACTTTGTTATGTGTCCAAAGTTATTACATAACTGACATATAGGTACATTCCTTCTTTTTTCATTCTGCTGGTTGTCAGGTGCTTTACAATTCCTTGCAATGTGACCAAGATTGTTGCATCTATAACAAATAATTTTTCTTCTTTCTCCACTTTCATTGATGTGAGATCTTCTTCTATTTCCTACATGGTTAGTGTTCCTAAATATTCTACTATTTGCATCATTACTATCAAATTTAGGTTTCTTGCAATCTATTGCATAGTGTCCATATCCATGACAATTAAAGATTTACCATTGCAATGATATTACTTTCTACTATTAACCTAATCTTGATTAGATTCTTTAGATTTTTCAGAGTTAGTAACATTCTCTCTGTCTTTAGATGTATCATCTATTTTGCCTTAGATCCTTTTTGACTTTGAACAGTAGTATCAAGTTCTTTTCTCTCAATAGATTTCTTGGCACATTTTTGAAGGAATAATCCAAGTCCAATCTTTTCATAATTGGGCCTTTGTACAAATATTTTTTCTTCAATCTTTTTACTATTGGTGTATAATTTCTCGAGTTACTGTTTGGTTTGCAGCAATTCACCTTTCACAATAGTGTTGTATTTCTCTAATTCTGCATGCTCCAACTTGATATACTCCAATTCAAATTTTATTTTTCTCAATTTGGATCTTAGATCTACATTTTTAGCTTTTATTTCAGAGTCATTCTTTTCTCCATTTTTCTTAAGACATAGCTTAGGTTCAACTATCTTTAACTCATGTTTTAGTATCTCATTTTCTTTCTTTAGATATTCAATATCATCATCACTGGTTTTCTCACTAGGTCCTTTTTGCTTCAAGTTATCTATCTTGTCCTTTAGCTCACCAATATAAGCTTTTGTGTCTTTGTATCTATCTTTTAGGCTATCTCTTTCATCAGTAAGGAGATCAATCTGTTCAAGAGCTTTTTCAAGGTTCTTCAATTGTTCCATATCCATAGGGATCTTATTCAAGATTTTAAGCCTCTTCTAAATAACAAGACTTTGATACCAATTTTTAGAAATAGATAATACTGAGAGGGGGGGAGGGGGTGAATCAATATTTTCAATCTTTTTTCCCACAACTAAATATAATTAATTACTTTGCCATGTGTATAAGAAAGAGAAAAAATAATGCTAAAAAATATAAACAACCATACATAAATAGAACTCATAACACCATATTTTGTTAATTAAGGAAACCCTGGCCAAGGGAAAACCTCGGTGGGGATGGGACCCACAAGATGATTCACTATATAAAGAATCTAGTTAAGGATATTGACCTTGGTAGGAGTCTATGAAGAATGTATAGTGTCTTGAGTCCCTATTCAGAGACTAGGCCTTGTTAGAAACTTCAATCCTATTATGAGTTACTTCAACCTTGTTATGAGTTGGTAGATCATATACAAATAGGTGCAAGAAGATCCCACTACCCTAAAATGTAACTATACAATTGAGTTCTTCAAGAGAGTAGATATAGATACAAAACTAGATCACTTGTTGTAATTTACAAATCTTTTGATTATCAGTTCTTCATACAAGGAGTGACTACACATATATCAGTTTTCTTTATATCTCACATCACATAACATTACTTTGCATTGCATCACATAACATCGCATCACATAGTACTTCATAATTCACATTTCAAACTAACTTTGCAATTGAAGTTCTTCACTTATACCAAACATATTAATAAATTCTTCCTTAGTTGGCTCACATATCATCCTTAGACTTGGTTCATCAAGAATTAATAATTGAAATAATTATTCAAGTTGTTTAACTCATTCTGTTGACATGCTTTGTTATGCACTGTGAAATAACTACATCAATATTTCCTTCATAACTTGAACTCAGTTGCTCGTACGGACATGCGCACTGGTATGCATCATTAATATGACATCATGCATCTATGGTTAACTACATAAGAGAATATTCCATGGGAATATTCTACTATCAACAAATCTTTTCATGTTGTTGTAACACTGTCCAATACTTAGATAATTTTCCTTCACAAATGATCATAATTGAACTGCAAAAAAAATGTTGCCATAAATGAAAACCACATAAATCACCTTATTTGATTGATTGGTCATATTTCCAACATTATGCACAATTTTTTTTTAATTCATTCAATCTTCACATTCTTCAAGAATTATAGGGCATGAGTTAACCCTTTCCTTTAAATAACTTTAAATTCATCCTTCAAGATTCCTTCATTGCATAACTTCTAATATGGTTCTTTGATCTCATAGTCTCTTACTTCTTTGATCTTACACATATTTCAAATCCTAACATCATGGATCATAATAACTTTGGGTAGTATCAATGATAGCATACCCATTAAATCTCCCTTTATTGCAATTTTTGGAATAACACGAGACTTTGGTGGAGGACAAGTGTCACTCTTCACTAGTTGAATTTTACTAACCTCTTGGATCATTCCAATAGTAGATGAAGCTTCCATATTCATTGTTAGGTTTTGAAGTCTCTTCTCTCTCCTTTGAATTACTTGACACAGTTTAGATCTTCACTTGTTCAAGCTTCTTGTCCAAATTGCTCTTGAAATCTTTTGCTAGTCACTCAAATTGTCAAATCTCTTTGTGCTTTTGAAATATGTATGCAAGGTATGAGATAATGTCTTCAAAATTTGATATATACTTTCTTTTGATTAATTTAGGATTTCCATTAATATTTTTTACTCGAGTAGGTGGAAACCAATTGTCTTGATCAATATTGGTGCCTTTCAACTAGGTCTTTTCTTTACAACTCATTCTCTTCCATGTCACTTAATCTCTATCATTTCACTCAGTTTCTATCATTTTACATAGTAGTGCCTAATCTCTATTGTAATACTCAATAAACAAAGATAATTTCACTGACTCTTTGTAACCCCTCCATATATCTATTCTTATGCTTCTTATGCATCTTTATATATGAAAATATGAAGTTTGGCACATTTCATGTAAGGAATTGATGTATGATATATCAATTAAATACATAGTTCCATACATACCTCTCTTTCTTAGTTTGAGATGACATGATCACCTTCTCCATTGGATTGGGTGAGCTCAACTCTATTTGCTCAATTATTTCTATCATCTACTCTATTTTTCTATTTTTGATTCATTTCCTTCTTAACTTGTTCAATTTCTACTTTACCTTTGCCTTTGTCTCTTGTTTGATTTTTTGAATAACTGAGTCCTGTAATCCTTGCTTAGATGTCCAAACTTGTGACATTTCAAACATGCATTGCTAGGTGCATAACCTTCCTCTGATTTGTCCAATAAGGTTTTGTCTTAGATATACATTCATATGCTCTATGCTCATACTTTTGACAACTATAGCAATATCCTTTAAATCTAGGTGTATTGGATGCATTCCTCATTCTTGACCTACACTCATGTATTTTAAGTCCTTGTTTCTTGCAGTAGAAATAGTAACTAGTGAAATTAGGTTTAGGATTTTGCATACCATGTTTGCTTCAAGAAATTTTTGCACTATGACCAATTTTTCCACAGTGATAGCATGTTGGTTTTTCCTTTGACTTTACATTCCCTTTCTCTCCATTCTTGGATGATTCTCCTTTCTTAGTGCATGAATGTCTTGAACCATCAGAACAACTACATGACTTCATAAGTTCTTCAAAGTATTTCATTACCTCTTTAGGTTTGTTGAATCTCTCCATAGATTTTTTGTTAACTTCAATCAATTCTTCAATATGTCCTTCTATGATTTGATATTTGTAATTTCTATATCCTTGTGACTCAATTCTTGATTTTCGAACATTAGTTGATTCATAATGTCCACTTGTGTGTTTGTGAGCTTTTGCACATATGATATCCTTTCTTTTAGCCTTGTAGCCATTACTCTCTTGTCTTCTTTAGCCATAGTATTGTGTTCTTCAACTTTCTTCTTTTGTTCAATCACTTCACATAATCTTACTGATTGGATTTCATGTTCTCTTTTTAGTCCTCTTATTTCTTCATTTAGGAACTTGTTCTTTTCAAGTAGATCTATAGATTCTTTGTCATTTGGATTAATTGATTCAAAAAGTCCTTCAAGCTCAAATTCTTCATAAGAAAATTGTTTTATCTGGATGGCCAATTCCTTTATCCTTTTTAGGAAATCCTTCAGATCTTGTCTTTCTTTCTCAAGTTTTTTTAGTATGAGTTGGATGTCAATCACCTAATTGTTAATAACCTTATCTAGTTTAAAAGCCTCCATCTCCAAGAAATTAAGCTTCTCTCAAAGAACCAATGCTCTGATACCAATTTTTTTATTGATAGAGGTATAAATAATATAACAAGCTACTAAGAGCAGGGGCGAGGGGGGGGGGGGGGGGGGGGGGGGGGGGGGGGGGGGGGGGGGGGGGGGGGCGCAGGGGTGAATCATAATCTTAAGCACTTTTACTTTTCACCAATTCATTCAATCATTCACTAGTTAACTTGTGCATGTAAAACTTGTACTAATAAACTTGTTGTAACATGTAAACCTAATCTATCACATGCATGAAAATATACACATAACACAATATTTGTTACCTAGAAACCCTCCAAGGTGAAGTTAAAATTGGGGTAGGGGTGACACCCACAAATCTTCACTATTGCAGTAATAAAGTTAACCTTTTAGGGTTACAATATTTGATCATAAAATATGATCTACCCTGTGTGGGTTCTACCTTGTTAAAATCTTAAGAGACTAGGTCTCACCTTGCTAAAGGATTTTACACTTACAATAAAGTAAGGACTCTATTAGGATATTTACAAATATTTGTTAAGACCACTCTATTAAGATATTTACCCTGATTCAAGTCAGTTAGAACTGATTCAGTACCTAACTCTCAATATTCTATGTAAGATGATTTTGAGTCTTCTCCTTGCTAATTGATCCTCTCCTCTAATATGATAATACTTTTCTTTCTCGTCACTACTCTATTTAGTTCACTTACTCTATTAAGAGATAACAAAACACTTTCACTAACTTCTAATTTGATCTCAATCTTTCACTTTGTTACTCGTATATTACTCCTTATTTGCATGTATACTCTTGTCATCTCCATATTTCATACCACACAATCTAGGTTAAGATATTCTCTATTTAAAGAGTTTCATAAAGAGTTTTTGATGCTTCTATAATAGTCTCTTCATTTGAATCATTGATCACAAAACATAGGGATCTGTAATCCATGTCATTCACACGTAAAACTCTCTATAACAACCTCTACATACATTAAATGTTCCTTCCATGTCAACTTGGAAAATGATTTACCTCAAAATATATTAAATTCCTAACTTTCATGTAGACTCTTCATTGCTTGGCCTTTACTATTTTTTGATACTCAGCATTGTTGTTGCTTGGTCTATATTGTGCAGAGCACATACTATGTAGCTTGGCACTTAGTATGCTTAAAATTGCTCAATCCATGTTGAGCTTGACTTGTATAGAAAATACTTGGTGACCATACACTTACTTGGCTCCTATAGAGCTTAGTACATACTTATGTACATGATTTGGCCTATATAGAGTATCTCGGTCACACTGATGACCATCTGACTTTGCCTTGTAAATGACAAGTGTTTGACACTAATAGACAATAATAATTAGATATAAAAACAAAGATTACCCAATCCAATGGAGAAGGTGATCACACCACTTCAAACACATCAATAAAGGTATGTAAGGAAATGTATATATTTTTGATTTATGGACAAGTAAACTAGATACTAAGAGGGGGTGAATTGGGATCTATACCATTCTATAACTTTTTACAAATTCATTTATATGCAATAATAGTTTATGCATGCAATACAATAAATGTAAACTCATTGTAACATACAAAAAAAATCAATCACATGCATGAAAGTTATAATACATAACACAATATTTTTTACCCATAAACCCTCCAATGTGAAGGTAAAACTAGGGTGGAGATGACACCCACAAATCTTCACTACTACAGTAATAAAGTTAACTAATTAAGGTTACAATGTTTGACAATAACACATGGTCTACCCTATGAGGATTCTATCCTATTAAAGACTTAATAAATAGTTAGGTAACACCTTATTAGAGGATTTGACACTTACAACTAAGTAAGGACTCTGTTAGGAGGTTTACAAAGATTTGTTAAGACCACTATGTTAAGAGATTTACCTCGATTCAAGTCTGTTAAAAATAACTCAATATCTGACTCCCAATATTCTTTGCAAATTGGTTTTGAGTCTTCTCCTTACTAACTAATCCTCTTTTCTGATCTAATAACTCTTGTCTTTCCCTTTCACTTGCACTACTTATGAATAGGTCACTTGTTCTATTAGATGATAACAAAACCCTTGAATGAATTCTGTTCTTCTCTCTCTAATCTTCACATACACACTCATAGCCACTTTCTTATCTCTCACATCCTCGTGGTCTAGGTCAAGATTAGCACTTTAAAAAGATTCCATGAGGATTCTTCTAGATTGTTCCATTTTTTTCCTCTTCATCCTGATCGTTGAACAAACACATGTGGATATGTGATCCATGTCATATAAATGTTCTATAAAAACCTCAACAAGTACTAAATGTTCTATAAAGACCTCTTCAAAAATTAAATAATCCTTCCAAGTCAGCCTGATAGTCATTTTTCCTAAAACTCTATTCCATTCCTGACTTTTGTGAAAATGGTGTTTCTCATCCTCTACTATTACTAGAGCTTGGTAGATGATTTTTCTTGGCCTTTATTAACTTCCTAATGCTCAACATATACTATGCTCGACATACTATATCACTCAGTACTTATATACTTATAATTTTTCTTGATCTTTGATAACTTGCTTGATCGTTGAATGAGCTTAGTCCATATATAAAATTTCTCTGCGATCATACTATACTCAACTTCTATAGAATTACTTGGTACATACGTTCTTATGTACATGACTCGACCTATGTAGAGTAGCTCAATCATAGTGATGACTGTTTGACTTTGCCTTGTAAATGACTAAGTGATTGACACTAATAGACAATAGAGTTAGAGAAACCAACAATCTCCCCCTTTGACATTAGTGGAAAAAATAGTTTGTGATATCAATATAAAAACTAATGATCTCTCCCCCTAAGTCTTATGACTTGTGAAAAAAAATACAAAAATTCATGTAGCCTTTACTCAATATTACTTGTACATGATACTTCCTTTGTCATTTCATCCTTGTATGTATATATTTCCCCCTTATTTTTGAACACTTAATGTCATTGTGGTTGGGGTTGAAAAAATTGAAGTAATCCATATGTTTTAATGAATTCCTTGTGAACTCTAATAATCATGGCTAGTGCATGATTCCATGTGGTCCTTGCTACCTCAAAAATTTGATTCTACAGTTGTTGTCTTGCAGCTAAATCTATTAAACTCTCGGCCACTGATAGGTTATGATCTTTTGAGATAAGATCTTGGGTTGTTTTCAATTTTTTTTGCATGACCTCTAAATGAGGTATCATCATTTCCTAAATTGAGATCAATTTGGACCTCATGGTGTTGTTATTTTCCTAAAGCTCAACCATTTTACCTTGAGCATTCAGTAGGATACTATAATGATCAATTCTAGATCCTGCTAATTCTAAGATAGTACTATTGGATGCCTTCATCTCAGCCTAAGTCCTATCTACCTATGCCTGAATAGTATATGTGAATCTTGGAACATCTAAAAAATTGTGTATACCTATTGTATACTATGTATGATATCCATCATTATATGTGCTTTACCTTGTAATAACACCTTTTTCTCAGCTATTGTTATGAAAACTTTATCCATAACCTGGGTCTAAACTCTTCTTGCTGACCAATCCATCAATTTATAATTGGATTCAAATTTTAATGTACTAACTTGATCAGTGATATGTAAAAGTTGATACATAAAAGATATCTCTTCTGTTGGATACAATTGTTAATTGAATGTTGTCTTTGATTTTACAAAAATGTCATATCAGTCATTAGTTAGCTTCTATCGAGCTCACAAGGCTAGCAAAGGAAAGTTAGCTTCTACCAAGCTCACTTGATCAACAAAGAAAAGATAGCTTCTATCGAGCTCACTCGGTCAGCAAAGGAAAGTTAGCTTCTATTGAGCTCACTGGGTTAGCAAAGGAAAGTTAGCTTCTACTGAGCTCACTCAGTCAGCAAACAAAAGTTAGCTTCTACTAAGCTCACTCAGTCAGCAAAGAAATGTTAGCTTCTATTGAGCTCACTCGGTCAGCAAAGAAAAGTTAGCTTCTACCGAGCTCACTCGGTCATCGAAGGAAATATGGTGGGAAATTAACTTCCACTGAGCTCACTATGATAGCAAAGGAAAGTCAGTGCTCACTGAGTTCACTCGGTCTCCAAAGGACTTTTGCAAGATTTTGCAATGTTTACCAAGCTTCACTTGGTTAACACTAGAAAACCATTCTGAAAAAGTGGTTACCGAGCCTGGTCGACTACCAAAGGATTTTATTGTTTTGATATTAAGTTTAATTGATTCATATGGTCGACTAATGTAATGATTTTTAGTTATTGGAACCTATATTTAAGTTGACTTGTTAAATCTGAAAGGTATATATATAGATACTCAAGTTGTGAATAAGTGTGTGTGTGTATGAGAATATATGGAGAAGGTTGGAATAAGCGAATTGAGAAAATTTTGATAAAGGATTAGATATCCTAGAGGAGCTGCAAAGTTGTATTCAATTAGCAAGGATCCAGTAAAGGAGAACAGAGATCTATACTTAGCAAAAGATAAGTTGCATATCATTTAGGTCAATTCATTGTTGCTTTCTAACCATTGTAGCAATGACTTCAAATCTCTTAATAGAGTTGGTTTAACAACCACTTTGTAAATCCTCTAACAAGGTGACAGTTCAGTTGAATTGTTTTAAAGACCTCTAACCAGGCCTCTCCTAATAGGGTGATTAAATCCTCTAACAAGTTCACACCTAACAGTGTGTATTGTAACCTTTAACAAGGTTGGCTCCTAATAGGGCTCACTTCAGAAGAGTGAAAATTGGTGACTAGTTACTTAGTGGTTTTTCCCATATTGGGTTTCCACGTTAAATATGGTGTCTCTTGTGTTAATTTAGTTAATCTTTGCATGCATATTAATTCCTCCAAATGCTAGATGAACAGTAACTAGTTAACTTACTGAGTTAAAGTATTTCTACACTATTTACGGAGTATCAGCAGTAAATAAGCATTTTAGACATCTAAGGGATTTTTGGACTTGTTTTTGTGGTAATTGATTCACCCCTCCCCTCTCAGTTACTTCATCTATATTTCCAACACTCTTCATCTACATTATGTATATCAAAAGATTCAACAAAAATATGTTTTACATCTTGTATGTTTGTTGTTGCTTTAGCTCTCTTCTACATTCTTCTTGTTTCTTTTTCTTTTTCAAAATTTCTTGTAGAAATTTTTTTTGTTGCAAGGTGAGATTTTCTAGATCAAATTGTGGCATCTCAATATGTTATTCTAGACTAACTTCACTATTTGATGACATATCCTTTATTTTGTTTTTCTTCCTTTTCAATGAAGGGGTGTTGATGCAATGTAATGCTTGAGGAGTAGGTGAAGGGGTATCATCACTCAATCTTTCTTGTGCATTTGTGCTTGCGACAATAATAGTAGCACTCTGTTCAGCCTTATTTGATTCTTCATTTCTCTCAATCTGAGGTGTTGAAATAGTATTATCATTTTCATTAGCTTCTTTATCTTCTTCATCTTCTTCTTCATTGGTAAGCCTTGATTGCTTGGCTTCTAAAGTGTCAGGGGAGTCGACATGTATAGGAGACATGTTGTCTTAAGGACTAGACACACCTAAACTTTCTCCACTACTATGCTCATCATCAATATTCATAGTTTCTACCTTCTTAGTTCCTGAAAATGTTTTTCCACAACAATTCACTCTGATGTTGTACAAATTTCCTCTTCATTTTTTAGTATAAAAAATGTTCTATATTTAGGAACAAATCTGCTCCTATGTTGTTTAAAAAATGTATCCTTTTGTTCTTGTGTCAGATTAGGCATAACTCTGACTAGTGTGTTAGTTCTTATCTAATTTTCTATTACTTTAGCTTGCTGCCATTTCCTCTCTAATCTATCATATAGATCCTTGGGTATCTTCTTTTCTATTGCACTAGTAGCTAGTTTTTTATTTGCATTCATTTATGTCATAGCTTCCTCAATTTTATTTTTATCATCATTATATAGTGTGTCATATTTTACATGTTTGAAACTAGATAAACCTATAGATCTCCTTAGGCTATCACATACCTCTTCAATAGTCTTGATCTATCTGATAGGTGGTCCTCTGACAAATCTTCTTCTCATGGTTTGAGGTTCACTTGAATCAGTTTACTCGACTACTTTCTTCTTCATAGATTTCTTAGCAATAGAAGCTTCCCCGGTCCTTGGATTTTTTGGTGGTGGAGGTGTTGTTGCCTTCTTCTTCTTTGATCCTTGATCCTTCTTGCTCTATGGCATGACACCAACTAGGGCTTTACCCTTATCAGCTTTTTCCTCTTCAGGTTCTTCTTCCTCATCACCACTATCTTATTCTTTGTCTTCACCAAGACCTTAAGTCAATTGCAATGGTTCTTTACCCTTGCCTAAGGTGCCTAATTTTTCTTCTAGGTCTTTGATCATATTCTTTATTTTCTTCTCTTTGGAAGCTATCTTGACCTTCACTTCTATTCTTGTCTTTGCTTCTTCATATCTCCCAAACGGTTTTGCCTTGACATTTATCTCTTCTTTTAGTAATGCATCAATATTTGAACTAACATCATCACTCTATTTCATATCCAAAACTTTGTATCCATGCCTTCCTTGGCTTTACTACTTGCACAAATGTGTTGTCTGTATCAACAAGAAAACATATGTTATTTTAGTATTTTGTGACCAATTCCTTTGGAATTCTCATCCATCTTTTTTATTTTTATCTTCAATTCATCAAAGTATGTATTCATTGCATTTTCAGAATTGTCTCATAATTGAGTAATAAACTCATGGATTTGTCTTGTTATAGGTTTTTCTTGTTCCCATACAACATCTCCTATGTCAACAAAATACTTCTGAATATAACAGAATGTAGAAATGATTAGGGAATTGAACTTACACATTGAATTCTTTGCTTTTCAAATTGATGATAGGTTTCCTACCAATTATAACATTTGCAACTTGGCAAGATCATACTCATGATATTTTATTACAATCTTCCACGCTTGGTCCACAACCATACTTGACACACTATTCAATCTACTTGATTGATAGAATCTGTGAGCAATGATTCTCACTAAAAAAGTTATAAGTGGATCAGAAATGCTTGTAATTGATAGACCTTTTCCATTCCACTTGGCTCCTATATTAGCCTCAAATTCTCCTCTTCTCAAGCATCACATGGTTTTCTTTCTATCTAGGGTTGGATAACCAGTAACCCTATGCATTATTTTCTTCATAATTTTAGCTGGTCCATTTGGTAGCTAGTACTTCATATCATGTATTCTACATTAAAAAACTTTAATCCATTCTATTCTATATTTCCTTGGAAATTCTAGGGCTTGAGTTAACTCTTTCCTTTAGAGTTCCTTCATCACATAGCTTCTCATAAGCTTCCTTGATCTCATAATCTACTACATCTCTAATTTTTCACATGTAGCAACTTCTGACATCATGAATCATGATGACCTTAGGTGGTATCGATGATAACACACTCATTGAGTCTCCTTTAATAATAATTTCTAGAATATCACAAAATTTAGGTGGAGGACAAGTGTCACTCATCATCAATTGAATTTTACTAACCTTTTAGCTCATTCTAGTGGTCAATGAGGCTACCATGAATATAACTAGGGTTTGATGTATTTATTCTCTAGGTACTTGACACTTGATCATGCTCTTTGTTTAAGTTTCTTGTTCAATTCGCTCCTTGAGATCTTTTTTTGATGCTTTGCATTTGCTTACTTTTGATTGCTCGACCACTCTTTGAAAATTTGGATACAAGGTATGAAGTAATGTATTAAAAATCTATAATACACCTCATATTTTGATCAATTAGGTTTTCCATAAGGGTTATGTCCTTTTTTTGAGTGGAAGTCAATTAATACAATAGCTTGGTCTCTTCCATAGCCTTCAATCTCTATTGAAGTGCTTGGTCTACATTACAAATACTTGGTCAACACAAGCAATATACTAATACTTGACAACCTTTTACAAACTTTGTTCTCATGCATCTTAAATATGCATATATGAAATTTTGGCACACATAAATGTAAGGAACTAATGCATGATATATCATTTAGGTGTTCAGTTCCATACATACCTCTTTTGCTCAATTAGAGATGACATGATCACCATCTCCATTGGATTAGGTGACCTCAGCTCCATTAGCTCCACTATTTCCATCTTCTGTTCTCTTTTTCCATTTTTGGTTCATTTCATTCCTCACTTTCTCAATATCTAGTTTTCATTTTCCTTTGTCCTTTATCTTATTTTCTAGATATACCTAAGTTCCTGCAATTCTTGCTTTAATGTCAAAACTTGTGACACTTGGAAAATTTATTGTTAGGTGCATAATTCTTCCTTCTCTGATTCAACCAATAGGGTTTTGTCTTAGATCTGCATTCAAATTCTCCATGTCCATATTTTTGATAGTTGTAGTAGTATCCTTCAAATATAGGTGTAGCAGGTGCATTCCACAATCTTGATCTACATTCATATATTTGATGACATCTTTTTGTAGTAAAAATCGTAACCAATGAACTTAGGTTTAGACTTTTGCATGCCACATTTTCTTTGATAGATATTTGCAGTATGACCAATTTTTCCACAATGGTAGCAAGTTGGTTACTTCTTTGGCTTTGCATTGTTCATTTCTCCATTCCTAGATGATTCTCATTTCTTAGTGCATGAATTTATTGACCCATTAGAATAATTTTATGACTTCATAGATTATTCAAAATACTTCATTACTTCCTTTGGTTGGTCAAATTTCTCCAGAGATTCCTTTCCATTCTTTAGTTCAATCTTCAATATCTCATTGTGTGATTTTAAATTTGAAATATCCATGTCCTTGTGATTTAGTTTTTGATGTGTACTCATTAGTTGATTCATCAAATCCATTTTTGTACTCATGAGTTTCTGCACATTTGATATTCTTTCCTCTAGTCTGGTAACCATTACCCTCTTGTCATATTCTTTTATAGTTTTGTCTTCTTCAGCTTTCTTTCTTTGTTTAATCACTTCACATAGTCTTACTAATTAGATTTCATGTTATCCTTTCAGTGCCCTTATCTCTTCACTGAGGGGTTTTTTCTTTTCAAGAAGATTAGCAAATGCTTTGTCATTAGGATTGATTGGTTCAAATAGTCCTTCAGTTTCAAATTATTCATAAGAGAAATTCTTTATCTAGATGGCTATTTCCTTTCTCCTTTTTAGGGAATATTTCATATCTTATCTTTCATGTTCTAGTTTATGTAGTGTGAGTTGGATGTTCATCACTTGATTGTCAATAGTTTTATCTAGTTTGAAAGCCTCCATCTTCCAAGACCTAATCTCCAAGCCTTTAAGCTTCCTTTTGGAGAACCAGTGCTCTGATACCAATTTTTATTTATGGAGGAGTAAACTAGAAATTGAGAGGGGGGATTGGGGTGAATCAAGATCTATAACATTCAATAACATTTTACAAATTCATCCATATCCAATAATAACTTATCCATGTAACACAATAAATGTAAACTTGTTGTAACATGTAAATCAAATCAATCAAATGCAAGAGAGTAGTAACACATAACACAATATTTTTTACCCATAAACCCTCCAAGGTGAAGGTAAAACTAGAGTGGGGATGACACCCACAAATCTTCACTACTATAGTGTTAAAGTTAACCAGTTAAGGTTACACTATTCGACCATAACGCATGATCTACCTAGTGAGGAGTCTATCTTTTTAAAGACTTAAGAAATTGTTAGGTTCCACATTGTTAGAGGATTTGACACTTAAAACTAAGGACACTGTTGGGAGATTTACCTTGATTCAAGTTTGTTAAAACTAACTCAATACTTGATTCCCAATTTTCTCTACAAGCTACTTTTAAGTCTTCTCCTTACTAACTGATCCTCCTCTTTGATATGATAACTCTCTTCTTTCCCTTTCACTTTCATTACTTATGAATAGGTGACTTGTTCTATTAGATGATAATAGAATCCTGGAATGACTTGTGATCTTTACATGCATGCTCATGACCACTTTCTCAGCTCTCACATCCTCATGATCTAGGTCAAGATTTGCACTTTTAAAGATTCCATAAAGATTCTTCTAGATGGTTCCATGTTTTGCCTCTTCATCATGATCATTGAACAAGCACATGCAGATATGTGATCCACATCATGTAAATATTCTGTAACAACCTCAATAAGTACTAAATCTTCTATAACAACCTCTTGAAAACTTAAATAATTCTTCCAATTCAACCTGATAGTCATTCTGCCTAAAACTCTATTCCATTCCTGACTTTTGTGAAAATTGTGTTGCTCGGCCTCTACTGTTATTGGTGCTTGGTAGATGATGTTGCTTGGCCTTTATTAACTTCTTGATGCTTGACATATACTATGTTTGATACATACTATATCACTCAGTACTTATATACTCAGAATTTTTCTTGTTCGTTGAATGAGCTTGGTCCATATAGAAAATTTCTCCATGACCATACTTTTCTTGGCTTCTATATAATTAATTTTTGTGTACATATTATCTAATGTACATGACTCTCCCTATGTAGAGTATCTCGATCGTAGTGACAACCATCTAACTTTGCCTTGTAAATGACTAAGTGATTGACACTAATAGACAATAATGGTTAGAGATACCAATATACTTAGTGATTTATCTTACATCAATTCCTAACATAAATGTGTAAAAGTTCATATCTATATGAGAAAAGATGCAATAGAACAAATCTATGGAAAGAATAGTGCAAAAGAATCATTTATATTTTGAGTGTTGAATATCAATAAAATTGTCTATTTTGACTGAGAATTGCAAGATGGACCATGTACCCCAAATGTCAAATTGATGTATAGGACAAGTTATATGGAATTGATAGAGTTGTGTAATGGAGACCAAGTTCAAATTTTTTTTAGTAAAGATCAATACATTTGGATTCCACCTAATGGAGGATACACCATTAATGAAGACCCTAACTTCAATGAATAGAGGTATATATGAAGAATGTGAAGGTATTTTACACACCTTACATTCATATTTTGAGAGCACAAAGTGATTTGGGCAATAAGTGAAGCAACTTGAAAGGCGATTGGAAGAAAATTAGCAGTCAAAGATGGTCTACTATTAATCTTCAGTT
Source organism: Cupressus sempervirens (assembly GCA_028749045.1). Taxonomy (NCBI): domain Eukaryota; kingdom Viridiplantae; phylum Streptophyta; class Pinopsida; order Cupressales; family Cupressaceae; genus Cupressus; species Cupressus sempervirens. The sequence continues at coordinate 240,290,844 of CM053784.1, read as the reverse complement.
GTGTCAAGTTGTTTAGAAAGAAATTTTTTAGAATCCTAACATGAGAAAGTGGCATCTTCATCATCTGTAACAAAGAATCAATAAGAAGAGGTAAGAAATATTCAATTAGTGAAGAGTGAGACTTGTCCTTCACCTAAGTTTCATGCTATACCTAAAGTTATCATGAAAGGAGATTCAATGGGTGTGTTATTGTCGATACCACCTAAAGTTATTATGATTCATGATGTGAGGAGTTTTTACATGTGAAAAATTAGTAAAATTGGAGATTATGAAATTTGTGTGGCATATGAGAAATTGTTTGATGAAGAAATACTAGAGGATGAGTTCAAAATTTTGAGAGGAAAGGGTTAACACATGCCCTAGATTTTCCAAGGAAATTGAAAATTGAATGAATTAAATTCATTCTAAGAAGAATTTATGACATGGAATTATGATTTGCAAATAGACTAGTAAAGATTAGAAAGAAGGTCATTCATGCTAGTACTAGTTACCCTACATTTGACAAGAAGAAGACAATGTGGTGCCAAACTAAAGAAGCTATAGAGGAATATACCAAAGCCAAGTGGAATGGACACAAGTTGTCCACTTCCAACATCATTGATTCATTAATCAAATTTGTAGTGATAGCAATCTCTCATAAGTTTTATCAGTCAAGCCAATTGAATAGTTTACCATGTATGGCAGTTGATTAGGCATGGAAGATTGTGATGAAGGATCATGAATATAATCTTGTTGAGTTGTAAGAATTTCAACTAGCAAAGAACCTAACATCAAATAGGAAGGCAAATAACTCAATGTGTAAGTTTAGATCATTGGTTATGTGTATTTTGTTTTACCCTCAGAATTATTTCCTACTATTGTAAATATTGTATGGGAGAGAGACAACCTTGTTGCAAGGAAGATTAGTGAGTATACAACATAGTTGGGAGAAGATTTTGAGGATATTCTAGATGGATATTTTGAAGAGTTCAAATTGAAGATGAGAAAGAGACTGGGGATTCTAGCATCATTATTTATGAAGCATTATAATGACATTTGTTTTCTAGTTGATATAGACAATACATTTGTTTAGGCAGTTAAGCTGAGCAAAGCCTAGCTTAATCCCTTTGGTTATAAAATTGAAGTTGATGATGTAAGTGAAATTTTTGTTGCACTAATGAAGGAAGAAAATGATGCAAAGGTAGAGCCGTTTGGAAAATTTGAAAAAGAAAAGTCTAGAATAACTATTGATATCAAGATTGCTTCTACATACAAGAAGAGAATGAAGATGATTGAAGACCTAGAAGAAAAGATAGGCAAACAAAAAAATGGTAAAGGACCTTTGATGCTAACACAAGGTCTTGGAGAAGATGAAGAAAATGGAAATGATGATAAGGAAGAAGAAGAAAGCATAGATAAATAGGGTAAATCCCTAGCACTAATCACCCCACCAACAAAGAAGGCTAAAATCATGAAATCCACTAAGCCTATGGCAAGGAAGGTTACAAATAAGATGGCAACTAAGCCCATCTCTCCTCCTACACCACAAGGACTTAGGACCAGGGAAGAAACAATAGTAAATGTTGAGTCACCAATCAAGAAAGGAGTGGTTAAAATCACCAAACCTAGTGGCACAAGTGCAAAGAAGAGGAAAGCACCAGCCACTATGAGCTAGAAAAAGAGAAGAAGGCTAGTAAAACATAAATACATTGAAGATGAAGATGTAGAGAGGAACAAGTCTAATGAAACTAGACATCACCAAGTCATTGTACCTACCAAGCCAATAAATATTGATGAGGTATGTGCCAACATCAGAAACTCTATAGGTCTATCTAGATTTAGGTATGTGAAGTTTGATACATTAAATAATGATGATAGATAAAAGGTAGAGGAGGCCATGATAGATATGATGGATAATAATAAATTTTCTCCTAATGAATTGGAAAAGAAGATTCCAAATGATTTGTATAGTAGACTAGATAGAAAGTGGCAACATGCATCAGAATTAGAGAAGGCACATTGGCCAATATTATGCGTAAATTGTCAAATAAGTAGAAGACGCCATTTTTGGAGAAGTATAAGAAATGATTGACTCCTAAATTAAGAATGTTTATGATTCTATAGAATAATATTGAGGTTATTATATAGCAAAATGAATTATTATGGAAGATTATTTTTGGGTTAATCACAAAAGGAGATGAATAGGAGAAAATAGTGGATATAGTAACCATGGAGGATGATCAAAGTGATGGAGGAAGTTCAGGTGTGTCAAGCCCATAAGGAAATGTATCACCTATTCATGCCACCACACTTGACACTCCCATTAATGAAAAAAAGAAGACCTTAGAAGTTGAGGAACAAGAAAGGGAGAAGCAAGAACAAGAGGAACTAGAAAAGGAAACCAATGTAGAAGTTTCTACTGTAGGTCTTATAGGACCACATGTCTCAAAAGCTCAGCATGAGGGAGATAAGGATACTAGACAAGAAAAATAAACATAAAAAGAGAATGTAGTGTTGGGTGTTATCATTGATATTTCAAGAATTGAAGTACAAGAAAGATCGAGTGGTGATACCCCATCACCTAGTCTTACACTAGCAGTACTGAGAAATAACACTCCTATGAAAAATAAAGGAAAGAATAAACATGATAGCTCTCTAGAAAATATTGTTATTCTAGATGAAATAATTGATATGCCAAAATGGGATCTACGCTACATTCTTGCAAGAAAGAAAAAGCAAAAAGAGATGAAAAGAGAATTGCAATAGAAACAAGATATAAAGGACGTATGCTTTTCTTTTGATATTTTGATTGATGAACAAGATCCCATTATCTCTTAGTTGGTAAAAATTGTTGAAAAAGTCAACACTGAAGATATTGAGGCAAATGAAAAACTAATGGCATGGTCTAAGAAGAAATTTGAGAAGAGAGTGTTGGAGAAATTTAATACTGCTATTGCAATAAGAAAAGTTGAGCTATAGACACTTGTACATAATTTTGAGGAACTTGTGAAGAAAGTTCAAGATCTTTACAACATAATTTGTGATGTGCAAAGGTTTACAAATTTATTTTAGTAAAAGATACAAAGGATTTAAGCTAACATGAAGCAATCAAGTTGTTCTATCTCTCAACCAACTAAATCAAGCTCAATGCATTATAAAAGATTATTGTTTGTGCAAGGAATATTGGTCAATCCACAAATAGTAGATAGTAGAATGAGGGCCAAACTAATATCTATTCAGTCAATCTTAATACCTCATTTGGAGGTTATACAATGAGAGCTAATATCAACAAAGGATCTAGTGCAAAGAGATCATAATCTTTCAATTTCTAAAAGCTTAATTGACTTAGCACCAAATCTAGAGTTGAAGATTCATGTTTTGGAATAAAAAAGAACCACATGGGATCATGCCCTTTCCATGATCAATAAAATTAATAAACCATTCATTGATAAATATTGTTTGATTCCACCCTTACAATCCCAATAGAAAACACCCCAACAATAGACATAAGTGTCAAAAACAAGGAGGAATGATGAAGAATAATGTAGAATGATTGATATATAAGGAAAAACAAGGGGGAAATGAAGTGAAACGATCAAGGGGGAATGATGAGTTTCATATATTAGATAGAAAAAAAGTACACAAGGTATGACAAAACTACAATTAGACTGATTTGAGTAATGTAAAGTATGTATTGTATATTGTATTGTAAAGAAAACGTTTTGAAGTTCTATAAGAATCGAGTCATAGGCTTAGTGGGAGTACTCTTATTATTTTACTATAAATTTTTAATCATGAAAAATTATTTTTTCCACTAATGTCAGAGGGGGATATTGTTGGTATCTCTAAGTCTTGTTGTTTATTGGTGTCAAACATTTGGCTATATATAAGGCAGAGTCAGTCAATCATCACTAGAATCGAGCTACTCTATATAGGTTGAGTCATGTAAAGACTTGTAAATAATAATGTATATGTTGATCTCTATAGGAATTGAGCAAGTATTTGGTCTTGGAGTACTTTCAGTATAAGCCAATCCTAGTGAATTTTGAGAAGACAGAGCACATTGCTGTCAAGTTTTATAGAAGGAGCCAACTATAGTTAAGTTTGAGCAACAAAACGAAGAACAATTATGATAGAGCATCAGAGAAAGTGAGTGCCAAGTAACATAGAGAGAACATAAAAGTTTGGAATTATACAAAATTTAATGTAGACCATTTTGAGCCAACATGAACATGCCATTTAATGATCATAGAGTTTGTTATAGAGGTTGTTACATGTTCTGATGTGGATCACTAATCCCTATGAGGAAAGAACAAACAATTAGATGAAGATGAAAAAAGGAAAGTATTGAGAAGACTCTAAAAATGTATTTAAATATGTAGATCAAAACCTTATTTTTAATAAGTATGGAGTAAGCTATCACAAAAGATATTATGAAGTGTGTGAAGGAAGTGAATTATTATGTGAAGGAGCTAAGTTTTGGATGTTGCATGTGAAAGTTGTGAAGAACAACATCTAGCAACCTAATGAAGCAGTGAAGGACTAAGAAAAGCTATATTAGATTGGAGATCGCATCAAATATTGGAAGGAGGAGATGTTTAATTAGAAATTATAAGTGTGGATAGAAGGATCAAGTAATAAGTTGGTTTTAACAGATTGAATTAAGGAAAATCTCTTAATAGGTTGGTTTTAAAGGACCTTTGTAAATCTCCTAAAAGAGTCCTTACTTCATTGTAAGTGTAAAATCCTTTAATCAAGGTAAGACCTACCATTATTAAAAGCTTTTAATAGAGAAGACCCCTCATAGGGTAGATCATCATAAGTGATCAAAATTGTAACCCTAATAGGTTAACTTTGTTACTGTAGTAGTGAAGATTTGTGGGTGTCATCCCCACCCCAATTTTACCTTCACCTCAAAGGAACATTTCTAGGTAACCAAATATTTTTTGTTGTGTGTTTACATTTCATGGATGTGATTGATAGTTGGATCTATTTCATTATTTAATATTCCAATTTGTGTTATGCATAAACTAGATATGAGATGGTTAATTTGGTGAATGCAGTAAATTTGTTTTGAGGGATAAAAGTATTATAGATTCTGATTCACCCCGCCCCCCTCAATATATTAGTTTCCCAATTGAACCTCCAATAGATAGTTAAATTATTTTATGTTTATATGTTGATAATATTCTTGTAGATGGGTTTAACATGGATCACATTAAGGGGTTGAAATGATAGTTAGTACATTCATTTTCTATGAAGGATTTGGGGGCAGCAAAAAAATCTTTGATATGAAGATTTGCAGAGATAAGAAAAACATAAAATTGACTTTATCTCTGGCTAATTATATTAGAAGGTGTTACAATGTTTCTCTATGGGGAATGCTAAAGCTGTTAGCACACCTTTACCTTATCATTTAAAATTGACTTAGGAGATGTGTCCAAAGACAGAGGAAGAGGAGGAAAAAATATTTAAGGTACCCTATGCTTTAGCTATAAGAAGTTTGATGTATATTATGGTATGTACTAGGCCAAATATTGCACATGTAGTGGGAGTTGTTAGAAGGTCTGAGTCATTCTAGAATTGAACATTGGAATGTAGTCAAATGGATTCTCAAATATCTGAGAGGAACATCCAGTCAATATTTACATTTTTGGGGGCTCTAATACTAATTTGCAAGGCTATGTTGACTTAGATTTGGTAGGGGATCTTGATATCAAATGGAGTACTATAGGTTATGTATTTACTATTGGTGGGGTATAAATGAGGTTACAGAAGGTGAATGATTTGTCCACTATAGAGGTAGATTATGTTGTTTCTATAGAGCTAGCTAAGGAGATGATATGGCTTAAATAGGGATAATTATTTATTTATAAATAGTAAAAGTTTCATTCATCTTGTCAATAATTATACTCTATATTCAAAGACAAAACACATTCAGTTGTGGTACCATTTCATTTAATCAATTCTGGATGATGGATAGTTAAAGTTGGAGAAAATATAGGTAGATGATTATCTAGTAGATATGTTTACCAAGGTAGTGACAGGGGAAAAGTTGACCTCCTCTTTAGCTTTTGTTGGTTTTCTAGACTAAACATAATAGAGGAACAACTGATTCCAGGGTGGTTTGATCTACTGGGAGCCTTAGGGAATAGTGACATTGCTACAGGATCAGTCTCCAAGTGAGAGATTGTTGTCTAGTGTGGAGCCTAATCACTCCCCAACTGTGAGATTGTTAGTTTGTGGTGACTAATCAAGGAAGTCATGTACATAGTCCATAATTCCTCAAAAAATTTCAAGGTTGGATCAGTCCCGGAGCAGAGATTTAGGGGTTATTTTATTAGCTTTTTTGGGTTGACATGTTATAACTAATTTTAACCCTCTAACAACAAAAATAATTTTATAAAATGACATAGGGTTAGGGATTTTTTTCATAAGGTGTGATGCAATAGTTTCTTTTTGCGATGGTATCGAGCTATAAGGAATTAAAAATTGCAATCAAGTTGTAATCATTGGATAATAAAATATTAGAGTCATTGTTGGTGGATGTAGCCCAGGGGTTGGGTGAACCGTGTTAAATCTTTGTGTCTTGTGTTCTATTCTATGTGAATTATCTTTTTCTCATATTGGTTATATTTAAATGTAATTTATATAACAAGAAATGAATTCATTATTTGGGTATGTGCAGGATCATGGTATACTAAACTAGGCCTTAGTGGTTATGAATTATTAGTAAATCGAGGTTAGTCAATTTGAAGTGAAATTTTTAACTAGTTATGAACCTTATATCAAAAAGTTGTAGTAATACAATATGTAGAAAATTGAATGCAAGTTCTAAAGTACTGGCCCTTTTCTGGAAAAAATAAATTAATTTGATTGTTCAAAATTTTGGATTTCAATGCAATAGTACAAAAAATTTAGGAGAATAATAAGAAGTGTATGTCTAGCTATTTTAATCACAATCAATTAATACTACTTTTTTATAAGACTCTAATTATAATAATCAGACTCATGCACGAATGCAACACATATTCTTTTTGTAATTTTATTACAAATGTATAATTAAATGTTAAAAAAACATTACACTAGTTTTAGAATAAAAAGAAATCTCATGTTTGAAAAATTTGATTCATTCAAAAATTTAAAAAAATTAAAATACACTTCCCCTAGTAGACAAAGCATATAATGAAATGCATCTTTCATATTTTAAAAAGGTTGTACTATTTGAAAGTTATAGAATTTTTTTAATCATTGTATGTACTTTATAGGTACTCCATTAGAATATAATTAATAATTACTTAATGAACTTGCATTTTGATAGAAATTATACCAATTGAAAGTTGAGAATGTCCTTAAGAAACCCTTTTTGTTCTTTCAAACTTTGGTAAAAAAAATTTCAACAAATACGCCCTTGAAGAATGAAATGCATATGAAGCAGGCAAAAACACATTTTTGTGTCTTTTGGGCATTGACCATTGTTGTCAATTCAAAATATACACCCCATATTTAATTTCCAAAATTGTTACCCCCTTCTTTGTTTTCTAGAGTGAGAGACCCCATTCTCTACCACACAAGGCACCTATTCAGGCACCTCAATGAAAAAGGTTGCCGTCTGGATCTAGGTCAATCTAAATTCCCCAATTGGTCAATCTAGAATAGAGTCCAAAAGTTAGAAAAGTAAAAAATATTCAAGTTAAACAAAAAGGTGCACACATGCACACCACTGGAAGGTGTGCATCATGCACTCAAAAGAATAAGTCTTGAAGATGCACAAATGTGTACGTGTGCACGTGTATAGGTATAGAGATGTATTTAACACACCCTACAAGACCTCATGCCTATAAATACTAAGAGATCTATGCTTGTTTCTCACCTTTGCATTTTGGAGCACTCTAGATTTGTACCTATGTATCCTTAAGATGTCCACAGTTTTGCATCCCCTCCTCCAGCTTCAACAAAAAAAAGGTAAATATTGATGTGCATATGCACATGTGTACACTCTTTTAAGGTGCACATTGTGTGCAATAAAAAACATTAGGAGCATGGAAAAAACTTGCAAACTTGTACTAAACCATGTATGTTGCACACATCCGCATGTGCACTATGTGCGCACCACACACTATGCACGAAATGTGCATTTTTCAAAAGAAGGCATGATAAAAAAAGGTTCATCATTTGCACCTTTCCGACATTTTTAGGTGCGTCTAGTGCGCAAGGTACACATGTGCATTTTTCAAGCCTTGTAGGCTATTTTTGTCAATTTATTCCAGTTTGGTCAATGTTTGCTAGTCCAATCATGTCTATAAGAGTATATTTTGGTTTCTAAGTAATGCTATACTGAAATTTTTCTTTCATGCAGATAAAATGGTGTCATATTCATCTTTTATGGTTGTAAAGATCACACCCAGAGTGGTGGCTTTCAAATATCAAAGAGCACTGAAGAAGTCTAGATTTAGAGATAGGCACTCAAATATCTAAGACATTGAGTTAGGGTACATCAATAGGAATGAATTTATACTACCGTGAAACAAACCCAAGGATAAATTATTAATTGTGTCAACATTGATCAAGAGTGGGCTAATGAATGTGGCTTCTTATCCAATATTTGTCTAGTCATCTCGACTAATAATGAATCTAGCTCACCACTATGTACCAACACAGAAGGTAGTCAAGAGTGTAACAAGAGAAATTGTGTTGGACATAAGGCCGCAAAACATTGAGAAGATCTTCCATCTACCAAGGGAAAATAAATATTTGAAGATCACTTATGACATGGTAGACTAGTGGTATAGGGAGAATGAGTTAGAGGAAAGGGAGCTAGTATAGGGGATGTACTTCATCACCAGGTCACCATTGAACCAAAGAGGTGGAAAGGTCAATATGATGCAACATACATGATCGGCAATATTGGCTACTCTATAGTCCTTTTGAGTAGAGCCATGACCTTCCTAGCTACAAGTCCCCTAGAGACTTGGATAGTAAATTTCATAGAAACCATCCCAATAAGAAGGATGCTGATTGATTGGGCTATGATCCTCAATGATAGCTTAGATGAGAAACTCATATCAATAAAGAATGACCCAAAATTCTACATGACCTCCTATGTCATATGCCTCTTAGCTACAAGATCAATAGATTATCTTGGTTTGGTTAAGAAAATGCATGGTTATACATAGTCTACCCCTAGCTTGTGAAAAAGAAGCCTTCTTTTAAAAGCTCCAAATACAGATTGGTGAATGATGGATTCACCTTTGCTATTATTTGATTTATTGAAGGGGACTATGCTAAGAGAATGTTAGTAGAAGTGGCAACCTAAATATCACAAGTAGGAGCTTATTTCATATAGTTTAACACATTCACTTATATATGACTAGTTGACACCCTTTTGTGCCCAAAAAACTCCCTCATTATCCTTAAGGTAGATTGTTACTTTTGGAGATAGCAAGGCAAATCACCTCAGCTTATATTATGATAGAGTACATAAACAACACAAGAAGACATGGGTCTAGTCGATCACCATTAGTGACTTTAAGGTCAAGCAGAAATTTGACATAGCCACTTTTAATTATGAATGGGATCCATACCCCTTGGAAGATTATCTAACACCTCACCCCTAATTTAACAATACTGGGATGGTACAATATCTTGTAGGGATAAATTCCATACTAGATTGGGTAATGAATATTGTTGGATGAACTTTGTAGATGACTATGATGTCTGAATTAGGGACTATTGTAGGATGAGTCTACAACTAGTAGAAAGGGCACTTAATTTGGAGGCACCCCTAAAGGTGTGGAATAAGGATACTCCTAATGTGATGGACCCATTATACAACAAGAATAAGATCTATGAGCGACCCATTATGAATGTGGAGATCAGTCAAGAGGAGAATGATGATATTTATCATAGTACATGATATGTTTTTCAATTAACTATGAAGTGGATCATGAAGCCTTTCCTCTTCGATGCAGTTTCCCAAGATCAAACTGTTAGAAATAGATAATACTGAGAAGGGGGGGGAGGGTGAATCAAGATTCTACAAAATTTTACCCACAACTAAATATTGTTAATTACTTTATAACTTGCATATGAAAGTAAACCAACAATGTTGAATAGTAGATATAAATATACACATAGAGAATTCATATCACCATTATTTTTTAGCCAGGGAAACCTTGGCCAAGGGAAAACCCCAGTGGGGATGATACCCACAAGATTAATCACTAAACAAAAGGATCTTGTTAAGGATATTGACCTTGTTAGGAGTTTATGAAGTATATATAGTGTCTCAAGTCCTTGTTAGAATCCTCAACCCTATTTAGAGTTTCTTCAACCCTGTTAGGAGTTGGTAGATCAAATAAAATGTATGCAAGAAGAGCTCACTTCCCTAGCATGCATTTATACAATAAAGTTCTTCACAAGAATAGATATACATACAATACTTTGTCTGTTGTAATTCATGCTTTCTCTGATCATACATCAAATATAGTTCCCATATCATCTCATCAACTTCATATCAATCATAAACATCACATAGATCACACATATGTCACCCACATATTCACAGTTAACTAGCCGAGATAAGATCTCTACTTATACTTGAAGAATTAGTAAAGCTCTGCTTAGTCATCCTTCATGACTTAACACAATTGACATAATATAAAATAACTTATGGAATAACATCAAAAAAGTTGGCTTAACATGACTTAGTAACTATTTTGTTACCAAAATAATTCCTCAAGTTGTACAACTCAATTCTCTTGTATGCTTTGTTCTTCTCTATCAAAGATCCATACTAGTATTTCGATCATAACTCACATTGCACTGTCCATACACATCTGCACACTGGTATACATCATCATGACACTGTCATAGAACTTTCCTCAACTGCACATAAGATAACTCTCAATGATTCGTCCATATACATCACATTTTTTCTCTGTGCTACTACAAAATTGTCTAACACTTAGACAATTTTCTATCTCTAAATGCATAAATGAAATTTTGAATACATGTAATCATAAATGATAACTCTCAAGACATCTATCTGACCATATTTCCAAAAATTTCCCCCTTTAGCATTGATGGCAACATTTGGGAAAATTAGCTAAGTACCAAAATGATGTCATACATAATAAAAAAATAAATAAAGTGTAAAACCCCACTAAGGAACCCAAAAGAAGTTAACCTAAAGTTTTACTAGGTTTGAAAAACTTTTTTTAAAGATAAAGATACAACAATAGTTATAAAATAGCGAAAGCAATTAAGATACACTCATACATCAACAACACATAAATAGGTTACAACTATTAAGGGTCACATGACGATGAATCACATTTAATTTTAATTAACACTAAATCTAATATATAATAAATCTACATCAAATAATAATATCCAAGTATGAATCCATTTAAATAATATACAGTCATCTTGAATGCCACTTGGCAATAATCATAATGCACCATCATCCACTGTACAAGTCACGGGGTATGAAGGGTTGAAAGAATATACAACATAAAAATAGATTACAAAAACATCTCATAAGATTCATGAAATCAAATACAATACAAAAGGCATAACCATCCATCATAGTATACAAGAATAGAATGAAAGGAATACAAAATAGGGAACTCTAGGCACAACATCAAATTGTTGGATCTCAACGGTAAAGGTAAAAAAGTACTACCACCTGACCTCGTGGTAACCTAAAAAGGGTCCACTCCCACTACGCTGAGGAGATAGTCTCAAGTCCCAAACAAGATAACAATCCCAAAAGTCAAAAGTAATATCTAGGTCAAGGGAAAAATTGAAAGCAATCTAACTCGGGGTACCAAGACACAAGTGAAATCTAAACCCAAAGGCAACAATGACTCGTAGGATATCTACTATGTAAGTAGAAAATTATCATTGCATAAGTCAACTCTAAGGTTACCCTAGTAGCCTGACTAGACTTTGGCCCCCTAGTGACTCTATGTGGCACTAGTATCCTTTCATACTGACAAGGCATACTAATGAAACAAGGTTGCAACTAAGCATCCTCTCTAATACCATCCTAGTCTGTACTAGCGCTCAAGGCATGGGCGAGGAAAAATAATGAATCTTGTTAATTCATTTTACTCTCATTTAATGTAATGTTATCACTTATTTAAACAACCTACAATGGGTTACCTAGGCAGCCTCCTTGGGCTCCAACCTTCATTGCAACCCACTTCTTGATATTACATATAGATAACCTACCCTAGGCTCACAAAAGTAAAAATCAAAGAATCCCAATTTTCACCTCAGCCCTATACAAGTGACTAGAAAGCATCAAAAGACAATTCACAATAACACTTCAATCCTTTATAAGCAACTGGAAAGCATCAAAAAATAACTTATCAAAGACTCAAAGGTTATATTAGAAGAGATACATTTTTCACCTCAGTTTCACACAAGAACACTAGAAAGCAATAACAATCAATAGATCAAAACACCTCATAGAGCATACAAGACACATTACCATGGTTGAGTATAATATATTGTGATCAAAACATCATCATGACATCACAAAACAGAACTCTCGAGCCTTTGGTAACATCCTGATTTGGTCAAAACTAAGTCAACCTAAAACCCAACATAGAAGTAAACATACAATAGACAGTGTAGTTTCATAGTTCTGTTTGATTTTGAAAACACATAGATTGAGTTTACGGTAAGGTTCAAGTTTTCATTTCAATATAAGTTTTCAAACTCATAAGGTTTACAAATTTCCCCTTACAACTTAACCCATTTCCAATTTTAAAACAAATCATGCAATTACCATTAACTTACAAAAATACAAAGAATTACAATTAAATACCATAAAATGATTCAAGAATAATTATTTATTAAATTATTAAAATAATAGTTATTTATTATTAAATAAAATAATACAATTTTATTAATAATCAAAATCATTAAATAATAACAATAAATAAATTTAAACCTTGTTAAATAATATTCATCACTAATTGAAATTTAATTAAACTTTATTTAAATAATTTTTATTAATAATTATAACAAAAAATTTATTAATTATTATTTTTTTTTAATTTAATTTTTTTTTTATCGATAAACGGCTGAAGCCTTTGATTATATTAATTTAATAAAAATAAAAATACAACAAAGTATCTTCGTTCAAATAGGCATTGGTAGGAAAGAACAGAGAAGAAAACCTTCAATCTTGCCCAGGACCATAGTCTTTATTATTACATTATTAAAAGTGGCATACCCCAATTACCAATTCCCAATTTTTTCTATTGAGTGCAATATAAATGATTGATTCCTTCTGTGAATTATACAAGCTCTAATGATGTTTATAAATATCATTTAAACTCTTCAGTGTTTGAGATGAGAGTGACTGCTTCAAATAGATATAAATATACTTTATAATTGAATCTTCTTTTTCAATCTTGGATGGAGTGATAACACCTAGCTAACCTATTGATCAGTAGAGCAACTCAAAATGAATGTTAGTATTATTAATTAAAAACATCGATTTAGATATCCCTAAATTCTTGGCTGGAGATTCCTATGTTTCTTTCCTTTAACATTATGTCAAAGATTTCTGATCAGTAGTACATTTTAAGAATTCTCTTACTTAAATTCTAACACAATATCGACGTATATTACAAACTTGATCTTAACAATGTTGATAAGTTTAAGATTTTGTTAGTTAATCTAAATCCCTATTAAAAGTGTTTTTTATTTAAAAGCCTTATACTTAGATTTAAGGTTGTGGCTTCAATCTGATGATCAATAGTTTCCTAACAAAAAATAGAATCCTGTCCTTACATGTCAATTTCATGCTAGATCAATTAGCATATTATAAATCTGTATACTTTAGAATTGAGTATGTGGTCTCCTATACTAACAAAAACAGACTCAGCATGGACAAGACAATATACACCATAAATACCTAGTCAATATAAATAGAAAAATAAAACTCATTTGAAGGATCCAAAAGCATCTATATTATTTTCCATCATTGTCTGATGTTAGCTAGATGACACCGAATAAATTTGTAATAAGGTTTAGCCTGGTGTCACATAATGATGATAAGAGCATGGGAGAAATAAAGCCCTAAATGTATTAATAAAGCTGCACCTTCGAGCAATAAATTAGGAATACAAATTAATAGATATGATTTACTAATTCCTAATTCATACATAGAGTTCATTTTCTAGATTTTCAAGTTGTTATCTAACTATTTTAATTTTTTAAAAACCTTTCTTTTTTTATTAATTATTTTTAGATTGCCTTCGATTCTTTCAAATTCTTGATTAGTAGCTATAAATTTTCTCCCACTATCCCTATGATAACTATGTGGGTCAAATGTTCCAATAACTATAAGTTGCATTCAGCTAAATATATAGATTTTATGTATGTATATTCTTGGGGCAACCTTTGTACCCTTGTAGAAATAGATATCTAAAGGTAATGTAGATGTATCTTTAATCTTTGACTACTCCTCCAAATCTAATTTCACTAATACTGTAGTTTTCCCTAATCCCTTTATATTAGTATGGCTATTCAATTCCTATTTACATTATTATTCCTTATATATTAAAATATTTTCACCATTAGCACCCTTATTTACTAGTTGATTTTTTTTTGTTACCTTCCCAGAAGATATGAAGAATCTAAATATCATCGATGCAGTCTAGAACATTTGGTATTTCTTCTAGTTTAGAGTTTAAAAACCAATTAGGCATCTTCCTTTTCCTAATGGCATTTAGTACAATCTATGAATCTCCTTCAATAATAAGTTTTGAAACACCTAGATTTAGGCAAATTGGAGACCTTCTTGCAAAGCTTCTAGTTCAACAAGGTTGTTAGTGGTTGATTCTATGGATTTAGACCTTTTGACGATCCATCTAACATAATCATTATTAATTATACATCCTATTCTAGCAGTACTAGGATTGCCTCTTGAAGCTCCATCAAAATTTAATTTGGTCCAACCAGTCGGTGGTGGGATCCATCTACATTTGTCCCTTGCCTCTTTATTCTTCTTTTTATAAATAAGCAAAGGATTACTTAGGTTTTTCCAATTCTTTTTCATTAATTCATCCCATAATGAAAATGATTCTTCCTCTTTCTAGGTTTTCCTCAGGTGAGCATTTAAAGTTTCAACTATACAAGCCTCAATTTTATTAATAATCTCATCTTCTATCATGTCCTTGTCACAAAATATTCTTTTGTTCCTTTCTTTCCATATTTTCCACATAAGGATAGATGGAAATCTATATAAGATATGATCAGTATTTTCACTGGCATGCTTACATAGCACACATCTTGATGGTCCCTCAATACTCATCTTATTGATTCTTTTAGCAGTTAGGATTCTATTCTGAGATGCCATCGACAAAAAGAATCCTGCCTTTGGCAGACAAGACAAATCCCAACATAGTTTAAGTGGGTTGTTTAATGCTTCCCATCTTTAGGAATGTGTGATAACTCTATATCCATTTTTAACACTATACCTACCATTTTTTGATGCTACCCATATGAGTTTGTCATTTTTTTCTAACTGCTTTGTTTTCCTTTTCTGAATGATTTTTTCGTATGCCTTTTTTACTATTGGTTCCATGTCTATATTCTCCATAGATTTCCATTCCCATCTTATAATTCCATTAATAACTTTTTTATTTTTATAATTGTTGACCTTACTTCGCCAAAATTTAAATAATTTCTCTTTGATGCAAGCTAGGATCCCTATGTTATCTACTGAGGGGTAACCATCCCATGAATCCTCCCAAAAGAGAGCTTCATCACCATTCCCAACATCCCATGTGAGATATTTACTAATAAGGGCTCTGCTTTTTGCTATAAAATTCCAACTTTTGGATCCTTTATGGAGGGTCCTCATTCTAAACATGGAATAAGGATCATCTGCATAAAGGTATTTGTTATACATAATTTTATCCCATTTATGATCCCTTTCTACAAAGAGACACCAAGTAAGTTTAGCGCCTAATGCTTCATTTTTCCAGCTTAATTTTTTGATACCTAAGCCTCCTAATTCCTTTGGCTTACATAAATTTTCTCATTTAATAAGCTCCAATTTTTTCTGTTCATTAGTGACATTCTAGAGAAAACTTTTAAGTTTTTCCTCAAGCTTCTTATTGATATTTTTTGATAATGGTAAGTAGGAAAGGGAATATGTTGGGAGGGCAAATAAAACTGCTTTGATCTTAGTAACTTTACCCACTTTAGTGAGCCATTTATCTTTCCACCCTCCTATCCTTTTATCCATTTTATCAAGAATATTATGCCATCCTTTGTTAGTTTTACTACCTTTTTCTATCTCTATTCTTAAGTATTTACATGGAAATGTACCTCTTTTATAACCCATAATGTTACAAATCTATTTTTCCATTTCAAGTTTGGTGTTAATGAAAAATATTTTTGTTTTTTCCGCATTCACTTTTTGACCTGAAGCTTCCGTATATTGTTGAATAATCATCTTAATGTTTAAGGTCTCATTTATTGTGCTTTCTCCTAATAAAATGGTATAATCTACATATTGTTGATGGGTTATATTAGCAACATTCTTGGTAATAGTAATTCCCCTAATTTTTCCATCATAGTACGCTTTTGTAATAGCTCTACCAAAGGCTTCTTCCATGATAATGTATAGGAAAGTGGATGGTGGATCTCCTTGTCTTAAACCTCTAGATGTGTCAAAAAATCCTTTAGGGATACCATTAGAGAGAATTGATGTTTTAGATGAAGATATACATTGATAGATAAGATTTATCCATTGGTGAGAGAATTTGAAAGCTTCTAATTTTACATAAAAACCTCCAGTCGACCATATCATATGCTTTTTGAATATCCAGTTCCATGAACATGCTTGTTTTTTTATTTTTATTGGCCGAGTGTAATGTTTCCTAAATAATGAGTATCTTGTCTAGTATTGATCTTCCTAGTACAAAACTCATTTGTTCTTCTAATATAAGCTTAGGAAGAAATGCTTTCTTTCAATTAGCTAAAATTTTGGATAGGATTTTATAGATGGTGTTGCAAAGAGTTATAGGTCTAAAATCCCCTAGGTTTTCAAGGTCAACTTTTTTGGGTATCAATGTAAGAAAGTTATAATTAATTCCTGTTAATAATGATGCACCATTTCTTGATGCCTCAATGGCGTTCCAAAGATTAGTTCTGATAATATCCCAACACTTTTGATAGAAGAAGGCCTGGAAACTATCTGGTCTTGGAGAGCTATCCAGATTCATGTTGAATAACACTAATCTAACTTCTTTCAAAGATATGGGTGAGTTTAATGCTTTATTATCTTCTATAGAGATCCCTTTTGGTATAGTTTCCAACATTTTCACTTGAGCTATCATGTTCGAACTTGTAAAATTATTTAATAAATTCTTAAAATGATCTATTAAAATCTTTGTTATACTATCAGGATTCTCAGTGATAGTGCCTGAAGTGTTTTTAATTTTACTAATTTTGATTTTAACTCTGTTGATTAGAGTGCTATATGAAAAAAATTGTGTTACGATCTCCCTCTTCTAGCCATTTCTCTCTTGATTTTTTTCCTCCAAAGGACTTCTTCCTTTGCTAAAATATTTTCCTGTTTAGCAAGGAGTTCTTTTTCTAGAAAGAAGTTTCCATCATTCATACCTTCTTTAATTACTTCTATGTTTAATTTATTTAAACTTTCTTCTATGTCTAGTTTTTCTTTAAATATATTGTTGAAATATTCTTTGTTCCACTTCAGTATATTTTCTTTAAGCATTTTCATCTTAGATACAAATATATACATTTTGGAACCTTTAAAATTGCCTTGGTTCCACCATTCTCTAATGAGATCAATAAATTTTTTTGTCTAAAAACCACATTTTTCAATTTTAAAAGGGTTTCTAGTAGGTTTATGGGGTTTAGTAAATTCAATCTTGATCGAATAGTGTTTCAATCCTGCTATGGGAAGGATTGAGGCTTGAATATCAAAATCTATTCCTCTTAGTTCTCCTTAACGGAAGAACCTATCCAATTTCTCAGTGATATATTAGAAATATTTCCTTCTATTATTCCAAGTGCACTTACCATTATTAATCGGGATATCAACTAGGTTATTAAGGTCTATCCATTTTATAAATTCCAAAGCTTCTTGGGGAATTTGCTGGATACCTCCAAAGTTTTCATCTATATTTGTGATAGTATTGAAATCTCCACTTATTAGAATAAGTTCATTGCTATGCTTTTTTATAAATAGACTTATTTCTTCCCATAACAGTTTTTTAATCTCTGTTATGGATCGAGCCATAGATGTTTATTAGAATTAACTGTAAGTTAGTCTTTATGCTTTTAATTCTGTTGCTCATCCATGAATTGTTTGGATTTATAATAATTATATTTACATTCCTAGGGTTCCAAATCATTCCTACCCCCCCTGATGCTCCTCTAGATTCATGTAAGTTGATTTTCCAACTACCTAATTTCTTTCCTAGCTTAATTCCTTCTTCCTTATTTAGTTTTGTTTCTTGTAACATTATAATTTCTTAATCAAATTGTCTTAAATTATGTTTTAGTAAATGTTTCTTGCTAGGTGCATTTAAGCCCCTAGAATTCCAAGTAGTGATCTTCATGCTGCTATGGGATGGTTCTTCCCCTTCCCAGGTTTAAGTAATTGACTTATCTTTTGATGTTCTTTTGCCTACCCATCTGCTTCTCTTAGTTCTTTTAGCAATTTCCTTCCTTTCTTAGCTTTCTAACTTCCATATTTAGGGGTGCTTATCCATTCTTGATTTGATTGAAATAATTAATAATTAAATTTTATAAAATTAAAATAATTAATTAATTAAAAACTAACCTAGCATTTAAGGCCCGCCGGCTTGCCCTAGGGGTGACTGCCATAGGCAGTAGCACTATTGTGTACAATAGTGGTTGTTTGCTGTGTACAAACTCATGTACACTGATGTCTTTGCCTCATCCATGGCCTAAGCTACAACCTCTAACTGAATATCTCATCCCAAATACCATCCTATGATAATGTCAAAGATAACAAGATTCTATAATAACCATAAAAACATACTACTATAAAGTATACATATAAGACACATGTTTTGAAAATAGTACAAGTTCAATTTTTAGTTTTGCCTAATTTAGGTTTACGTATGTTTTAGTTTGAAGTTTGACTATTTCAAGTTTGAGAATATACAAATCATAGTTTAAGTTTTGTTTTAGTTCAACTAGTTCAAGTTTTCAAGTTTGTAATAGATACATATAACAACTTAATTTTCATTTCAGTTCAACTAGTTAACAACTAGTGGCATTCCAATATACCTAAAGCTCCCAATGTAGAAACCTAGACTTTGATACCAAATGTAACACCCCACCAGGGAACCCAAAATAAGTTAACCTAAAGTTTTGCTAATTTTGACAAACTTTTTTTTTTAAAAGATAAAGATACAACAATAGTTATAGAATAGTTGAAGCAATTAACATACATTCATACATCAACGACACATAAACAGGTTACAACTCTTAAGGGTCCCATGACGATGAATCACATTTAATTTTAATTAACACTAAATTCAATAGTTAATTATATTTAATTAATTAAGAGATTAATTAAATAAAAGAATGAAACTTTAAGATAAAGTTAACTAGGGGTAGGCAATACATCCGTACAACAGTGGTTGTTTGTCACCGATAGCATAGAGGATGGTGGGTGGGGGGTTGGTGGCCTTGCCCACCAAATCAATTTTATATTATTTAAATTATAAATTTTTTTTTTATCAAAACAAAACAATCCCCACCACACCCCCCTCCCCACAACATATATATATTTTTAAAGAAATCGTGAATGATATTCTAATAGGGAAAACCCAACAAACAAATCAATTTTGCATTCTAAAAAAATAATTTCTTTTCGAAACCCTTTCCAATTAAAATACCCAACTGATTAAGATTCACAGAATGAGGGTTCTAAAACTCAATTTCTTTAGTACAAATAAATTTGATATGAATAATAATAAAATTTATAATGAAAGATTCATCTTAAATAAAACTCTTAAAACAAATTTATCAATCATGAAGAAGGCAGAAATTTGAAGAATAGAAATCACTGTGTGAATAAACCACAAGATTCTACCTAAATTTGATGCTAATATGAAAATGCATGAAGCACACAAGAAATATTCTTTCTTTTGAAACCCTTCCTAAGAATTGCTACTTTAGAACCCGGTAATTGAGAAATGAACTCCCCCTCTTTGATAAAGAGTTCTCCCCTAAATTGGGGCTCTGATTTTGCAATCACGAGAGGGAACTGATTGATCAATATCTTTTAATATTTTATTAATTTTTAAATATTCATGCACACTTTTTGCAATTTAAAATATCTTTATTAAATTAATTTATTTTTCTCTCTTTAATTAATTTTTGAAGTGTTTTTTATAAAAATATTTATTAAGTAATAATAATATTTTGCATTTATTTAAAGTGATCTCCTAAATATGTTATTATTAAATTAAATAAATATCATTATGCTTAAAAATTAGAAATATAACGTCATCTTTATAATTAATTCTTTTATTTAATTAATTTCTTAATTAATTAAATATCATTAAATATTCTTTTAATTTGTCTTAATTAACAGAAAAAAACCACCATAGACCCACAAGACGAACTATGAAGACCCATCACAAATTACAACATGCTAGATCAAACTCAAGGGTTATAATCACAAATTTGTGTCATATGACAAATTTGGAAGGGTAAACATCTCAGATACTTGTCCTACTTTCTAGGAAAATTGGCTTAGGGATGTGATTTGGACTAAAGAGTTATCTCCCCTCTCTTACCATTGAGATATTGTGATAGGGTACGCTCATCCTAGCACTTCAGGGAAGTTGGTATCTGGTACTTGCAATCTACATAAAAATCACACATATACAAATAGATTAATTCTCAACTAAACAAGCAATGGTAGGAAGTGGTACATCATGTAGATCTCGACTAGTAGGTGACTACAACTCCCTTCTTCAATCACATTAAAAATGTCAAACATAAAGAAAACATATGCGCACACCATACACATGAAAGTATGGTGTAAGTATCCATAGAAACCGCATGAAAATCATTCATCTAACTAACATTATGAAATAACTGAAAGTCGCTAGATGAACATATATATCATCATCGAAAAATAATGAGATAACTGAAATAACTAAGTAACTCTATATATATATCAACTAAATATGAAGCAATATCCAATAATCTGGAAAAAAATGTCACTAATCATCAAGCATAAACATAAAGCTAGCCTAAAGAGTTCGACAGTAAAATCAAAAAAGTTAACTAAGGGTAGGCACTACATAAAGTAACTACACAAAATTGCCTTCAAAACATAACAACTGTATTCATGTTTTGATGGATCATTATGTTCCTTATCTCTCATTTACATTGATACGTAAGTACTTAAGTGTACTCCCACTTAGATATACAATACACAATTTCCTTGGAACATACATAAAATTTTCCTTTACATATTACTCCCCATTTGACATCAATGGCAAAGGTGTCAAAACTGTATCCAAAATTGTGTGGCCTACTATTGATCAACTTGTCATTCTAGAAAAACAATTTACATAAACAAGTTTTAGCATGTCCACTTCTTTCTTCCAATTCTCCTTTACTATATCAAAAATACAAATTAGTGTGTATAGTGCATAAGATGCCACTTCAACTACGCTTAAGTCAGTATATGCAAACTTTTCATAAGAAGTCTTTGTTGCAAGACATTCCTCTAGTTTCCTTTGCAAAATGCTTACCTTTGTTGATATAATTTCTCTAAGATTAGAGAATCTCTTTGCCACCTTCTCCTTGTCATATTCCAAGCCTCTGATTATATTATGGATCTTCTTCACTATTGTTCCACAATCTTTAATGTTGGTCTCTAAGAGTTGTAATTTTGTAGTGAGTGTTTCAAGATCACTCAACTTACCCTTAATTTGACTCTTAAAGTCTGTCAGATATTTGTATGATAGGGTGCATTCTCCATACAACCTATTTCCTTCATCAATGTGTTTCCTTAGTTCCTTGATGCTTCCATCGAGTGCTTTCAAGTTATTTCTTACATTAGTGTATATTTTATCAAACAGTAATGCATCATGCTTTGCTTGAGCTTGTGCTAAAGCTACCTTTGCCAAGGTTGTGAATTCCTCATCAAAGTCTTCACCAAAGGAATTCTATCCAAAAATTTAGTTAGCATCTTGTCTAAAGACTTTACTAATTTTTTATTTTCAAATAACTTTCTCAGTGAGCTCATCAATCCTTTTTATCATCTTCAACATCTTATGGCACCATTATTGTTGCTACTATTACTGGAGTTACTATAGGAATAAGTGTAACTACTTTTAGTTCTATGTTCTTCTTCTCTTCCTTAGATTTCTTCTTCTCTTCTTCCAATCTCTCAATTTCTTTCCTTGCATCTTCTTCAACTTTCTTCTTTCTTTCCTTGTCTCCTTTCTTCTTCTTTTCTTCATGTTCTTTCTTTCTCTTTTCTTCTTCTTTCTTTCTCATCTCTTCTTCTTGATTTTTCTTCTCCTCCTCTTTCTTTTTATTTTCTTCCTTAACCTCTTTATCTCTGTTATCCTCTCTATTTCTTTCTTATTCTATTCTTCTTTCTTCGTTTCCTCAACTTGTTTCTTTTTCGCCCCTTCTTCATCATCATTTGAGCTAGTGTATGTTGTAATATTGGTTATATTACCAACAATATCTTCTCCATAACCTACAAAAGGGTTCTCCTTTGCATCTACAGTCATGTGTGTACTGTCCACTTGCATGGATTCAATACCCATAATGATGTGTGATGGTGAGGGTTCTTATTGTGTCTATTCTTCTTCCTCATCACTGGAGGGTGTGTTTTCTTTCACATAGACTGGGCTCTTGGGTTTGGAGTGCGTAGTCATAATTTTTATTGTAGTCATGTTTTTGACAATTGCCTCCTCTATTCCTTTCTTGACATCATCATAGTTGCCTCCCATCAGAAGAATTTCTCTTCTTTTGTTCCTTAGCAAGGGCTCAAAACCCTTCAAAATTCTATCAAAGTTATATTTAGGGTCGACTTCACACAATTTATCTATCATTATCATTCTAAAATTTAAATCTTCTTTCAATACTCTCTTATTTCTATTTATTATCCTATTATATAGGTCTTCAAGTATCTCATTTTGAATGTTCTCAAACTTCTTGTATTTCATAATCATGTTCCTCACAATGACATTTTCCAATTGCCTTCTATCCATATTATTGTACAAACTATAATACTTATTTAATTGAACAAAATTTTCATCATTAATTATTTGCATGTTAAGGTTCTCTACCTTTGGTTTCCATGCTATCTTTCTAGCTAATGTTCTACCTTCCTGTTTATCTTGCACTACTAGTCTAGCTTTAGCTTCATCCTTAGAACTTTCAAATTCACCAAATTGCATTGATTTCCTTATCTTTCCTGGTCCACCGGTGGTCTACTTGACCCTTTTCTTGGATGATGGTGCATGTTATTGCTTTACCTTCACCAATCTTTCTAATTTCCTCTACATAATAGGTTCTTCCACCTTTGGCTGTCTCCAAGGTTGATCACTCCTTGTCCTTACTAGTTGCACTTGCATAGCTATTGTATATAGTGCAATAGGGGCTTGCACACATGGTTGTGCTATTGTTATACCTTCTAAAGGTCTTGCAACAAAAATAGGAGTTGCTACTATCACTTCAAACTACCCACTAGCTTTCATCTTAAGTGTTATTCCTTTCACCTCATTGAATTCATATTGAGTCATACATGATTCCTTAAGGATGGAATCAATAACCTTTTCCACTTTATTCTTACTCTCCTTTTTGTATAGCTCAGACTAAACTAATCTCATTTTCTCCTCATAGTGTTCCCCATCTAGGGCACTCTATTTCTTTTTCTGATTAGAGTATGATTTGCATATACCCTTCTATGAGCTCTGTGCTCATCTCATATCCCATGGGTTTATTGAACTTAACCCTTGGTACCACAGCTTCCATACAAGTTTTATTTTTCTCCACCATGAAGCATATTTCATCCTTATATTTCTCTACCATGGATAGAGGTATTATGTACCTCTATTTCATTTTAGACTGGAAACTCTTCATCATTCTTTCAAAGTCATAATCTCTAACATTCTCCAGCTTATGGCATTGAGTCACCAATTTCATTGCACACTCATTTCTATCCCAATTTTTCACTCCTAGGAACTTCCTTGTAGCATAGAAAAATAAATGAGTCAATAAGGACTCAAATTTGAAGATTGCACTCTATGCCTTCTTCAATTTTGCAATGTTGTCTAACAGCTATAATCTAATAATCTCACATAGATTTACTTTGCTTCCTTTAATTTCCATTACATAAGAGGCATGCAAAAATCTAGCTGGTACTGAGTTAACCCTTGAACCATGGTTAAACTTGTACCCTAATATCTTACTTAACAATTTCACTCATTTGTCTTGAATTATATCTACCCTCATGTTCCTTCCATCAAATCTTGTGTTAAGGTTTTTCTCAACCATTTTCCTTACATTCTTCTCATTTACATGATTGCATCCCTCATTTCTCAAACATGTGCCCTTGTGAAATAGGTTATTACCAAATACTACTTGTGCGTCACCTAACCATAATATATCATCATCCACTCTACTTAGAATGACTCAAGTCCATTTGTGGTTGTCAAACTCTGTATAAAATATATGCTTTACTAGATTCAAGCCATATAGGTATGCATACTTAGACTATGAGGATAAATCATTATTGCACATAGTCTCCAAGTCCTTTTGTATATCTTCATCACCTATGTTCTCAATCTTGCAATGTATATAGCTTCTAACACCTTTGACATGAAGCACATTATCTAAAAATTGTGAAAATTTACCGAATGGGTCATCCATAAGTGAAATAAATGGATGTTTCTTGAATACATATTGTAGCCTTTCACTCACATCATAAACAGTTTGACTAGCCATTGCAACTCAACTATATGCACTTAAAATTTTAGTTTTAGCTTCGTAAAATACCTTAAAATAGTGTTTTAGGGCTTCTACAACTTCATGCTTCAAGAACTTATTTTTTCACTTTACTTCCCTATCAAATCACTATTCAATTCACTCAAGACACTTCGTATGAACAAATGGTACACACAATCTTGTTCAGAATCCTTAAATCATTTTAAATCATGTTGCACATTAAATGTGTATCTGTCACAAATTTGAATACTATCTTTGTTCACTAGTAGACTTATTTTTTGAATTCCTACTTACTATAATCATATCTAGTCTTGTGCACTTGACCATAGCTTCCTTTCTATGTCAACTACCGCATGTTGATTGCACAACTTCCAACTCACTTTCTAACACTAGTTCTGACCAATTGATGCACTACCTCTTCTAAAACTACTTAATTTAGGTAGGATGAGTCACAAATAATCTGTGACTTCAATTTCTCATCAAGTGCATTGAAATGTTGTTCCTACAAAACTATATAGGAGCTTTCTAGATCCTTAGCTTTCACAAATGATTCTTTGAATTCATCAACATGTTCCTTAACTGCTTCGTTCTGACTATTATCACTGCCATTTTTATTCCTTTTGTCATTTCTATTATTTTTCCTTCTATAGTTGGGATTCCTATTGAATTTTCTTATGTCCATTTCACAATATCTCTCTATGTGTCCAAATTTATTACATAACTGGCATGCAAGTGCATTTCTTCTCTAATTTATTCCATTCTAACTTTTGGTTGCTCTACAATTTCTTGGAATGTGTCCAGGATTGTTACACTTGTAACACACAAACTAGTTGTTTTCTCCATTATATTTTTCTCTTTCATTGGATCTACTCTATGATCTCTTTCTTTCATCACCTGAAAGGTTAGTATTCCTAAACATTCTACTATTTGTATTATTACCATCAATCTTAGGTTTCTTACAATGTACTACTTTATGTCCATAACCATGACAACTATCAATAGAAATTAGTAATAGGTTTAAAAGACTCGCCTGTGCAATCTCTTTTCATATGACCAACTTCATTTCATATGAAGCATCTACCTCTAAACTCATGTCTTACTTCTTTGGGTGGTTCATCTTGATTAGGTTTATCAACTTGCTCTATTTTCTTAGATTCATCATGTTTCACTAACAAATCAACTAATTCAACTCCCTTTGATACTTCAGTAGATGTGCTTGATTCTACCTTACTCAAATCATATTCTTTAGGGAATTCAATAACTAGATCTGGTTCTTATCTTATTTCAACTTTCTTGGCTGATTTCTCTCTAATAATATATCCAAGTCTTTTCCTATCATAAGAAGGTCTTTGATGAAATATCTATTCATAAATCTTCTCACTATTGGAATAAAGTTTCTTTAACTATTGTTTAGTTTGTGTCAATTCTCCTTTCATAATGATATTGTACTTTTCTAATTCTACATGCTCAATCTTGATAGTATCTAACTCATATATAACTTGAATTTAGTGGGATCTAAGGTCTGTATTCTCAGTTTTTAGTTTACATTCATTCTTGCTACCATTTTTATTATGACTTAACTTAAGTTCAACAATTTTCAGTTCATGTTTCAAAATCTCATTTTCTTTCTGGATATTTCCTACTTCATCATTGTCACTAGTCTACACAATTGATTCCTTACCAGATTTCAAATCATCAATCTGGTCTTTTAGTTTGCAATGAAGACTTTTGTATCTTCATATCTATCTTTTAGCTTATCTCTTTCTTCAATAAGAAGATCAATCTTCTCAAGAGCTTCTTAAAGGTTTTTCTTCAACTGTTCCATATCTATAGGGATCTTACTCAAGTTGTTAAACTTTTTTAGAGTAACTATGCTATGATACCAATTGTTATAAATAGATAATACTGAGAGGGGTGTGAATTAGTATTCTACAAACTTTTGACCACAACTGAATATTGTTAATTACTTTATAACTTGCATATGAAAGTAAACCAACAATATTGAATAGTAAATATAACCATACACATAGAGAACTCATAACACATTTAACCCTGGTGGGGATGATACCCATAAGATGATTCACTCAAAAAAAGGATCATGTTAAAGATATTAACCTTGTTAGGAGTCTATGAAGTACATATAGTGTCTTGAGTCCTTGTTAGAAGCCTCAACCTTTTTAGGAGTTGCTTCAACCCTGTTAGGAGTTGGTAGATCAAATACAATGTATGCAAGAAGAGACCACTGCCCTAAAATGCATTTATACAATAAAGTGTTGGCAATATGGTCAGATAGATGTCTTGATGGTTGTCATTTATGGCAACATGTATTCAACATTTCATTTATGCATTTAGAGATAAAAATTTGTCTAAGTGTTAAATAGTTTGCAATAATTTAGAGAACAAATATTAAGAGTATGGACAATTCATTGAGAGCTAGGTTATGTACAATTAAGGAAAGCTTCATGACACTGTCATGATGATGTGGTTACGTGTGCAGATATGTATGGATAGTACATCACAAGTTATGATTAAAATACTAGTGCAAGTATTTAATAGAGCATATCAATAAATAGAGTTGTACGGCTTGAGGAATTATTTTGGTTACAAAATAATTACTAAGTTATGATTAGATGACTATGTGGATATTAATCCATAAGTTATTTTATATTATGTCAAGTGTGTGAACAATGAAGGCCGACTAAGAAGAGTTTTGTGAATGTACAAGGTATAAGTAAAGATCTTATATTTTGTATTTAGTGGGAAGTTATATGAAGTTGTAAGATGTTGTAATTGTGATGCAAAATATTATGCAATCCTTATGTGATCAGATGTTTGATCAAAGAAACTATGAGTTGCAAGAGTAAAGAAAGTATTGTATGTATACCTATCTTGTGAAGAATTGAACTGTATTATTGTATGTTAGGGTAGTGGGCTCTTCTTTCATACATTGTATTTTTTATACCAACTACTAATAGGGTTGAGGTTTCTAACAAGGCCTAGTCTCCTAACAGGGACTCAAGACACTATATGTATTTCATAGACTCCAAATAGGGTCAATATCCTTAATAGGATCCTATTTTTTAGTGAATCATCTAGTGGGTATCATCCCCACCAGGGTTTTTCCCTTGACTAGGGTTCCCCTAGTTAACAAATAATGGTGTTATGAGTTATCTATATGAATGGTTATATTTACTATTCAGCATTGTTGGTTTACTTTCACATGCAATTTATAAAGTAAGTAATAATATTCAGGTGTGGGAAAAATTTTGTAGAATACTGATTCACCCCCTCTCTCAGTATTATATATTTCTAACAATTGGTATCAAAGGAGAAAGAGGAAAGAGGAGAAAGACCATGTAGATAAGCAGTTCTGAGAGTTTAAAAGATGATGTTGAAGATAAACTTGTTGAACAAGATGCATAGGAAGCAAAAAAAAAAAGTAGGCAAGAAAGCATGGAAACCTAAGGTAGAAAATCTGAATATGCAGATTATTAATGATGATAATTTTGTTCAGTTAAATAAATTTTTCAGTATGTATAGTGATATGGATAGAAGACAGTTAGAGAATGCAGTTATAAGAAATATGATTTTGAAGAATAAAAGGTTTAAGAGTATACAAAATAAGATTCCTGAAGACCTATACAATAGGTTGGAAAATAAGAAGAAAATGGTATTATAAGAAGATTTGAACATGAGGATCACATCAATAAATAAGCCATGTGGTGTTGGGTCTAAAGAGGAATCAGATAGAGTTTTGAAGGGTATTGAGCTCTTATTGAGGAACAAAAGAAGAGAAATTCTTCTGATGGGAGGCAATTATAAGGAAGTTAGGCAAGAGACAAAGGAGGCTATAGTAAAATATATTTCCTCAATTCCTAAGGTGAGTGCACAAACCAAAGCTAATAGTCTAGTATATGTACAAATAGAAGATGAAAGAAGAGGAAGAATAGAAGAAGAAAGAAGAAGATGAAAAGAGGAGAAAGAAGAGGATGTGAGGAAAGAGGATGAGGAAAAGAAGGAAGAGGAAAGAAAATCTATTATACCTTTAGTAGTATTAGCAATTGGAAAATTATGAACAGTACCTATTCCTTTTGATGATGAAGATCAGAAAGAGTTAATGGGCACCTTGAGCAAGTTGTTTGAGAAAAACAAATCTATTAATCTTTGGAGAAGACTCTTGTTGAAGTCTTGGAGTAGATGCAGAAGATAGTTTCCACAACTATAGAAAATATAGACTTTTAGGTTAAGGAAAAATAGTTAGTGAAAACCTTTGATAAGGAATTCAAAACTTTAGCTAAAGTAGTAGCAACGCAAGTGCAGACACAACATGATGTATCATTGTTTGACATAGTATGCACAAATGTTAGGAATGATATGAATACCTTAGATGTATGTATAAAGGAGCTAAGGAAGAACTTATATGAAGGTAAGAAGTTGCATGGATACTGTGTAGTGTCTTACAATTACTTATCAGATTTTGATGGAAAGATCAAAGGCCATATGAGTGAGCTTCAGTTACTCACTACAAGATTGCAACAACCAAAGGTTAGAATTGAAGATTCTACAACTTAAATTGAGAAGATTCATAATGTTGTCAGAGAATTTGAGTCTAACAAGGGTAAGGTAATAAGGAGATTCTTTGTTCTCAGAGAATATTTGACACCCAAAGTTGTCATTCTGTAGAGGTGGTTGGAGGAATGTCTTGCAGCGAAGACATCCTATAAAAAAATTTCCTATACTGACTTGAGTGTAGTTGAAGTGGCATCTTATACACTTTTCACATTCATCAATATATTAGATATAGTCCAAGGTAACTAGAAGAAGGACATAGATAGGCTAAAGATTGATTTTATAAATTGTATATCTAGAATGACGAGCTGATCATCAACATGCAAAAAGTTTTGTCATACAGTTTTTGACAGCTTTGTCATTAATGTCAAAGGGGGAGTATTATGTAGATAAAATTGTATAGATGAAATGTATATGTAAGGGGGATCTTATGTATGTATCAATTTAAGGAGTGATAAGGAATGTATGATCCATCAAAACATGAATAAAAAATTTATGACTGTAGTTACTTTTTTTTCTTATGTATGACATCATTTTGGGAATTAGCAAATTTTCCAAAATGTTTTCATCAATGCCAAAGGGGGAGATTTTTGGAAATATGGTCAGATAGATGTCTCGATGGTTGTCATTTATGAAAACATGTATTCAACATTTCATTTATGCATTTAGAGATAGAAAATTGTCTAAGTGTTAGACAGTTTGCAATAGTATAGAGAACAGATCTTAAGAGTGCATATGACTCATTAAGAGCTAGCTTATACATAGTTAAGGAAATCTTTGTGACACTGTCATGATGATGTGGTTAAGTGTGCAGATGTGTATGGATAGTACGGCAAGTTATGATTAAAATACCAATGCAGGTATTTAATAGAGAAGAACAAAGCATATAGTAAACAGAGATGCACGACTTGAGGAATTATTTTGGTTACAAAACAATTACTAAGTTATGATGAGCCAACTATGTGGATATTAATCCATAAGTTATTTTATATTATTTCAATTGTGTGAACACATGAAGGCTGACTGGGAAGAGTTTTGTGAATATGTAATGTATGAGTAAAGATCTTATATTGCGCAGTTAGTGAGAAGTTGTGTGAAGTCATGAGATGTTGTAATTATGATGTAAACTATTATGCAAGCCTTATATGATGCAAGATATGGTGTTTGATTAGAGAAAGTGTGATTTACAATAGTAAAGAAAGTATTTTATGTATACCTATCTTGTGAAGAATTGAATTGTATTATTGCATGTTAGGGTAGTGGGCTCTTCTTGCATACACTATATTTGTTCTACCAACTCCTAATAGGGTTGAGGTTTCTAACAAGGCCTAGTCTCCTAAAAGGGACTCGAGACACTATATGTATTTCATGGACTCCTAACAAGGTCAATATCCTTAACAAGATCCTATTGTTTAGTAAATCATCTTGTGGGTATCATCCCCACCAGGCTTTCCCTAGTTAACAAATAATGGTGTTATGAGTTATCTATGTGCATGGTTATATTTACTATTTATCATTGTTGGTTTACTTTCATATGCAAGTTATAAAGTAAGTAACAATATTCAGGTGTGGGAAAAAGTTTGTAGAATACTGATTCATGCCCCCCACCTGCCCCCCCAGTATTATCTATTTCTAACATAAAGTTCTTCACAAGAATAGGTATACATAAAATACTTTTCATCTGTTGTAATTCACACTTTCTTTGATCATACATTAGATATAGTTCACGTATCATCTCATTGACTTCATGTCAATCATTAATATCACATAGATCACACATATGTCACCCACATATAAGATCTCTAATTATAATTTTCAAATTAGTAAATCTCTACTTAGTCGGCCTTCATGTATTAACATGCTTGAGATAATATAAAACAACTTATGGAATAACATCCAAAAAGTTGTCTTAACATGACTTAGTAATTATTCCTTAGGTTATATAACTCAATTCTCTGCTTTGCTTTGTTCTTCTCTGTCAAATACCCATACTAGTATTTCAATCATAAATCACATCATACTATCTATACACATTTGCACATTGGTATATATCATCATGACACTGCGATAGAGATTTCCTCAATCACGCATAAGCTAACTTGCAATGAGTTGTCTGTATACATCACATTTGTTCTATGTGTTGTTGCAAAACTATCTAACACTTTGACAATTTTCATCTCTAAATTCATAAATGAAATGATGAATACATGTTTCCATAAATGACAACTCTCAAGACATCTATTTGACCATATTGCCAACACAAAATTTGCAAGCTACCATTTGAAAAAAGAAGGGTAAAGGAATGAAGGTTATGGTTCTTACATATCCTACGAAGTCACCAGTAAGGCCTAAGATAGTACATTAGCACAAATGGGAAGTGGAGTACTTCCTAATTGAGAGGGTAAAGAGTAAAAAGAGAAAAAGGTTTACTCAAGAAAGAACCCAATAGGAAGAAGCCCAAAAAGAATAGGCCCATCTAGAATTGACACAACAATAAGAGGTTCAACCCAAGCAAGAAGAAGCCCCCAATAGCCCAAGAAAAGGCTACCTTATTAGTACCAAAGAGATCTCAAACCAAGATGATGATAGTGGGAGAGAAAAGGAGAAAGTTGAAGAAGAAAATTACTTCATCCCCTCAAATTCTAGAGACCATAGCTGAGGCTAAAAATGAGGAAGAAGGGGAGGATATTGAATATATCCCACTCAATAGAAGAACCTAGTTAGGAAGAGTTCTGGAAGAGGAAAGGAGGAAGAGTTTAACCCAAACATCGTATTCCATCCCAGAACAACCAATTCAAATAGAATCCTCTAATCAATATGTTGAGTTTTTATTTTGCACAATGCTTAACAACAAGAATCCTTTCAAACTCCTCTCTTTAAAAGCTAATCTAGGATCAACTCCAAGGTTTTGGGTGATCTTGCAACCTACTAGAATCTACTTAGTAGAAGATAAATGTGAGTGTTCACAAGGAGGCCTTTGTTGGTTCTGACGAATTTTGGATAAAATGTTGAATCTTCTTGCTATCTCAAAAAAAGTAACCACAAAAAGATATATATATATATATATAGTTTATAATGAATGTAATTTTAACTATGCAACTATATGAATTCTTAAATTAACCAAGTTTTTGTAAAGGAAAATAACAAAGATAGGGTAACAAGAAGTTTAAGAAAATGATTTGAAAAGTAAATCCCTAATAGACATAAGCCACAGAATTAACATGTTTGTAAGTTAAGCCTTTGAAAAGATCGGTAGGTAACCAATGAAAATAGGATCAACACTTCCTTAATTCTACTGATGCAATCATCGATGGGAATTAAATAATGGTAAGATGGTTCACTTTTTATTAGATTGCAAGGCCATAGAAAGTGCGCTCATGTGAGACAAAAAGAAATGCAAGAACAATAGGGTGATCTCTTCTCCAAATAAGTACATCAGTAGAATTTGTAAACATGTGGAAAACACCAGAATTAAAAGATTTCTCAATCAAAATAACACAACAAAACTATTGGCTCCATTACACTCCATGAACATACATTCACAAAATATAATAGAATCAGGAAAGAATAACTACACTTTGAATGAGAGCAATAATAGCATATATTATTGCATCAAAATAATGGCCTAGAATACATATGTAATTCCTCAATTTATAGGAAATATTCTCCTCAATTTTTGTTGAGAGTGAGAGATATCTTCATGCAAATATATGCTTCTAAACTAATAAAACAAGTCTATTTATGTACAAAATGACTCTCTAATTGGTGCTAACTAGGACTCCACACTTGTTTATATCATTTAATGGGTACATGAGCCTTTACATGTCTTAAAACAAAGAAAACATGAGAAAATAAGAAGAACAAAGACATTAGATCATGTAGGAGTCTTTAGAGATGCCAAAAATAGAAGCTCAACCTTCTCTAGATGTTTATAGGAGTTAAACTATCGTCAGAATGCATTTCTAGTGCATGGAAAGCTCTAAATTTGGAATTGGCAATTAATTGTTAGCACACCTCTAACTTCTTCAAAAAACTTTCGGCGCACATTTGGAGAAGTGCACCTTTGGAGAGGTGCACCTTGCACACCTTGGGAGAATTGCACCTTTGAAGACTAGTTCAAAAAATGCAAAATTTTCCCAAGTGTCAAAACTGAAATTCTAGCTTCTGGGTTTTGTTCCCCTTCATACTAGAGCTATGTCTAGATGTTTTCTCTTGAATTTCTCTATGATCTCTATTACTTGGGTTGCATCTAGAAAATCAAAAGCATTATACTTATCTTTTACTACTTGTTGATAGTTTCCCACTTCTATGTGAGTCTCCACAAAATCTTTGAGCTTTACATCCAACTCTAGCAATGCCTCCTCCATCTTAAATGCTTGTTGAATGTCTTCATCAGTCGAAGCTTCATCAAATATCTTTCAAAAAATTTTGACTATTATTTTTACTGGCAGGAGTTTATCTCTTGACCCATCTTCAAAAATGTCAAGGCATGCATCACTATAATATTTCTCTGCTTCCAAAATTTTCTCTTGGGTTTGATCCTTGAACCTATGAATATCTATGTGTAATGTCTCCATTACTTTATTACCATCCACAATATTTTCAATCCAATTTTCTATTTTATCTAACTCATCCCTCGTATATACATCCATGAGCATATGATACCTTTGACCTTTTATTGATTTCAATGCTTGAAGGTCATTTCCCCAGGTATGTACCTCGTCCATCAATCCAAAATCCTAGTTTAAAATAGAAACAAGTTTCTTTGCATTATTTGGCATATGGTGAAATAACTTGAGGTTCCCCTGTATTATCTTCACAACATTTTCCTCAACACTTTCTCACCATAACTGACAAGCCTTCAAAAATAGATCAACCTATATAACTTCTTTTTCCTTATCTTTTCTCTCTAAAGCTACTTCAAGAGTGGCCTTTGGATTATCTGGGTCAATAGGACAGACTAACTCATGTACAAATCCCCTCGTGAATTAATTATAATTTCTCAACTTGACCAATTTAGCCTCATCTTTGTCTAAGTGATTAAACACTTCTTTAATTCTTGTGATGACCATTAATTTAGTCGTTTCCATGGTTGGCTTTCCAAGGAAGACTTCTTTGATCTGATAGTCATTCATGGTCAGATCTTTAGTATTTTCATATAGAGGAGGAATAGAAATGTGAGAAAAAAAGTCTTGATTTTGGTCCTTCATAATGAAAGCCAATGTGCATGCATCACCCTTAAGTACTTCAGGCTTCTTGAGAGCTTCAACTAATTCTTGTGTTCTGTCTTCCTCAGTACAATACAGTTTCCTTTTATGTCTAACCATCACCTCTTTTCTCAACCACCTTGGAGTCATTTCCATTAGAGACTTATATTTATATGAAGATGGGGTTCACTCTACTAGACCCTTTCCCTTATCACTCCTCTCTGATGTCCTTTCTTTCTATGAGGTATCTGTATCAAGCATCCCTATATCTATTGAGCTCACTGTTCTAACCTTTGTATCTTGGGAATTTTGTTGGGGTTCTTCATATATTTGTCCCTCCTATGATACTTCATTAGTGGGTCTTAGTTGTGGCTCTTCTTCTTGCACTGGTTGCACCTATTCTTTATTGACCAGAGGGAGAGGAGTGGCTAAACCTTTATCCACTAAAGATACATCTTGAGTTGGTGATTGCAAGACACCTAGGGGTCCTTGTGGTGAAGATGATAATTGACTCCAATCCTCTTGTGGAGGTTGATTTTTCAGTGTATCCCTTATCTTTTCACCTACCAATTCAATGCCTATAGGCATGAAATCAAAATCTAACATCTTAAAGACATCGTCCCCTTGGTTTTCTTTCTCATCAATCCACTATTGTAACTCATCCTCCAAAGTTGTGACATGAATAGGTTGTGTAGGAGTGGATGGTGGTGTTATAGTGGAACTCCTTCTTTGTTCTACCTCAGTGGCCCTAGTTAGACAAGTCCTCTAACTCAAGGGAAGGTTATCCTCTTCATCTTATTCTTCGTCTTCAGCTCCTTTAGGAATAACTTTTGGGACTGATGGAAAAGGAATAACCTTTCTTATCACCTTTTTTCTCCTTGTCCTTTTAATTGGAGTTTTCATCTTTTTCTTCTTGGGAGCTGATGGAGAGGCTTCTTCTTCTTGAACCTATGGAGACATCTCTTATGCTTGATCTTCAAAGTCTTGTCCTTGTTCTAGCAGTGGCACCAGTGGATTATCCTAAGTCTGAATGACTTCTTGGGCTTGAGTCCCTTCATCTTTAGGCTCAACTCACTATTGATAAAATCTTTTCCTTTTATTCTTTCCCTTATGTGCCTTGAAGTACCAACTTACCTATCATGTTAATACACTATCTCTAGCCTAATTGGAGATTGAGTTGTGAGTGTTGGTATTATAATGTTTGCTCCTCTACCTTTCACTGGGTGGATTGTAGCTTGGAAAACTATTGTTTGTGAAACTAGATCCAGCTTGAATGGGTTCTTAATCCACTCCTTGGTCAACTAGATGATATGCCTTTCCATATGATTGATATCTTTATTTTCTTCTCTATCAATCTATGCATTCATGATAGGCTAATCATATACCATATCTTAGTTATATAAGGGATATAAGACCTCTTCAGTGTCTTATTGCACAATCTTTAATGAGACCTTCATTTTCAAGGCATTGCCTGCCAAATAAAGATTCATCCTACAATAATCCCTTATTTAGATCTCGTAGTCATCTACTGCATTCATCCAATGATCCTCTATGGCATCTCTATGTTTAGTTATTTTCCTTCTAAGTACTAAAATCTACCAATGTTATCAAAACATGGATGAGGGAAGTTATAATCCTCCAAGGGATACTGATCCCATTTTGACTCAAAATTCAAGATATCCTGCTTTTGCTTAACACTAAATAGACCTATAATGATGACCCATACCCAGGTCTTCTTATGCTGCTTCCTTAATCTATCATATGCAAATGAGATTTATCATGTAATCTCTAGAAAAATGAGCCTATGACATGGATACCTTAGGATCTTCTTAGGATTTACAATTGTACTCACTACCCTTAAGTAGGTGAATGTCTTAAATTGGATGTAGTAGGTTCCTATTTCTGTAATTTTTCCTACTCCCTCTTCTAACATTCTTTTTGCATAGTCTCCCTCAATGAACTGGATGATTGCAAAAATAAAGACATCATTCACTATTATGTATTCCTTTTTTTGATCCAAGTGCTTCTTCTTCACCAATTGGGGGTATAACACATAAGGCCATGCATTAGCATCTTGCAAGTTGCCCCTTTTTAACAATCCTAGTTAATCTATAGTTCTTGTTGCTAATGGATACACCAAATAAGATGTCATATAAAACCTTAGATCATTTTGATTGCCACTAGCTATTCATCTAAATTCTCACTGAGAATTGTGGCCCATTAAATTGACATCCTTGTCATTTTGATGGTTTCAATGAAGTGTACCATCCATATGTTTAAGTGTTGTATTGTTGGTAATCCCATGATTCTGCTCAAGAGCACTATGGAATGTTTGATATCATTCTTCATGTAACCTCTTGTCATATCTACTTTTCCATTTTCCCATCCCAAAGGTGTTCTATCAATGAGATATAAAGATTGAATAATTTTTGTGGCTTCTTGTTCATGATCTCTATACCACCTTTCTACTTGATGATATGTTAGTCTTATATACTAATCCACCCCAAAAGATGGAATACTTTCTCTATGTTCTTGGGCCTTAGATCTAGGATGATCTCCCATGTTATGCTTTTCACAACTCTTTCCTCGAAAACATAATTCTCTACTGATGCTATAACTAGATCTAAAGACTATACTAAAGTAGGATACAAAGCTACATTTACCAATCCTGATATGATGAGTGCACTAGATACCATTGGGGGTCTCTCATTTGATTTTTACATAGAACCAAGCATGCATTCTAGTCAATATGACCCATATTAGTGTCTTGAATCTTTGAATGCACATCCTGGAAGCATGATTTTGATGGAACACCTTGAAATTTGAAGACCGCCAATTTTGGAGCAATCTTTGTAGTGAGGGAGGATGAGGAGGAATAACCTTTATCTATACAAAATAGACATACATTATTCTAGAAGGTGGAAAAACTCAATTTAAACAAACCCTAGTTAGGAAAAAATCAAACCTAAAACCTTAAAACACTACAAAACAACTTACACTAGTACATTTGACCCCATTTTTAGACCAAAATTTTTGACCATGTAATAAAATGGGGTCAAATTGGTCAAAATATGCAAGGCAACACATATATATATACACACAAGCCCCTGTTGGTCAAAATTTTGACCAACATGGGCTTACACTATATCAAATAAAAAAAAGCTCTGTTTGCCACCCTAATTTCATTTTTATGTGACCAGAAGATAGCTTGTGCACTTAATCATTTCCTACACTACATTTTGTGGCCAAGACTACGTACCAAGATGGTTTTATAGCTTTAGCACTAACAAGGTTTGACAACTTTAGTGCAACCTCCAGAAGGAGTCTCTATGGGGATCAGATATCAAGTATAATTGGGTTCCTTGGTGCTTGATTGTAGAAGAGGAGAGCTTGTGAATGCTTCAAAGTTGACATTGAAAGAGATTTCAGAAGCAAAGGCTCTTGCAACATCAAAGAGTCATAGTGAAGCTGAAAGAAGGTGGTGTGAAAGGATTAATTCACACCTTGCAATGTTGAAGAGCCTCCTTCCTAGCGTTACAAAGGTGAGTTGAAGTTTTGATTTATAGATTGACATTTGTTTAAAAAATCTTGTTCTTGCACTGTATTCCAAGTTCATTTCCATTTATTTAAATGTTCTTCTTGGTTTATAAATTTTGTTAATGTTCAGCTATGCATATTTTTTGGTTTCCTTTCATTATCAAACTTTAAAAAACATTTTTAGTTCCTTTTAGATCATAAAAGATAATCCTACTTTAGGTTTTTTTTTTGAATTCACTGAAAGCCAATTTGTTTGACATGTTAGCTAAACCACACTAACACAAGTTACGTCATTTAGGGTAAGCTTGGGTTAGTGTTAAAGTCTATTCTTAATCACATTTCTATCATTTGTATGGTTTAATGGTAATAAAAAAGTGACAAATTCAAATCTTACAAAGAGACCATATTTTATATATGCACACCATATTTCTGACACAATACTTGCAAGCTATAAAAAGTTCCTTTAACATAGACTACTTAATATGGAGCTCAACTTAGATGTAACTTTGACCTTTGCTTCAATAAAAATCAGCCCATGTATAGCTATCTTGTGCCCTCCCTCTATTGTAGGACTCTATCCTCAAATATATTTTTAGATTAATTAGTGGGGATTTATACTAGAGCCCCGCCTTTCAATTGTGAAATTTTATTCATGGGATCCACATTACAAGTATTTTGTTAGGATGCTACTTCAATAAACTCTCCACTAAAGGAGGATACCACTGTAGTTACATTTCAAACTCCTGCTCCTGCGACACTTTTATGGCTTGAATGCCCTACCTACTTGCATCTTCTAGGGAGAACTACATAGAAGCAAGGAGGGAGTAGCCATGGAACATAGGATCATGGGAAGTAGGCCTCTAAATGGTCATCTTATATGAATGGAGAAGTAGAAACACAGAGTGATTCATTATGCTTCAGATTCAATGGTAGTGAGAATGATGACTCCAATTTTCAGGGCATTTTATAGACAGAGTTGCTTGACCAAGTCATTGATGAAGATGTGCATCCAAAAAATTTATAATCTCCTTTAGATTATAATTCTGCATTCATTAGTCTCCCTGCACATGGGTATTTACATATTGCTTTCCTTGGAAAAGTATGAATAGTAAGGGTTCTTACCCTTCTTTTCTTCATTACAAACAATAATTTGGATGGGTTTTTACCTTTTTCCTCTCTTATAGATCATGAATAATTTGGGTTTTTACTCTTTTTTGTTGCTTGGATGGGAATTTATTCTTTCTTTTTCTGTCGCAAATAATGAAGAGGATGAGTATTTTACTCTTTTTTCTTCCTTGCAAATAATGACTATGAATACTAGTTTACTCAACTTTGAAAACCTCTCTAAAACAAAAATATAGGAAGACATATCTAGAGCAAAGCTTGATTTGGTTGATACATATTGAACAAGGATTTTGGAGTACGAGACTATAAAATATTGCTTGCTTAAAGGTGTGGTTTTAGAGCTTGTGGTTTGAAATGTGTTTCTTTGGATTCCCTTAAAATGTCTAATAATTTACCATTATAGAGATAAGAATCTTAGACAAAGAGTTCCAATGTACTTGAATTATTTTTTCCTATTAGGGTTCTTGAGACTTGAGGTTTCAGATCACTAACATGAGCTTACCCTTAAAGGCTTGCATGTTTAGTAAAACTTTGATGGGGATTCCTAGCTCAAACCTTGAAATTCCAAGAACCTTTTCTACTTAGCTTTAAGAGGCTATGGGAACATGGGTTAAACTGTGCACTTATAGAGGTGGGTTAG
This sequence comes from Cupressus sempervirens, assembly GCA_028749045.1. Taxonomy (NCBI): domain Eukaryota; kingdom Viridiplantae; phylum Streptophyta; class Pinopsida; order Cupressales; family Cupressaceae; genus Cupressus; species Cupressus sempervirens. Next base: position 240,250,764 of record CM053784.1, on the reverse strand, counting down.
ATTTAGCCCAAGAATCTTGATTTTTTAATGAATTGAGGTAACTTGTTTTTTGGAAACTTCTCACTTTAAGGATTTGAAAAGGTCTCTTTAGAGTATGGGATTTTTGAGTGATGTGTCATGTTCTTGAGAACTCTATATCCTCATGCCTTGGGCATGTGTCATATGATTTGGGTACCCTAACATGTTGTAACTCACCATTCCAAGGCTTGTGTCACTTGGGAATTTGTGGTTTCAACTAGTTTCATTTGAAATTCTTAGGTTTCAAATTTATTGAGGACATGTCTCTAAAGTGTGTGTGTTTATGAACATTGAAAAGCCCAAATGTCTACATTTTGGACACAACCCAAAGGTATATTACTGTATTTGGAGATTAGCTAGGTAATTTCATGCTTTCAAAGAAGATAGTTCATGTTGACTCTGTCTAGAATTGGATAGTTGGCGTCATTTATAAAGTTGACTAAGAGAACTATTTATGAGTGTTCAAAGTTTGCATAGTTTGTTCTCTCTGATTCTCTTATCTTCCTCTTGTTCTCTTAACCTTCTCTCATCTAACTTGTTAAAAACATGATCAAGGATGCTTTTGTTGATATCTACAAATTTTCTCTTAAAATTCAATAGATATTTGATAACATATTTCTCATTCATACCTTGATCATCTTCATTATACCTCCAATAGTATTTTTAAGTTTGATCCAACTTCATATCATTTTCTATCCATTCAATTATCCCTTTGACATTAGATTTCCATTTTTTTTCTCTACCTCAATATCTATCTGTGGTTCCTCAGGATTGAACAGAGTAGTAGGCTCTTCTTATTTTTTCATCTTTGTCTGCTTTCTTGTCTTTCTTTGGCTTTATGTTCTCTGTGATCTTAGGTTGCTCCAGTCAAGGATTAATGTCTTGATTTAGCTACCATATTGAATGTGGCAGAATTATGAACATGATAGTCAACCAATTAGAACTATTAGAAAAGGTCAAAATTAAAACACTCTAACTATTGCCTTAATAAATAATCAAGAATCACTAATGAATGATACCAAACATCTTCCATGAAGTCTCAATAAAGTTGTAGCGTACTTATCACCTAGCTGATTTGATAGTAGTGTGTGCTAAATTCTTGAATAGTGTTTCAAACTTCCTATTTGTACGTGCAACCAAAATCATGATAGTCTTTCATCTCTAGAGGATATATAAATAATAGTCTCAATTGATGAAAATATTAACAACACACTAGACAGTATATAAATGTACCAAATTCCTTCTTATGAATTGTCCATCAAGATAAACTTCCAAATTTATGATACTCTTGTTATCCAACGTACACATTTTTCTTAGAATCAGAACAAATATTGTTACAAAGGTCCTAGACTGAGGTCTAAAAAGCCAAAAAATTCACTTAATGAGAGGATATAGAAACTTACTGATTGTAAATAGCTAGTATGATCAGTTCCCATATAAATAACTAGTGTATTGATCACAAGACACTAGCTATATTGACTGGGCCACAGACTCTTGTTTAGTAGAAATATTGACCAGGTTACTCTATAGGCACTCTAGCATTATATAGGTTTTTCAGATTCCATTCTTTTGTTATCTTGGCTTTCTTTATGTATGTTGTATAGTTGTAGTCACACCATACATGCACACACATATAAAAACCATGGTTGTTGCCACAAAGATAAACATTCGTGTTGATGACAATATGTCATGGAGATCACTTAGATTCATACTACATGACACATTTAGGCACAACACTGTCATTGATGTACCACATTCATGGGTTCCTTGAGAGGGGTATTGTCCATGGGGGCTAACTTGTAGGCTCCATACTTATAAGAAAAAGGTGAAAACATATGGCTCCAACTAGTTGGGCTGAATTTCCTTCTTTGACTAGGTGACACATTTACATTCATTTGGATTTGCAAAAAATGAGATTACCTACCTTAAAGTTATGAGAAAGAAAATTTTGATTATATTGTTTAGAGAGTGCTTTCTAATAAGTTCAAAGGCATAGAGTATGTTCATCCAACATTTTTAACTCATGCAAATGATTCAAACTATTAGTGTCATCACTGATCACTCCTTTAAGGGAGACACATAATGATGGTATCTCTAGTTTAGGGGCATGATAGCATTGGCTCTAAATACTAGGCTATAAGGAGTAGATCATGTATCTATAGAGACACTAGTGCAATAAGCCCAAAAAGCATAGGTTAATTGGGTATGCCAATCTCTCCCATTCTTAGTTACAAATGTTTGCAATATTTTCTCAATGGTCTTGTGAGAGGGTTTTGCCTAACTGTTGGATTGAAAATAATAAGCTATAGAGAAGTGATGTAGGACACAAAATATTTTTGTAACTATTTTACCTCATTTTAAAAATATGTCCCACTATTTGAGACAATAGTGGAAGATAACCCAAAACGAAATTAGATATTGTCTAGTAGGAATTGATAGATACTTTTAGTGATGGCAGACCTTAATGGGCCCCCTTCCAGCCACTTACTAAAATAATATGAGGTCGTGATGATAAAAATATGGCCTTTAAATAGTGGTAGAGATATTTTTATGATAAAAATATGGCCTTTAAATAGTGGTAGAGATATGGAGAGTTTTGAGCTTAGTGAGCCTATCCAAGAGCTTAAATCAATTTTTTATGGTTTTGGCATTGTGAGTACTCTTGATAAATGAAAAGGAGTCTTTCTCCATCATTTTTTAATAGTATTGTACATGAATTAGATTTTGAACTAGGGCCTTACCACCTATATGTCCTCTAGTGGGGCCTAAATGAGCCTCTCAAAAAATGAGTGGTATCTCACCTTTGGTTAAGTATCATTGGAGGAGACCATTATAGGATCTTTGATACAAGACATTTGACAAGACAAGATAACAACCAAAGATTTTTCTTATCCTAATATAAGAATTTTCATCAACTCTATTAGAGAATTTTTTTCTCTTCAGATACCCATAGATGCCAAAAAACCATTCTTCTGAGTCTACATGCACACAAATGGGATCACCAAGGCTCTGCAATTCTAATACTACATGAGATATCAACACTTGTAGCACAAATTGATATGCGTTGGTGATGATTTTGGGTCAGACCAAAGAGGCTACAGTAGCCTTTTCATTCGCATACCAATTTTCTCTCCATGAAATACTATCTATGGTGTAGTAATAGAATTGATTAAGATCCATGCTAATTCTATATATTGAGACAACCTAGATTGGTTCCCCTTATACATTGTTGTTATTGCATTCACTATCAACATACAATTTCTATGTATATGAAGGCTTTTAATCTCTATAGGAATCACGGCATGTACCCACATGATTAGGGCTTTATACTCAATGATATAATTTATCTAGTAGAATTCTAGGTAAAAGGAATGAGGAATTAATTTTCCTTCAAGGGATATCAAAATAACTCCCACTTCATAACCAATTCATCACCTCGACCCATCAAAGTAAATATCCTAAATGAGGTCACACACTACCTGAAAAAGGGTTTAGCAACTATTGATGTTCTGGGATCATCTCTCAATAGTAGGTTGGTGCTTCACCACCACTTCATTCAACCAAAATTGGCTCTGAGAGGCACAACTTGATTTTTTGAAGGTAGCATTCTTTTTATATGAGAAGAGGCTCTTGTAGCTTGAGGTGGATGAATGAGAATCAAAGTGAAAAAATATTATACAAGTTGCTAGTTGGTAGCTTGAGAATTTGAAGAGATTCTGGTGGAAGCATTTACTATTTCATAAATTAAAGATATTAATATCTCAAGTGTGGGAAGGCATAGGATGCAAGATGAGTAGCACATTATTGTTTGCTTGTATCTGGAACTTTGTTATTTTATTAGAAATTTTCATAGAATGACTCTTGCAAATAGAGGTTCTATGCATCATCTCCAAATGCATATTATAAGTACATTTTGGTATTATGGATCTTATGTTGATCTACAAATGTTTGCATATTCTTGCCTTTCTGGCATTTTTAATGATGGGATGTCCTTAGATCAACAAGATATATCTAAGTTTGAACTTGTACATGGCAAGATGGAAGATTTCCTTTGTGATTGTTGCAAAGTACTTCATTATGCCCCTAATACTGTCAAAGCCTGCCATTAGAATGAATGTTAAATGGTTTTCTTGTAATTGAGATACAAACCAAGTTGGCATAAATGTTTCCATTATGATATAATTATTGGTTTTTATATTTGAGGGAAAGGCATGTCAAATTCTCTATTGTAATGCCCATGTTACTACAAAACTTAAGTGGTTTAATCCAGACTGATTTTTGTTACGTTTAGACTATCATCAGTAAAATCCTTAACCCACTACTTTGAAGA